>CM023482.1:93129912-93562548 GCA_013339685.2 Hyalomma asiaticum | reverse complement strand
CCATCCCGTGGCACTTGTGCAGGAGGGATACGCAGGCGCAAAACACAAGGAACTCGACAACTCGATGTTCCGGCAAACCCTCTGTCGACTTCGTGTTCTCCAGTTTCCGTTACGTGGCGATGATGAAGTGCTGATGACCGCCAGAGCGAGCCTCTCCCTGATCACCTGCTCGCCGGACACTGCGGCGATAGGGAACACCTCCGCCCCCTTTCCTCCTTCCTATACAAGTTGGAGTATTTCCATCGCGCGAAAGCGGCGCGCCTTGCGCACGCGCACACACAAACGCAACGCGACGGAGCCGGAATGCTTGCTCTCAATTTCCTTATCAACGTGCCTAGGCGAGCCTTACAACCGTGCCTGTGTTGAGATCAAGGACCCCGTGGTTACGTAGTTTAGATGAGCCGAGTGCAGAGACACTGCATTAGATAAACCATCACAAAAGGAACCTGACCGGATAGACGAAACTAGGCAAATAATTCGCACGCTATACTGCCCTACGCGTAAGCGCAGTATGCCGCTTTTGTGTACACTCGTTACGCGAATGTGTTTGCTTTCCTGATGTGTGCCTTAGCGGTTGGTGTCTGTCGGGGGCACTTATTTAACAACTGAAGAAACCATCTCTTCATGTCGCTGCCAATAACCTGAACGTTTCCTCTGCACTTAGACGTCGCAGCACACAATGGACGTCGACGGAATGCCCTTGTTTGCATCGAGTACACCGGGCGTCTTCGTGAGCAATTTGTTCAGTGAGTTTTGACAATTGTAATTTATGAGAGTGTAGCCGGGCGTTGTATGCACGCCGCCTTCTCCCTTTTCCCGGTGTCTCATTGTGAGCTAATCCGAACGAGGAAGGACATTTATCGAAAGTCAGCGCTAACCTCAATGTGTGAGTGATCGTTATATCCGCTAACCCGCGCGGGACGCTGTTATGGCTATACTAAACGAGTGCGCGGTAGTAGGGCTTATGCAGGCGTTTAAAGAGAGAGGCCTCGATTTGTCAAGATCGACAGCGGCTGTTATTGATGTTCTTTAAAGCTGTGGAGAGGATGCGTATTTGGGGGCAGGGATTTCACGCAAGTCCGACAAGGTGTGCAGAGCTGCACGCTATTAAGCTCCCTGTGTACTTGTCTTTATACATAACGAGCGTTAGACTAGGATCGATGGTCTGGGAATTCTTGTGCTGACATATAAAAGAGCATAGCGAAAAGAACTATAAATGAATTTGCGTCCCCCAGAACAAAGTCTTTATAGAGCCAATGGAACCAAAATCAACTGCGAACTTAATTTTTTTTTCATAGCCACGCCTGCGCTAGACGCAAGAGATGGGAATGCCCCTCCCCAGCGGTCTAGTGGCTACAGCTCTCGGCTGCTGATCCGAAAATCTCGGGATCGATTTAGATTGAGGCGAAATGTCGACGCCCGTGTACTGCGCGATGTCAGTGCACCTGAAAGAATCCCGGGTAGTCGAAATTTCCGGAACCCTCCACTAAACGGCGTCTCTCATAATCATACCATGGTTTTGGGACTTAAAACCGGAGAAGTCAGTCACTCATGAGATGCGATTTTTATTTATTTATTTATTTATTTATTTATTTATTTATTTATTTATTTATTTATTTGCAGGCGCATGTCTATCTTCACTTGAATTGGTTCCACTGAATTAAGCGTTGCAAGTTCGATTCCGAAAGCAAGAAAGGCATTCGTTACCCGCGACGTGTTCTTAGATATTCTAAAAAATAATCCGAGCATATAACTACAGCAGCATACGCAATCACCCCGACCGGCGCACATTTGTCTAGTTGAAGGCCGCTGTCACTTTTGAGAACCTCGAAGCGAGCCATCAAATTTATTCGACTTTGATAGCGTCTGTTTATGCATACACACGGGAAGACGCATTCGCTACGGTTGCCGGCATCTTATCACATAAGGACGCCTGCCTGTCTTTCACTCATCCTCGGCACCCCGGATGCGTCACAATTTAAGCCCCTTCACCGCACTCGGGTCGAGCGCCAGCCTACTTTTCCTTCGATCCGTCCCGAACGCGGCCTCCAGCAACATCGTAGCTTTCGTGGGCTAGACGAATTATTGAGGCTCGTGAAGTGCTGGCAGCGAGCCGCATGCACCACAGGCAACGGCGTCAGGTTGCAAACGCCCATTATGCCGCATACGGGACAGTGTTCATGCAGGAAAAGAAAAAATAAGTGTTCGGAACAAAGTACGAAATGTAGATAATGAGTTAACTCGTGGCTTTTAATGATGTTGCATGAATTGCTTTTCTCGTGGTGTAGCTTGCACACAACCATGAGAGATAACGTCGAAACAAAAGTAAGGCGCCGAAATGTGCCGTTCCACCTGGTGCCACTTGAAGACACATTAAACAGTGCGTTATTTATCTTACAAGCCCTCTGTAAACGCGGCGGCCTTGCCCAATGCCCCCTTTGCGCACGTAAGAAAGGTTGTGATCTGGTGTGGCGTCGTTCGGGTGGCTGAACTGTCATGTACGTCACAGAAGCACCAGTCTAATAGCAGCGACCAGTTGCATAACCCCACACTGCATCCTTCTGTGCTGGTGCAGTGTTTATTGTCTTCCTTTTTTCCTGTTTCTGAAGCTCACTACCTTACCGACGTGTAGACTAACTAACTAGATACTAGTCCGGTTGACCAAGCGAAGTCTAGATGAAAAAAAAGTAGTCACTTACGGGCGATAAGTGCCAGCTTTGTTTATTTCGCATAGGTTACATACATTTTGCGCTTTAATACTTTGAAGAGACTTCATTTGTTTAAGCCACTTTGTATCCTGTCTCCTGCAACGTGGGCAATTTCGCCGTCATATACCGAATGACGCAACGTCTGATCGATATTACTTAATCTAAACGGCGACTTATTATAACCTTCATGTCACTTCCTCCAAAGGAGGCTAAAGAGTCAAACTGCTTGGGACATCCACCCATCCGGCGTGTCGTAATTCCTTGTCAACGGTCAAGAGATAATTGCACGGTGTCATCAGACATCGATATCGCTTAAACGGAATGCCCAAGTAACAATAAATGCATGTGTTCTGTATTGCGGACGCCCCTTTTGACACCTGTTAGCCGACTTCCTTCGTAGTTCATGCAGTCGCTGATGTCTGAAGAATAGATGAGGAATTAACTTGAGCACTGTGTGAGCAGGCACTTTTTACGCGTAATGTTGTCTTCATGACAGGCAAGGAGGTCACCCCGACATCGAATGGTCCGTCAAAATATTATGCTTGCGCATGCCCTAACGTCGTAATTTCGCGCATGCAGCCTATTAGAACGGCATTCAGTAAGTGCTTTTCGTTATGACGCACGCCTAATGTACGTGTGTCAAGTGTCTACGTTATATGTGTTTGGAGGTAAAAAATCAGCGAGCTTTCGGGGACGCGTAGTCTAGCGCTTATCAGTGAAATCGTGCTCCATCTGAGCATATTTCGCGGTTCTCAAAACAACGGTCGCCCTGAGAACTTGTGAACGCGCTCAGATTATGAAGAAACTGCGCAAATATTAAAAAAATTTAAGTTGTGTTTCATTTATTTTTTCTCGGCGAAGATGGCTCGTACTAACAGCCTTCTAAGTCATGTTTGGAACTTGCGGAAACATACTTGCACGGATCGAAAATAAACTTTTCTATGCTTTTCGCAGGTAGTCGAGTTAACGGTGCTGCATCGACTATTTCTCGACACACACAAACACACACACACACACACTATATATATATATATATATATATATATATATATATATATATATATATATATATGTATATCCCAAAGGGTTACTCTGACGAAGGCAGGCCCACCTGCCGAAACGTTAGTAAAGAATTTGTGTTTCGAACGTTTGTCACTCTCTTCCTCAAACACATATTTCACCGGATCCATCGATTTTCATTCGCTCATAATATATATATATATATATATATATATATATATATATATATATATATATATATATATATATATATATATATATATATATATATATGCGCGATAACTGTTCCCCATTGAGGACACCTCAACCGTTACACTCAGGAGGGGGGGGATTAAAAGGACAGCACGGTGTTATGGGTGACTGGGTGTATCGAAGAGTCGTTATGACGGCGTTGAGTTCTGTAGAAGATCACCAAAGAACTTAGGACAGACGGTACACCATTAGAATACTTGTTCAAAACTTTAGCCGTCGCCTATACAGCCTCCGTCCACCGTAACAGCTGGCGTTGCCAACGAACATTTCACGATACGATGACAACGTGTCATGTCAGGGTACCCCTCCCCAATGCATACGTCTAGCCCATTGGAATAGCCGATACACCTGTGAGCAATAAATGCAAATGGGAGAAGACCGCAGTAAATTCAAAAGAACGAACAAAGCCAGACTTCCTAGGGCGTCATAAAGGTATTAAGCGATCAGCTTTCTACAGCTGATAATATCTTGAGAGTCCAGCCTCACAGCTCTTTAGTCCGCAAAGCCAAGCCGTCTATGCCGAAGTGCTTGAAGGCGACAAAATGAAGTGCTGTATGTTAGATACATGGTAACACTCTTGCGCATTTTTGTCTTCTATCTGTCTATTTTCTTCTTACCGTTTTAACTGCCCCCCCCCTTTCGTTTATGATGACAAATTAGACAAATTCTAGCCAACCGACACGCATGATTTTGATTAATTGCTCTCTGCCTGTAACCACATCCTTTACGGAATTTAGTGATATGATCTTGATTAGTTTATTTTTAGAATAACTAAATTAATTAATTTAAATGGTTAATTAGAGAAGAAATTTAACTAGCGATGAAATGCGAACTGTGAGTTTCACTTATTCGGAGAAACATTGCCGTCTTTTCAGCGGCTTCAGACCAACCCCATCTTACAACAGTATCAAACGAGCGACCTCTATAGCTTCCTGAGAAGAAACTGCGGCCTTCTACACCTGCCTGCGACGGACGCTACATAAGTTTGATGTCCAGTAGGCTAGAATAAACTAGATTTACCTTTCAACGCCAGAGACGCACTTTCATGGAGCTGGCTCGCTCTGGCGATTTAATATCTGTCCTGTTCTCCCGCTCTCTCTGCCTGTCTACTACTCCCGCAGAAAAACGCACGCACAATGATCGAATGCTCCGCACAACGAGCCCTTAAGTATTACACATTTAACCACTTAACGACGCACACAACTCCGGTCTTTCCCTAATCCATCAAAAGCGCACTCCGCGACGCAAACCCGCCCTCGCGAGGCGCCGTTTCTGCGACCACATTAGCAAATTGGCTCTTACTTTCTCAATGGTCTCTGTCAATTACCCCACGCAGGTTCCTAGCGACTGCTGTTAATATTCATTCATGAAGCCCTTTACTACTTACAGGTCCTTGTTTCCTCTTTCAAGCCTAGGCAAGCGCTCGGCAAGCAAAAAGAATTATAAAACATACAAGTATGCAGGTCTAGTACACACTCGCATTGTGAAATAATTGTTACGTCCACTGCTGAGCGTGTGAACGACAAGGTGACGTTGCGAAAGTTCGCACTCTTCGCACGGGCGTTCAGACTGCTTGCTTGCCTGCTTTCTCGCCGCCGAAAAATTACGCATGTCCAGAGAGTATAACGAGTATAGGAAGGCCGCCAGCCCAGACAAGAAATCAAGTGGGTGTTCGCTGGCGCCCCCAACGGCAGAAATTCGTTGCTTGAGCGTCGTCCCCATCGATTATAAACACTCGCTCCTCCCTGAATGCCAGCGGTGCGCAATAGCTCGTGCTTGTCGAAAAAGATATGCCGGGCACTTTGGAACAACGCAGGGCGTTCTGCTCGCGACTTTCCTGGCAGTGACAAATGGCTACTACACCGCGCAAATCTACAAGCAAGGGGCGAGGGGGTGTTGAGGGAGGGTTGCAGGCCGCTGAGAGAAAGAAGGGATGTCGGGGGGTGACCGCCTACCCTATCACTGGTCCAGAATCATGCATGTCGGTTTCCTCCCAGCTGTCTGCTCACTTGTAATTCTTCGCGCAGTAGAGAGAAAGCTGCTGTAATCTTGATTGAGGGGCGAGGGAGAGGAAGAAGAAATATATACTCTTTTTCTCGAGGCTTGTAGCATTTCTCAAAGAGCAAAGCGGTTGCATGAAACAGAAGGGTGTGCGTGGAGAGGACGGGCCATCAGGGATTATCATGTCTGAAAATGAGCCTCATACATATGCTAGCGCTGTGCATACTGCCGCAATTAAGGGTGCAGTATGGTGCGCACTCAGCGAAACGGCTGCGCCCTGGGTGCAGCTCACCTCACATACCGTGGGCGACTCGCCCAGTGACGCACTTATAAGTGCACAGCATGGGACATGCGTGACGGCTTGATTCCCAAGAACGCAGGCTAGTAGTTTGCGAAATGGATGCCCCCTACCGAACATGAATGCCAAAGTGATGCCTTGATACGCGTAACTTCGTCTAATGGCGCGGGTCTATGAACGCGTTAATGCGTGGTGGATCTCGAAGGCATTTGGTGAATGAAAGAGTCACGAACAACCAACCTAACTGTGGGCATAGTTACGTGCATACGTGACATCTCGAGCGTGAATAGTGAGCGTGGGGGCTGAATGGTCATGACTTAGCACGAATGTCAAAACGAACGTAAGTGGTGCTTTCCGTACGACGACTCGTGTGGCTCGCAGAACGTGCAAATTCGCCTCTGGTCCTGGAGAGAACGAATGAATGAACATTCTTGCGACATCCTACTGGGAATGCTGTTTTGTGGCGCGTGCATTGTCTTGTTTGGTGGAGGCTGCACCTCACGCATGATCTACAGCACGATAGAAAATAATAAAGAACCATAAAAGAAACGAGCGATTCGAGTAAAACAACTCGGGCGTGGTCTGGAAAGAGGTCGCGGTCGAGCGCTGCTCCGTGGTATGTCATTATCACACTAAAGCGAGAAAAGATATGAATATCCAGGCGCGGGCATGCACAGGCTAGCGGAGGCGACGAATTTACTGAGGCCGCGCGCAGAGAATTGATTGCAGCGGAAAAGCTTAGAGAATTAGCGTCGCTGTAATTTGCCTTTGGGACAAGTAATCAATAAGTTGAATCACTTTAGGCGCCCCATTTGGCACTGTACAAAATCGCTGGCACTTCGAAGGCGGCTTAGCCTTTGAATTATACAGGGAAACATAACACATAAGACGCATATCCTTTGTTTATGACACTTGGCTCCAATCGCTCACTGGTGGGGTAGTTCATGTTGCTATGTAGATGTAAGAAGTGGCAAATAAACATGCTAACAAGGAAAGCACCGAGTGCCACGAAGAAGCCAAAACCACTTGCCGAATCCTTACCCGCCGTGGTGCCTTAGCAGCTACGGTGTTCGTCAGCTTGCTTAGCTCGAAGTCGCAGGATCGAATCCCGGCCACGGCGGCCGTATTTTGGCGGGGATGAAATCTAAGGGCAAACTAGAAAAAGAGAAAAAAGCAGTGGTTCGAAATTACTCCGAAGCCTTGCACTATACGGCGCGTACCTCATAATAATATCATTAATTGTTTTGACCTGTATACCTCGTCAGCAATTATACATTGTTCAACGTTGGCTTAGCGGCATTCTCTGTAAATAACTTTTTCATCAACATACCAGCCTCCATCGTCCCCTGAGTTTGTCTAATTAGCGATGCATTACGGCACGGAAAGACGATAACATAAAAGCACACTAATGTGTGCCACAGGTATACATTTTGCACCTCTCAATTCTCTTTTTTATTTTTTAGCTATGGGCAGTCCAGCGGGCCGAGGAAGCCGCCCGAGCCCAAGGGCGGCTTCCTCGGCTAATAACAACCGGACCTTTTTAGACATCTTTGTACGCGAAAAATATACTACTTCGCATCCTGCTCGTCACCAACAACAGTGGAACACTCTATTCTGTAGAACAAGCTTTGGGCGACAGATGCTGCGTTTAAGTGTTCCTCGGTTGTTAAATAAACCACTTCAGATAAGAATAACGATCGAAAATTGCAGTGCACATGATATCAGTGAAGTGCTTTGTATATAACATGTCATGTATATGTATATAATATTCATGTATGTAATATGTTGTGTTCCGTTATATTTTTCACTGCGCTGCGGAATTTGTGCAGTAACTCCTTATGCATATTAGTCTTTGTGCTAGCATTGCTGTACATATATATCACATGTACTGCGCCACAATTTTCGTGGTCTGTGGCCATCATCCATCACCCATGTCCTTGTTGCCTCCATGTATCAGGAAGGCTCGGGTTCCCTTCAAGTGCCAAACGTCACTTTTCTCCCGAGCCTGCCCTCATCCTTGAGATGAAATATAATTGAATTTAATTGAACTGAAGCGCTCGTGGCCGATGCCTAGGCCGGAGTTCAAGCTCGCCCCGATTTATCATCTGCGGACAAATAAATAAAGCGCTCTGTCTGTATGTCCGTCCTTTTTTAAAGGTGAAAGCCTTAAACTGCTAATGAGGTGCGCGATGTGAGCATACGGTTGACCGGCCGGCATTGTCCCCCCGGCGGTGGCATTAAAATCTCTCAACTCTCGTCTCGCTCTGTTGATGTATGCGAAAACTGGCATGCAAAGGCAAGAGTGTAAGGCCAACGTGTTTGTTTTGGTCATGACATCAACAGCGTGACATTCCATGAGCCACTCAAGATATGATTGGCGACTATACCGTCATGTGTGTCTCCCACCCGCATTCCTTGCCCTAGGATATTAGGATATCAGCATATCATCTTAGCAAATTAGAATATCACCGCATGTTCATGTTTACAGCCCATGACATTCTAGGAAGAACCAAACTATATGTCGCAGATGGAATGCCGCGAAAAATGCCTTACCAAGAACCGTAAAAGAATGACAAAGGAAAACACCAAAGAACCTGTATGATGTTGCGGAGTAGCTTTCGCCGCGAAGTGGCCGTAGCATCTGAGATGGGACACGCGATTTTTTTTCGGCATTGCATGAGCATCTACGGTGCACCTTATGTTTTCTTAAATATTGCTGTATGTGACGCTACATTTTTAAGCACGGCTCTGGCCCAGCGCGATGCACTCTTTGTGGCGTACGTCGTCTTAAAAAAGCTACGTTTGTTGTTTCAAAATTTATTGCGTCACACTAAGGTGTTTCTTGCACATAATCGCTCGCACTACTCTTTCCACTTTCACTATAACGCTCGTCATATTCTTCGTGCAATACTTATCATTCTCCAACATTGAAAGTCGGAGCCTTTCTCGTTGCCCTTGATGTTAAAGCAGCTTTTTTAACCTGTATACGACAGTTTAAACTCCTGCGAGTCATCAGTATAGTCTGTTTCAGAAGTTCCGTGCGGTGCTGTGGAAGCTGCGAGCCTCTTTGACCAACCAGGAGGCCGAATACATGTTAAACGTGTCGTTCCGCGACTTGTCATCTGGCAATGGCGGTAGCTGCAGCGGCAGCTGCAGCCCTGGAAGGAGGAAGATTAAGCGGGGTGAGCGTTTCCGAACAATGGCCTTTCGTCTCGCTTCGGAAAAATTCTGCGCCCGATGGATTCGTAGCGTTGGCTGTGCTGCACGGAACCAGAGAAACAGACTATAGACTGCCGCTTGGGTCCGCGCAGTGAAACTGCGCATCAGCGCTTCGCTAAATTTGTAGATGCACTTTCGTTAAGATGGGTCAGGTAATGATTGTAAATGTGTGTTTATTAATAGTTGGCTCGAATGATTATTTTATTGTTTGGGTCAACAGGAGAAAAGAAGGAGAAAAGAAGTTACAGAAACAGTCAGGTCACCTGAAGTGCTTTGGATGGGAAAGTACGACGTGTAGAGATGTGCAGCCTATGTCAACGTCCGCGTCAAGTAACAACGTCACATGACAACATTGCTTGGTCATGTCTCTTTGAAACTTCATATTGATGCGTTGTCGCTTGACAATGTCCTCGGGCTGATCACTCCGTAGTATACTTAAATTGGGCAAACTGGGTTTTCAGTGGGTTCAAATAGAGCTTTTGGGATTGGGCCACGTTGCTTTTGAATGCGCGTCAATTCGATTTTTGTAATCGGCTCCAAAGCCCCCATGACGTCTTCCTTTAGAGCCAAAAGCACGCCATATTTCCTGCTTCATGCGGTTTAATGCCCTTGCAATACCCTCAGTTATTGTAGCCGTTCTTGGCGTATCTTGTGCTTTATTTCTTAAGGCAATGTCGACTATGAGATTGCAATAGGTTAATCATCATCACGTTTGTCACGGGACGTCGTTATTTTAGAAGCGACAGCGTGGGGGATGTGTCACATGGTACAGTTCCAGCAAGCAATCCTCGGTTAAGAAAGCAAACAAACACCACTTAAAAAAATAACGTGACGTATTGCCTTTCAGAGTTATTCGTTGAGCCGTGCGCCCTTGGCAAAAACCAAGAGTGAGTCCCAAACGACCCTGCCAAACTATGCTTATATTTAGCCGAAAGCATAGACTTCCTGAAGCTCAAATCTCATGGAACCGTAAAAATAGCTTCGTAAAGATTTAGAAACCATGTCATGCATTATTCGCTTTCTGCGCTTCTGAAGAATACGTGGTCTATTGAATGGTGCATGTTTCTTAAACTGCCGCCTAGGTATGTTGAAGCCCTCGAAGCAGCAATGCATCCTTCATCGAACTTCGAGTTCAGTTCGTTGCTTGTAGCATTTGGAAACAGTCCCACCGTGACCTCGCTTACAGTGTTCGTATGCTTGTGTGAAACTTTCACTGTATGTAATCAGATTCGCTTGTTGCAGCGCTTTGCTTTTGTTAACTTCGTCCTTATGCCAGTATTGAGTAAGCAGAAAGTGTGAAAAATGTATTACGTGCAGTTACGCGTACACAATGGTAAAAGTTATACTTTTCCCGCATGCAGCCCGAATAATTAAGTGTGAGCACAAAGGTGATTACGCCTGTGACAATGTAATAACAACTGCAAATTAACACGACGACAGTCGAACCGAAATGGCACATGGGTGGATAAATAGAAAAAAATATATTTTTGATAGTAAATAGATGTGGCAGCACAAAGGAACAAACAAATGTGGGCGACAACGAAGTCGTCATACGCTACATTACACAGTTGATTTTTGGGGCTTACGTCCCGAAACCAGATATGATAATTAGAGACACCGCAGTGAAGATGCTCCGGGAATTTTGACCACCTGGGGTTCCTTAGAGTGCACTGACATCGCACAGTACACGTGCCTGAAGCATTTCACCTCCATCGAAATGGAGCCGCCGCGGCCGCGACTCAATCCCGCCCCGAGCGCCATAGCCACTAGACCACTCCAGCACCATTACACCGTGGAGCAACTTATTATTGCATACAATATCATTGCGACGACTGCCCTGCCGTAAGGATAAGTTTCGAATTTCCTATTTTCTCTTTAGTTGGCTGGTAACTGACAAACAAGTTCTCTTCTAACTGTGAAAAGCACGCCTACTAACACAGCGCAAGAAAGCGAAGCTCTCGGTAACCGAGTCTTCCTGCGTCCCATCGGGACCCGGCAGGCTCCCTGCAGAAACGGCCTGACACAGAGTCCCACTCGACTTCCATTGTTAATTACAATGCACCTCGCGGAACACACCACAACCGCGGCGACGCGGGCCGCTTGAGCTGCAGACGGCGTCCAGTTATCGAGCCAAGATCAACTCCCACAAAGAGACTCACTAGCGCGAACTGGCTCAGCCTCGGAGCAAGAGGTGGCCTATACGCATTGCTCAACGTTCGGCTAGTTCTAGTTTATTCTTGCACGCTGCCTTTTGTGAATAATAAAGGAGGGTACGCAGAAATGAGCTGACGCTGTTGGATGCGTGTACACGGTGCGTGCTCGGACGCCACCAAACACTGCTAGACGGGTCACCAGAGCACCCCTGCTCGGAGTGTCCCACACTTTTGTGAAAGTCATGCCTTCGGTGCAGCTGTTCGTCAGCTTTCGCGGCGCTTCTTTGACCAGGGAAGCTGCGGCCTTCCGCCATAAACTGGGACGTTGAAGGCCCACGAGGGTGCAGCTTTGTACGCAACTTGTCTTTGGTCACAACGGATACGTACCTGGAACACCACGTTGGGGTTATTTAAGGTTGTGTGTATCGTTTGTGATGCCGAGCTCTGCAAGTCTTGACGTATTGAGGACGTATGTACCAGCGATATCTGCGAAAAATAGATCATTTGTTGAAAGCTAGCGCTGTGCTGTGTCAGGTGTACGCGTCAGTTCAGCTTGCGCTACCATCAAGCAAAAGATGCTCTACTGACAAGCCCACTAACCGTCCTCCTCAATTTCTGCCTGAAACCTGTACATCGGGGAACAGGGCGGGCTCTTAGGGCATTTGTGGTAACATCTAAGAAAACCTACAGGTCAAATACCTCTTGTGAACGCCGCGATCCAACAGCCAGACAGCATTTCTGGCTTAATTCTTCCGTGCCTTAAGTGTGCCCTGCATACTTGTTGTTTAGTCTTTTCTTTTTTCGCGGTATGTGCCCACGCGCCATCTCATACAATGAAAACCAACATATTCCACAAGTCAAAGGCGAATGCTAATTAATCTTGTGTGATGAGGTTGTGGGAATGTTGACATCCCCTGATGAGTTTCTATCCCGTTGCGCTCGCGTTTCCTCAAAGCTCCTCTAAGGTGGCTTTCCCGCGGTGCACGAGACGTGACGTCATCGTCATGCGCACCGCTGCGCTGACGATGACGCTGGTGTTCTCGCGGTAGCGCTAGCTGGCAGCGAGGATTCGCGGGCCCACGGACGGGGAACGATCCTTGCCCTCTTGGCCTTGGGACGTCGTCGCGCGTGGTCGATGCTCGTGCGCGCGGTGGCGATGAGCTCCGCTCGGACGAACCCGCGGATGCCTCTCCCGATAGCCGATTGAGCCTCTGTTCACGCGACTTATCTCGCGAGCAATATAGGCTTACGGTTCCAGCATGGGCGAAAACTACTTCTCTCGGTATCCTGCTGCGGTGAGTCGAATGTCATCGATTACGCGTGGGGTATTGCATTAGCATGCCTGGTTTGTATAGTTCGGCTAGCGTGCTTACTATGTGTACAAGGTGCAAATAAAATGCCCTACTGTTGGTTTGCACTGCGGTGAACTGTGTGTCCTTTGTTCCTCGAGCGTGGGAGACCCCAGTGGCCAACCCCACAAGGTGTATAGTGTTAGGTGTCGATGCAGCTTTGTCGCGCCCTCAGACACGATGGGTTCTCCTTGCCGACGGATGGATGGTAGTGATAGACTGGGTATGCAAAACTAGCATGAATGAAAGCCCATTTGATTATTCTATACACCAGTTCTGTCACAGTGTGGTGTGGTGTTTCGAATGGCAGAGAGTGGGCGTACAACTAATGGTTCATGTCGAATGACTCACTGACTGGCAGAGAAGATATGGGCCGCGAGTGAAACCAGACTTCGTTTAATATGCACGACATTTATATAGTGGTGCATATTAATAATTTATGCCGTAGCTTGTTCTTTGCTTTTCTTTTGTTTCTGTTTTTTCCTTGTGACAGATAGATACAGAAATAAATAAAGCAGTAAATTTCCTTGCGCAAAAAATAAGTTTTCTTCCTGGCACCGCTCTGGAAGTCGCCATTCGTAGCGGTGTAAGCCAGTATAGGAGGCAAGACGGTGCTGTACTGAAGGGCGCCAGACCTGGGAAAGCAGGCACAGAAATATTCGCTCTAAAGAGAACAGACAACCATAGCCACGGCGTTGAAAATGCACAGCTCGTTAGCGGCTCTACTTTCTTGTCCTTCCTGCCTGACCAGGAGGCGGAACAGGCGTACGCAATAGCTGCCGTCTGTCATCGCCAACGCGTGCCATTCATTCACTTTTCTTCCGTGACCCTGGCTCCCAAAATGCCCTCGTTCGCCTTCCTCGACCTATGGCCGTGTACTGTCTGGAAGCGTATACACGATGGGCGTTTCTAGCTGCGGCGCCAAGGTTCGCCCGTTTTGTAGCGTCTATACAGGAGCGTTTCTCAGCGCCGCCGTCCTTTTGGAAACCGCGCGCAAGAGAAAGCGTGAATGGTGTCTTCCCCCGCATTTTCCGCTACAATGGAAGCTGGCCGTAATTGCACTCCCGCGGCTGTCTTTGTGCTTCGTTCTCCCTGGCTGTTTGTTTTTCCGTCTGTCCTGCGGGCGGCATGGGGAGGGGCATAAAGCTAGGCTGGAAGGAGGAGGGGGGTGGCCGGCCAGCACGGCTGGACCACGTCCAAGCGCCGAGGAGTCGCGACCCAGATCCTGTTGCGTAACAGCTCGGCCGTCGTGGGTCGAGGGAAACCACGCGCGCAGGAGTGCGGGGAAAGGGCTAAGACCAAAAGTGCCCTGGGAACGGTGGATGGAAAGCGTGTGGTCGCCGGTGAGACCGCAACGTACGTTCACTGCGCTGCGTGAGGTGGTTTTCGCTGCTGCTGGACATGCGCACATTCCTTGCTTACTTGCTTGTTTCTTTGGTTTTTTTTTTCTTTTCTGCGAGAGAGTTCGCAATTTCGTGCAACGTGTGGGCAGGCTCGAAATGACGCATTTGGCCTCTGGCGTTGCCTAGCCGTTTTGTATCGCCCTGTGTCCTTTGGTTCCGGTAATTAGGACGAAAGTTACTTAGCGCGTCGACACATTGTGCGTTGTTCTTCAAGAAAGGCTGATTTACTGGGCAATGGCGCGCCACGGTCTGTGGCTGGGACAGCGTTGTGATTACTCTGTGGTTAAGCAAGTGTAAGCTAGTCACTAAGCAAACTACGACGGCGTTTCGGTGCTCGTGCGGGGACTTTGTACAAAGAACATGACTCGAAGGGGCTCTTCTAAGACGCAGCTTAGCAACTGCAATACGTGAAGATGCGCCGTGTTAACATATGCTTGATGCAGTCAGTGATAGACAACATTAGTTAAGATTAGCCAGCACGAGCTCACGCCAACCGACAGCTGCTAACATTATCCAGTCTTACTGATCAGAATATAATATTAGGAAGCGGTAGCAAACCCTAACTCAAATTGAAGCAGTAGCATCCACTGATACTCTGTGTCAGCCCCAAGTTAGCCCCTACTAGTCAAAATTAGAGCTTTACAGCAGTCAAACTAGAGCTATACAACATTGAGAAGCACAAGTCAACATTAGGGAGCACTTATCACGTATTAGACAGTGCTGGTATGCAGACAAAAGCAGGCACCATTACGGAGGACCAGATTGCAGTTGGTAAAACAGCGTTAGTTCTAAGCAAATTAGTAGTGACATGCATGCCATACCACTTATGTGATGCCCTGAGTACTGGTATATGTCAGATCAGGAATTGTGCTTGTTCCAATTCATGATGTGCATGCATTGGGTCCACGCTGCTTCGAATGCGTTGCCCCGCCACGGTGGTCTAGTGGTTATGGCACTCGACTGCAGATCCGAAGGTCGCGGGATCGAATCCCGGCCGCGGCGGCTGCATTTCGATGGAGGCGAAATGTTGAGACCCGTGTGCTGTGCGATGTCAGTGCACGTTAAAGAACCCCAGGTGGTCGAAATTTCTGGAGACCTCCACTACGGCGTCTCTCATAATCAGAGCTGGTTTTGGGACGTTAAACCCCACAAATAAATCAATCGAATGCGTCCGTCGCCTGAAGCAAACTGTCAGAGCTCGTCGACATACTGTGTTTCCAAGAAATATTATAGCATTTATCCTCGGAAATCTTAACCCTGCTCCTTATTCCATGACACAAGAACGGGCATGAATCATATGCTGTGTGTATCATATGCCGTGGATCATAAGCCGTGGGTGTCAGTGCTTTTTGCGATAGCGTTTTGTTGAACAACCGTGTGTCAAAAGTCCACTTATGGTTATTCTCCACATAAGATTCGCCAAACCGCTACGTGATACGCTATTTCCAACACTTAATTCCTCAGGTCCGCGTTTAATTTTTGTTCCGCAGCTCGTAAAAAGAGCTCCCGAAAGTGGCTGTCTGTAACTGTGATGTTTATATACATCGAAAGCACTGATGAACAGAAGGAATGCCGTGGATATGTTTATTCGCAAAAAAATAGGAGGACGGCGGTCGAATGGGTACCGAACGCTTTACTTTCCACGAATTAGGGGACGTAATAAGATAACGTGGGCGTAAACGGTCTTCAAGACGTGCCGCCAAGTGACGTAAGTTCGACAGCTTGCCCTACTGACGTCTTGCGCAAGTGGGACGTCCAAGAAAGGTGCCACAGCGTGTGCTTGCCCTCGGTCGTTACACTTCTTGTTTGCTTGTTTGCTTGTTCGTGTTTCGTTTGTTTTATTTTTTGGCTTCATTTCTTGAGGTAATGTCGACGGCTTTTGGAATAGGGGAGATTGAAATTGCCGAGTGTGAAGTGAAGGGGCTGCCGAAAAGAGCGGTAGCGTCACCGTCATGTCCTGGCACGGCCTTATTTTAGGAGCGACGGCGTGCAGCAAATATAGCGTAGCAGTGCTTCCGCAACACCCCTCTTGGTGAAGCAGGCAAGGATGCGCCTAATGGAAAAAAGACTTATTTTTTCTGATATTTCAACAAGGTATGTATTTATACACATGCGCCATTGCTTATTTCAACTTTGTTATTTATGTAACTTCTCGGCGAAAAGAAAGAAAGAAAGAAAGAAAGAAAGAAAGAAAGAAAGAAAGAAAGAAAGAAAGAAAGAAAGAAAGAAAGAAAGAAAGAAAGAAAGAGAAACCCTCTGCGGTGTTCTCCGATGAATGCCCATCTTGATGGGTGAGCCTGTTTATCTGAAACTCGTACAACTTTTCAGAAAAATGCGGTTGACATTTAAAAGAAGTTGACGTGGCGTTCTATGTAGTCAACTGTATAAGCACGGTAAGCTCTCCCTAGAATGAAAAACGAATCGTCCCAGTGGTGTTAAGGGGAGACAGTTTCGAGAACTCTCTTTCTTATTTCGGCAAACCTGCATGTACAATCAATAGGACTGTCGTAATGGTGAGGATGATGCGATTGAGAAATAAAGAAAATAATTTAGAATGACATTGGTCCGCTACTGCCGAAGAAGTGGAAAGATATCACCACGCCGCTGCCATCGCGCGTCAAGCAAAATAGAATTTACACAGATACTCAGTTTAATCAGGAGAGGCCGTTTTCATGACGACCAAATTTTTGTTGCTTTTATCGTGCGGGTACATATTTGTGTCGCTCCTTCTCGGTCGCAATGAGTTCAGTGAGGTCCGAATAATCTTTTTCAGAGACTCCAGCAACTTAATAATGTCTTTGCTTAACGTGCCAAAAGGTATACGATAAGATTATGAAGCAAGGGGGGAGATAAGGGAGGAGGGGAAGAAGGGGGACTGCGGAATAATTGTGACCTTGTGGAGTGTTTTAAAATGCACGTAAACCTAAGTACACACGTGACCTCTGTCTGGCCCCCATAAAAACGCAGCAGCCGCTCCAAGGAATCGCCGCGTCCGGCTATTACGGATGGTCCTCACATGAAGATTAAATAAGATGTAGTGTTTCAAAAGGAAAACAATGACCTTTCATTCTATTCCGCAATATGTGTAATATTTAAATAAGCAGGGTCCTGTGTGTTTAGAAAGAATGCTTATATCGGAGATGTTTAAGATCAAAACAATTCAACACAAAGTTTTTGTACAACACAGTCCCTTAAAAATATAAGCGAACAGACCCCGGTTTCGTAGATACATCCGGCACATAAGTGCAACTTGTAAAGTATGTATGTTCACAGGTTGACTGTTTAGAAAAAATTTATTGTATCACAGACAATTAACACCGATAACATTACAACACAACGTTATAACATTACAACACAACCTTCTCATGCAAAACATAAGACATCAAATTACGTGTATCACAAGACAGCGTTGCGTCACATCTACACAACGTAGGAATGCAGCGTGTATAACAGGGCGGTCTACATATCCACACACACATATACAAACGATTAGCCACAAAGACAGCGCCAATCAGGTGCGAGTATGTGCACATTATAAATACACTTGACACTGCCGCCAACGAGAAACGATGCATCAGCCTACCAAAACCAGGCAGGCCGAAAGATAAGCTTCACGCGTTTATCAGACACCGACACAAAGGGGCAAGACCAATGCCGAAAGAATTCTTCCTCACCGAGAAAGAACAGCTCATCCGACAGAACAGACAGAAGCTCTGACTAAAGTCGCTCTAGGATGGGAAAAAGAGCGCGATGGCGACGGCCTGCTGCAACCGCTGCGCAGCGGTTGCGCCCTAGGCAGAAGACACCTGCAACAATAAGAAGGCGAGCAAAACAACATCGCGAACAATGCCCAGAAGAGACGAAGCGATTAACACCGAGTCCACAATATCCGGCGTTCACGGCCCTCCAGAAAATTCGAGCAACTACACAATGCCTCACAACATGTTGATTAGATTCCTGAAGTCGGCAGTTCGGACAAGTTGCTGACTGTACCATTCTCCATCGCTCCAGGCGGTCGAGTGTGGGGAGCACACCCGACCCTAGCCGCCACATAAGGTCGCGGAGGTGGCCAGGTAGGAAAGACTCCGTTAGCTTCTCCACGACACACGCCTAGAGCGAGCATGGCGATCCGAAGAAACTAACGGGAGCAACAGGGCCGCTGTTGTGTCAACAATGGAATCTTTGAGCACGTCTACTTCTGCACACGTCGACTGGATATGGCGAAAAAAGGCGACGGCTGTTGCATAGAATGCAGGGAGTGTTAAAGACTGCGGTTGTCTATTCAAAAGCACGTCGGGCATCAAATGCCTGAGGTGAGTGCCGAGGAAGTAACGTGCAAGAGTTCGTGCAGGCGATTCCTCACCTTGCAGAAGCCGTAACAGGAAGCGCAGCGCCAAAAGGTGACATCGTATTGATACAGAAGGGAAGGCAAAGCCTCCATTGTAGCGCTGCTGTCCTATTACCGCACGAGAAACCAATTCAGTGCCACCTGACCAAAAGAACGAGAACAAAGCCGACTGTATTGATCGAGCAATGCGTAACAGAGGTTGCACCACATGACTAATATACCAAATACGGCCACAAAATATGGTCTGCACAAGGTATCTGCGCTCAAGGAAGGGAAAGCCAAAATCTTGTGCGTCCTGGATTTTCTGCCTTATTTCTTCAAAAGCTTTGAACGCGCGAGTTTGCTTTGAGTATATTTTCATTGAAAAGGACGAAAAATATACGAGCCAGTAAACTATACAGCAAAGTGTCCGATACTATCTCTTCTGTACGCATTTGTAGGGTGTAGAAGATGCACAAGATCGTCGCAAATGACGCTGGCCGCTTTTGACTCGCTGATGTTCGCTGGTGCTGCATTACTTATCGACGGAGCATCATGCTGCCGCAGCGTACGGGCTTACAGCGCCTTTGTGAGGCCTACCGCTAATGAATATTTTATCAGTGCGCAATATTTACACTCATTAGTAAATAGCCAAAGAACACGCTTCGAGTCCAGATATCCGCGACTGTAAAACAGCTGTGTAGATGGCAGTATTTTAGTACTGAGAAACTCGGCCATTGTTGACCTTATTTCTTGTTTAAATCCATGTACCTGAAGGAATTCTTCAGCATTTGAAGCAGAGCGACATCCACTTATAAGCTCCTGCGTAACAAGAGCTCGTCGATCACACATGCTCTATGGCATGCCACTCACCTTGGCAACAAGGCCCGCATGTTCTGCGTTGAGTGTCTGCCTGCGGGCAATTCGTTCTGATATATAGGTTGTGACATAACTCAAGGACAACCGGTCGGCTCAGATTTTTCCGAGAATCGGACACTGCTATATGGAGTTTCACCAGTCGTTCATTCTAGTGAATTAGGGACGCAGGTTACAAAGGACACGTTACGTGGTCAATCTCGGAGTGAAGCGTACTTTGGGCTATGCGAGATTTCACGCATATTATCTCCCGCCCATTCTTTCGTTCAGCCCTGACTCATTGGCGCTTATGTTCGCGCACTGCATGCGGCCTCATTGACACTCAGCTACGCAACCAAAGCAGTCAAACGCGAAACGACTCATAATGATCGGTCGCCCGCAACCCCGTGTAATTGAACCGTGGTAGTCTCCCCATACTTTCGCCGCGAGGGTCCGAGCGTCCCACTTTTTGGCGGCGGCCACCACGGGTCTAGCGTTCCTCGAAATGTTCGATACGTTTTATCTTCCACGTCAGGGTGCCCGGCAATCGCTGTCCATGTACATGAAGGAAACACAAAGAGCAAACAACAGATTCGTCGAATGAGCTCCAGAGCCGTGGCCAGCCCGCAGGTAGAGTTGCCTCAACACTCACTTAAAATGCCAGCGAGCGCACGCTTATAGAGAGACAAGTGGGCATAGGTACAGACTGTCGATATATCGGTAACATGGCCCAGGCCCATTCTTACTCGCAGCACCTGCCTGTTGCACTTAGAGCGAGCGGACATAGCGGCGCTACACCGCTATGTCGATAAGTCGAGAAACGCGCGCCCATGTACGCGGACGTCGTCGCGAGTTAGTGCGTGTACACACGCAGCGTTGCTCGAAATGCTGCGCGCATTTCGATCAAAAACACGATGAGTGATTCGATCGAGTTCATTGTTCGGCGGGAACGATTGTTTTTTTTTCCTCGTCGATCGAGACGACGGTGGAATGGGGGAGAAAAAAAAATGTCGATTTCTCAACGTCCTTGTCTCAGGTAAACACGCAAAAGTTCGAGGCCTCCTCTGCACCCTGTAGGCACCGCAACCGAGTTCAAATCGACCGGCTTGTTCTTCCGAAACGTTCACATTCCTTTGACAACGTACATGCTGTGTGCACAGAAAGAGCGCCCGAGGTCCCTCGCGTGCTTGAGAAATTCGTCCCCGTCTCCTTGACTCCTTGCCTTTTTTCTGTCTTTTTTTTTCTTGTGCAGGCAGCGCAACTCTTTTCGGTTTCTCGTCAATCGTCGGCGTACTATACGCTACTGCGAAAGTCGAGCAAGGAACTCGGTTATGGGGACGAGCCATGACTTTGTTGCGCCGTTGCTCACCCCGATCTCGCGCAAGCGCACGACTGTGAGCTGGAGAGTGCGCGCGTGTTGCTTCTGCTGCTCCTGCTCGTTGCAAGAGTGCACCATCTACTCGTCTGGTTGGGCGGAGGTTGCATGCGTTTATCTTGTTTGTGGTGAGCGGCGCGCGAGCAAGCGGTCCGGTGGCCAGGCCGCGCCCTCAGGTTTCCTCAACTCCCCGGAGATTTTTTGTTGTTGTTGTTGTATTTTTGCCGGCCGGGTCATAAATAAGAAACAATGAGGTGTGCGGACACTCACACGCCTCTTCCGAAACGCCGTGCACTTCGTGCGAGCGGCATTACCGATAATCGGAGGCGCCTTTTACTCTACTTTTCGTCATAACCGCGCAATTTCGAAACTACGAGAAAACGGGGCACAACAAAATAACTCTACAGAAACAACAAGTAATTATGAAAGAATAAAACGACTAACGAAAGTACGAAAAGTGATTTAGGCATTCGCTGGATCGGCTTATACCTCAACGCCTGATGTAAACTCACGTCAAAACAATCACTGAGAGTGCGAACCGTGCGGCAGGAGTATTGCGAACGATGCTGCTCCGTAGAGCGGGAAACACGAATTTGACTCACTGAACAAGTATAGTGGCGCAATCGTGTGTAAACTCGTGCACGTTCCGTGCTCAGCTGCGGAGTACAAATTTTGAATAATTTATGTCGGCAAAACGAATATGTCAACACCCGCATTCGTCTAACGGACGAGGTAGAAATTCGAGCAATTATTCATCGACGATCAATAAGGTATGTCCAGATGAATGGAAGCCGCTGAACATTTGACGGCAATTATTGATCTTGTCTGAATCCACTTTGTTGCGTTCAGTTTGCTGGCTGAACAAACCGGAAACCCGCCCTCCCTTTTCTGGTTTGTTCAACCTGCCAATCTGGTTGTTCAACCTGTCAACAAGCGACACATCTCACAATACAGCCCCGGGTGGTTCGAGTTATTGGTGTCTGTATGCTGTTAAGGAAATGTGAGGAAACATAGGCTTCTCTTGTTTGTATCTTTCGTTGTTCACACCGAGAGTGTAGCCTTTGTGTGGCTAAACACGGCCAACCATATTTAAGCCTTGGCTCTCAATGTGTGAACATCGCCTTGCTAGGTACGAAAAAAAAAAATTGTGGCCTTATGGAACAGCATACACACGATCACATATTACAGCACTGACACGATGACTCTACGCGCAGCATTAGAAACCTCGAATTTCGCTGTCGCACGTAACGCCACTATCTTGAAGCAGTATCCTCTATTATATTAAAGAAAACGCTATCTTAATGATTACTAGCAGTTATTTCTCGGAGCAATACGTACACACAACGCCAACTCGTGGAAAACTCAAGTGAGTTTTCATTACGCACGCATGTGACACTTATTGCACCCAATAAAAACAGTTCCTCACTTCTTCAGATCCTCACTTCCTCTTGCAGCCCCTGGGGCCCCTGGGGTTTACGGTGTGCGCATATCGCTTCATCATCTTTGCATCTATACGCCTTAGGCATCTTCGAAGACATTCCAAACCTCGGAAATTTGGATGGCGCATGCGTTTTCGTCAGGAGTTGAAATGCATGGCGAAGATGCGGATGGGAAGCGATGTGGAAACGTGGCTCGTACCCCTGCGAAATTACTGCCTGCAGTAAACGTCCAAACGCGTCGCCAATGCGACGAGCAGTTTTCACGAATCGTCGTAGTCCTTCTGGTGTCTCCAACATCCCTTCTCTAACGGCTGTTTCACTTCGCACAAAGCAAAGGAGGGTGAGTTCGTGTCGCAGTAAGCGTACCAGTCGCGACCCACCCGGAAAGAGAGGCGGGAACGATTGCGTTTCACCGCATGACAAAAGGACGCGGCCGCCACCGCAGACAATGAGGTGCAACAACCGGCGCCCTCGCACCGCAGCTAGGCGACGCTCGTCTCCACTTCGCAAGACAAAGTGATTCACACGGGACGTCTCCACACTGCCGGCGTCCGCGGGCAAACGTGCGCCCTCGTCCGGATCTGTCAAAGTTCGTTTTCCATCCGGCTGACTGCAGCTCTCCAGAAACAAACGAGTAGAATGAAATTGTTACCACAGCGTACAGGAACGAACGACGAGGACCTCGTTAAACGAATGGGTGTGGCCAGCTTTCCATACTTTTTTTGCAATCGCACTCCACTAACCCATATGCACACACGCAGACACCCACATTGCCCGAGGAGCGTGGGCTTTGGCAAGCTGTAGTGTTTACTAGAACATGAATTACAAGAAAACACAAAAGAGAAAGGCTCACAACTCCGAGCATAGAAGGTATTCGTTAAAAACAACAAGACAAGCCCTCAAACTCGGTGTATTAAACATGAAATTTGACAGCGTTCGAGTTAAAAGAACGATGCGAGCCCGCCAGGTGGTAACACAGTTCTCAGGCTCCCTGCATTCCGATTCAAACAAGAGGCTCTCCACGATGCGATTACAGGGAGGGGGGAGGGGGCGTCTTCGTGTCAGGCGACCGTTCCGCCTCGTTCGTCCGCGACCTCCGATGACCTTTTCAAATGAAGTCGTGCTTGTGACACTGCGTCGGGTTTCGCGTCAATCACCAAAGCGGCGAACATGGGCTGCCGGAAGTATATGCCGTTCCGGTGCATGCCGATTTCACCTTTTGATATACTTGTGCCGAACGAGCTTGCGTACGGCGGTTCGTCGATCACCAGCACCTAGCACCTGTTACAACTACGCGAGAGAATTTGTTCATTCATCTCTCTGAACATCCATCCGTCGGTGGTATGGCTTACGCCTCCGGTGCACTGATCGGGCAGTGATAGCGACATTTGTTGTTGTGTGGGGTTTAACGTCCCAAAACCAGCTCTGATTATGAGAGACGCCGTAGTGGAGGGCTCCGGAAATTTTAACCACCTGGCGTTCTTTAACTTGCACTGACAACGCACAACACACGGGCCTCAGCATTTCGCCTCCATGGAAATGCAGCCGCCGCAGCCGGGATACCATCCCACGACCCTCGGATCAGGAGCCGAGTACCATAACCACTAGACCACCGTGGAGGGGCGTGATAGCGACAGTTATTTATACCTTAACTTACGATGGTTCAATTGCAATAATCGATTAGTTGTTAAGCAATGGTGTGCATTTTTGACCACCATGGTAACATTTCAGTGTGCTGGATAGATTGGGTTACTTTTCTACCTATCCAGCGCGTCTACACTTTGCAATCAAACGGTAAACACGCTGTTCCATTCAGAATTCCGCGGCCTATGTTCAAGTGAGCATTGATAGTGATGTTCGCCGTTGAAATAACATGGCATAATAATATAATTCGCACTCGCTGCTCCAGGAATAACAGGGCACGCAATAGATAAGCGTTTAAAAAGACACGTCATCTTGCTGTTATTTGGTCTGGCTTCTGTGTGTGCATTATTATTATTTCTACAGCTGCCCATCCACCCATTGTCCCATCCCTCCATCCGTCCGCCCGTCAATCCCTCCTTCCACCCATCGAACCGTCCCTCCATCGACCGATCCATCCAACCGTCCGTCCATCCATCCATCCATCCATCCATCCATCCATCCGCCTGCCCGTTCATCCGCCATTCCACCCATTCGTCCACCCATCGGCCCATCTAGCCATCCATCTGTTCGTCCGTCCGCCCGTCCGGCCGTCGTTCCACCCATTCGTCACCCATCCATCCATCCATCCATACATACATACATACATACATACATACATATATACAGGCCCCGCCACGGTGGTCTAGTGGTTATGGCACTCGGCTGCAGATCCGAAGGTCACGGGATCGAATCCCGGCCGCGACGGCTGCATTTCGATGGAGGCGAAATGTTGAGGCCCGTATGCTGTGCGATGTCAGTGCACGTTAAAGAACCCCAGGTGGTCGAAATTTCCGGAGACCTCCACTACGGCTTCTCTCATAATCAGAGCTGGTTTTGGGACGGTCAACCCCACAAATCATCATCACACATACGTACATACCACTTGGTGCTTTGGTGGTAGTTTTTATATATACTGCTTGCCAATGACTTTTTTCTTCTGTCAGTTGTTGATGACCCCATTATAATAGGGTGTCTGCCGAAGATGACGAGGTGGAAAGTGGACCACCTGCGCATGCTTAAGTGCACCGTAACTAAGAAATTCAGGGACACCAAAATGAATGCGGGCAGGGTCATTGCTTGGACGACCCAGGAATTGTGGCTACACAAGTAGTACAGCGGTGTGCTTTGGGGCTTGAAGCGCGGCAAAGATGCTCCTTCAGAGGCGCCGACCTATGCGGTCATTTCTGACCAAATAAGCAAGGAATGATTGTATTCGTGTTCGCTGTACTATCCGAACTCCTCTCGTCCGCTTTGTATTTTTGTTTTTCAATTTCTGCTTACTCTATAGAGGGTTGCCAACAGGTCTGAAGCTGCGGTTAAAAACTCATATCTTTCACGCTTACGTTCTCTATTTTCGAATGCGATGAGCTGATTTGATCATCATCCGAGAGCTCGCAGGAATGAACTACGCAGCACAAACAGAATAGAGAATGGCGCTTACGCGTTACTTTTCGTGACTCTCATAGCTTATCAGCTCTCGTCACAAAAGTGCTTCACAGCATAACGGCTTTCGAAAGAGACAGCAATGCAAGGCACCTCGATGCGAATATAATGACGAAAAAAAAATTGAAGCCAGTTCTACGCCTGTGCAACGTCAGTAAACAAAGCAGCCGGGCAAGCAAGTGCCACCACTTGACTGATTATTTCTACTGTTTTCTTCTTTTTTATTGCTTCATCTTATTATATATCCTTCTTCTTCTTTTTCTCTTTATCGTCTTTCCCTCTTTCTTTGCCTCTCTTTATACTGCACTTAATTCTCCTTTCCCTCTTCCTCCTTCACTTCTCTTTCCTACCCCTTGCTATACTAATCTGTACATGACTCTGCTGTGGCTGTGCCGTTGTTCGTTAAGCGTAACAGAGGGGATCCCAAGAGATGGGAAGTGTGTCGGAAAATGAGGTGGGCGGATAAGGTCAAGAAGTTTGCGGGAATAATATGGCCGCAGGTAGCGCACGACTGATAATTGGAGATCAATGGGAGAGGCCTTTGCCCTGCAGTGGGCGCAGACAGGCCGGTGATAATGATGACGAAGAACGATGATGATGATCATACTCTGGTTCACCTTTTCACCCACTCCTTTTCCTGCCTCCTTATCCTGACATCATTCCTCCTAACTCTCACTTTCCAATCGAATGCCGTTCCTCTATTCCTTACCCTTACGTCACACATCCTCACCTTTACTTCTCTTTCCCATCACTTTGGTATGCATACTATTCATGGCTGCGCTATGCTGCTTTACACATGCCCACATTCTGTTACCGCATAGCGGCCTTTTATGTAGCAGTAGGACGAAGGCATGAGCGCAAGAGAAGAAACCTGACAAAACACCTCCGCATTTGTGTAGTAGCTGGCCGAGGGCATGAGAGCAAAAGAAGTGCCGCACATTGGGAACTTCGCAGAAGAGGTGCACGCGCACTTATTTCATGATGATAACCATTTCGGCTCGCGTCTCACGGAGTTTGCCCCAAGCTTAAACAGCTACGCTGTTGAAAAAGTTTGTTCTGCGTGACGTCGTTCTGCGCCCTCATTTCAATGCCCTATACGCATGCATCTGTTCCCACATTCCATCACGCGAATGGTAAAGGAAAAAAAAAAAAAGAAACGTAGCAGCAATAGTTTCCTTCTTGTTCGAGCTGCCTGTCGCAAGGCAGTACGGACAAGCGGTGCCACACTCGCTCTGTCATGCAGATGTTGCCATGTGAGGAATGTCTCGAGACATTAATTTTTTTATCGTGAAACACACGCACCAGTAACAGCGAAGCTACACGCGTTACGAATTAAATGAAGTGAAGAAAAAAAATAAGAACGCGAGGAAGGCCGGCGTGTGCACTCATTTCTCCAGCGGCACGACTCGCTCTGCAGTGCGAGGGACACACCCACGTAACAGTGATAAACGTGCGTGCATGGCGTGTCCGCGCAAGAGGCTCGGGCATTACGTGAGCGCGAAGGACCCACCACCGCACTCGAGAAAGCGCACGCCAATGGCGACTGACAAACAACGCAGCAGGATGGCTCGGGGTGATGAAAAACCCTTCGGATTCCGCCCAGTGCGTGCACATACTTCGCCCCCAGGTGCGAAGTTTCCTAACACCCTTGAACTCGCCGGAACGCTCGCACGTGGTGGCTCCTCCGATTTTGCCATTGCCCCCCCCCCCCCCCCTCCCCCGACCACACGGCCTATGCCTGACCCGCGAAAGTGGTACTATTGGCACCCTGTCGAACGCTTTACGACCTATCGCGCGCAAGTCGTGTCAATCAAGCCACCTTCTCAGGTACACATCCAAAGTGCGAACCTTCTGGCATCATCGGCCAACGCTTAAGTACACCTCACGGTCGTGCTGGCCCTGAGACGCGTTCGCGGCGCGTGCAACGGAAAAGCCAGGCGCACTGTGGGGGCCCACAGAAAGGGCGGCTTCAAGGTCGACCGTCTGTCTACCAAGGTAATGTCCGTTCGTGCTCGCGAACAAACGGCTCGTGCCTGAATCGTGGGCCCCCGCGGAGCAACGCCGATGACGACGACTGGCTTGGCGGACAAACGGACAACACGCCCGCACGCGCGGTCAGTGCGCGTTTTTGTGTGTGTTTGTGATCAGCGTGTGTCAGTGGACAGGGCGCGCATTTGCGTTGCCGGTTGCGTGTTGTTACTCTCGCACTCTCCCTTCTCGGCGGAATTTCAAAGACGGACGTTTCCCGCCCGCATCGTTTGACAGCAGCCGTTCTGAAAAACGGTCGTCTAGCAAGGTGGGGTGGGGGATGGAAGGGAAGGGGAGTGGGGGGGGGGGGCAGTTGCGTCGTTTGCTCACAATAGAGCACCGCCGGTCAGCATAGCGTAGAGCGTCGGCAGTGCGCAGCGCACGCTGACGCAAATCGCCTCCCGCGTAGCACCGACGACAACGACGCCGTGGTGAACCAGTGCCAGACTGCGGTGCAGCAGCAGCAGAAGTCAGCCAGCGGCGGCACCCGCCAGGTTTCGTGCCGAAGGGGGGTGAAACCTTGTACCCATTCCGAGCAATTAATTGTTCCCCTCCCGAGCAAAGAGAGGGGTGTGGAGACGGGGCGAGCACCTATCGGCGCCGGGGCAAAAGCGGTCGGCGCGAGTGCGCGCGCCGAACCAATCGAACACCTGCTCAGCGCGCGCGCCGCTTTGTTTCTTTCTTGGCTTCCTCGGGGCTGACACCGTAAACTGATTTTGTCCGGCGTCCCTGCGAAGGCGATCGCGCGGCGGCGCGCTTTCACGCGCTCGCGTGCCCTTGCGAGCCGGCCCGGCCCGCCCGCCCGACTGTCCGGCCGGTCGGCCGCTGCGGAAGGGCGAAAACAAGATCGGGCCTCACGATACCGCGGCCGGGCGCCCGCGCTCTGCAGAACAGTCGGCGTCTCGCATCTGGGGCGTTGGCCCTGCAGCGCCGCTGCTGGCTGGCCGGCCGCCAGTGCTGTACGGGCGCCGATTTGGCTCCGGCGTCGGTCAGTCAGTCCGTACACACACACACACACACACACACACACACACACACACACACACACACACACACACACACACACACACACACACACATACATACATACATACATACATACATACATACATACATACATTCTCGCCATCAAACTTCAGCTGCTGCCACTGGCAGCTCAGCGCGAGTGGAAGTCAGTGTTGTGGGTGTCACCGAAAAAAAAACAAGTTACGCACGTTAGTACATCCTCAGAAATTTCACACAGTCCGTCTTGGCTGCAGGTATGATAAGGCTCACAATTATATTTCACACAAAATCTATAGCTCAAGCAAGGATTTTGCCCCTAATACTTATTTAACGAGACTGCTTTGCACGCTATGCGCCGGATCATGGCAATGATTGCACAATGTGGCGGCTTAACACTCTAGTGACACGTGTCGAAGTTATGTTTAACGTGACACTAAACAATAAACGAGATTTCAGGATGGGATTTCCTATAGTTGGTTCAATCTTTATATGTTACATGAGGTCGTGCTTGTCACAAGCATGGGTGTGCCGTCCCCGTATAGTAGGGCCTACGTAAATGTTTTGTGTGAGTACAGAAGTGTCTGTAATGGGCAACTAGCCGCAGCAGCCATATACTTTGTAATGGTCGTTTTCCGGCATGCTTGCGAGCCGCAAGAACCGTTGTCGAGAGTGCCAGTACATTACGTTCATTTGTAACATAACTTCAGATGCTATGCACTCTCTTGTTTCTGGAAATAAGAGAGGCCAATGTAATTACAATACAAGCTGTAGCTGCCTTTACTGCTCCTTTTTAAGCGAAGTTTCGGCGTTATATCCTGCGAGCCATAGCGCTTCCTCAAAACGTAGCATCTAAATACTGGAATCCCAAATCGTGTCAGCAGCTAGGGGTACTGAAAGGTGACAACCATCCCGTCCCCTAGAAAAATTTGGGAAGGCCACGGGTTCAAGTCCCACCGAGTACCATGTTGCTAACTCTATTAGTAGCGTATTTAGTTACAGCCACTATTATGGCCCATCGGCACGTAATGAGGACATTATTGGTGTTAACTAATTATTTGTAGTTATTACGTGCGCTAATTAAACATTTCTTAATTTAGAATTTATCCGCTCAGTCACATACAACCTCCAAGCAGAACAATTCCCATCTTTTGCAGGGGTTTCATTTTTTTCCAGACTTTTACTGCTGGCCAAGAAATGCGAGTGTGCGCCACAAGTTATTCTATTATCGTTAACCGTGACGTAATAGATGAGCGTATCATGCTACTGATGCCATGAATTATTAGTCACGTTATTCATACATTGGTGCCCATCCATGCCAATTTTGATGCATGCAAGATAAACGAGGCACGATTTTTTTTTTCATTGTCATTTTCGATCGTCGGAGCTAGCCTTCATACAACATATTTATCGCTAGCGCCATAAAAACTAACAAGTAACGTGGCGCCTCAGGTTACCGAAAAATGTTAGCGGAAGTACGTTACTAAGTTACCGACAAAAGTAACGTGTTACCGGTAACGCCGTTACTTGTAACGATTTACCGCCAACACTGGTGGGTGCGCACACAAGCCAGGAGGGCTCTGCTGTCGGTCGTTTTTCTTTAATACGGGTGCAGCGCTCTCTCGCTCGTTTGCTGAGCGTTTACACGCGGATTCGAATTTTAAGGCCACAACATCGGCTTTGAAAGGCCTATTCACAACTGTTACTGTAAGCTAGCTGGACGACTTTGGTTCAAGAGTCACGGAATAGCACGACAGATATACGTCTTTCATTGATGGCATGCAGCTTCGAAGTAGCTCTAGATGCAGTCTTATATTAGATATCTATCATGCTGCACTGCTGCCTTTTATTCTAAAAGCTACACTCTTCTCTTTTGACGCATCCGTCTTCTCTGTTTATTTTTTTTCACATTGTTATACACTAAGAATACACTGAGTTTCAGCAGAAGGTGGGAGCATCTCGACGAATATGCTTGGTTCGCCCATTAATGTTGCTCACATAGATCTTCCAAAACTTGAAGATTCATGCAGACTGCCCTGTCTACGTAAGTACTGCGAACCTTAAGCAGCAACCTATGCGACTCCTACGCAGTCATTTACTTTATATGAGAGGAGTCCTTGTATAGCCTCGCGTTGTTTTTTCTTCCTGGCTGCATTTCTCTCTCTTCTATTATTTTTTTTTCCTAGTGCCGCAACCACCTCGATCAAGAACGTTGGCACGAAGGCCAGAAAGGGGAAAGAGAAAGATGTGGCCGTGATTAGCGCACTATTAGTTCAAGTGAGCTTCATCATTTTGTTACCCAATTATGAAGAGGGCCCCGCTCCCTAAAATTCTGAATGAATATCGAGTCACTTTCTGTCCCCACGCTCGTTCTCCCTCTTATGGTTGTACATGTACAGACCGACGCGTAGTAAACCTTGCCGACACCTCCAGTGATCTGCGCCTAATTTTGCTTGTCCCTGTGGTATAACAGCACAACTTCCGACAAAGCTGCAGTTCATCGTGGCGAAAATAAGAACTAATGAGGGCAATGACGTTCCCGCACGAGCCGGAAATCAATGAGTACCTCATATCCATGGAGAACTCAGTCACTGGCGTAAAAGCGGCACTTTCTTGCAAACGCATGAAGTGCCACATTCCTGTGACGTTGAAATAAATTCTGCCTGTTTCTGGATTACCAAAGTGATACGTCTCTCAACGACCAGGCACCACTTGCGTAGGTGATTCAGAGAGAGAAAAAGAACTCTTATTAAATCATTAAAAAGTCTGGTTCGGGGTCCTTAGTCCACAGCCCCATTAGCTGCATGTCCTTCGCGGGCGAATCAGTGCCACCCTCTTGCAGTGAGGCATAGGAAGCGGAATGGTAGAGTACTCCGTCGGCGCAGGCTGATATTGCAGCGTTAAGGGAAATAAAGTCCGAGTGGAACCACAGCCAGGGCACATGCCAGGTAGGATGTTGAGGGAGGTTTAGGGATAGCGTTGGCCTGTAGTTGAAGCACCGCAATCGAATTCTCTTGTGTTCGTGTGTGTTGTGGTGGAGAGGGATGAAGGCGCACATATAGTAGTTCAGTGTTTTTGCTCTCATCGTCTGGCTTGGTCACCTCTTCGTCGAGTTCCTAGCGAGTGAGATCTCGGGAAGCTGCATGCATGCAGTCATGACCGGGTCCAGGACCGGGTGCAGGTCCAACTTTGGAAGTTGGTCCTGGACTGGCGACGTGAACGACATCCCCGTTGCCGCGGCGTGTTTCGTTTAATGGAACAATCACATCACAAGGAGCCACCGCACCAACACTTCATGTTGATTGCGTAAGAGCACTTTATGTGTGTGTTGTAAGATGGGCAATGTTGACCTATGATCCGTAATGACTAACAGGTGTTTTTGTGCGGACAACACAGACTATATTATGCAGAGACGATCGATACGCAGAGACGCACGCTCGACAACAACGACAGAGAAATGATATGCATAGTCTAGAACATCTCGAAGTTCTACAAGCCTAGGCACACATGAACCGTCCTATTCGTTGGTCTGTCGTCATCGTCGCGTACGTCCGACGAGGCAGTCGGAAGTCCAGCGCCTTCCAAGATGCGTTGACAAGGTTGCGACGTGGTAGCCGCAGAATTGTACAGAAGGCCGACCGGACCTTAAGCCGCAGCAGTGCAGGTCAGTTGCCCGTCGTAAGAACAACCTGCGGTATAGCACGTAACACCTGGTCTTTAGGAGGTTGTCCCGTTTGTATCAGGCCACGAAGAACCAGGCCACCAGGCCCTCACTCACGTCACGTACAGCACCAGGGCACTTACTATCAGGCTGCCAGTCACCGGACGAGTGCCAGGGAGCAGGGTGGGTATTGACGTTATCAGAACCCCACAGCTACAGGACGCCCGGTCGAACCGAGCACACTCAGACCGGGACATCGGGTTCACCAGATTCGCATGGTTACATGACGCCCAGCACAGGATTACCGCGGCCCGAACCAGCAGCAAGCTGCCTTTGGAATCGCCTCCACGCTCCACGCGCTCGAGCCGCACATGCCGCTCTTGCTTTTCGCGTCCCTCTCGCAGCGGCCACGCAGTCCACATCATCATAGCTGCCTCTCCACCTCCGCCTCCTCGCAGACACACGATCCACATCACCGCAGCGTAGAAAGAGGACGGTGGCACATACGGTGTTCATGTGCGCTGGTAGAAAAATAATACCTCTCTGTGCACTTTCTTCAAAGGGTCACATGTGAAAGCAGGTCGCCGGACATAGTACTCTGGTCAGGCAATTGCCGTCGTTAAAGTTCTTATTGAATGAAGTAGTTTACGTTAATTCTGTACTACTAGGCTTCACTGTCGGCTGCTAGCTACTTCACCAAGTGCGTTGCTTCAACTTTCTTATAAATTCCTTAGTTGCGACTCGAAACGCGCAATAATTACCAAGCTAGCCGGTTCATTGACTGAAAAGCGTTTATTGCAATTAAAGAGGTCGGGGAAGCAGGTGGTTGGGGCCCCTAGCCTAGTGCTCCACTGGCCTCAGCAGCCCGCTATGCCTGGTCGAGGAGGGGGCCACTTGGTCGAATCCCGGCCGCGGTGGCTGCGTTCAGATGGGGGCGAAGTGTTGAGGCCCGTGCACTGTGCGATGTCAGTGCACGTTAAAGAACCACAGGTGGTCTAAGTTTCCGGAGCTCTCCACTACGGCGTCTCTCGTAATCGCATCGTGGTTTCGGGACGTAAAATCACAGAATTCGATCAGTGAACCAATTGATTGATTTGTGGGGTTTAACGTCCCAAAACAAGCTCTGATTATGAGAGACGCCGTAGTGGAGGCCTCCGGAAATTTCGATCACCTGGGGTTCTTTAACGTGCACTGACATCGCACAGCACACGGGCCTCAACATTTCGCCTCCATCGAAATGCAGCCGCCGCGGCCGGGATTCGATCCCGCGACCTTCGGATCTGCAGCCGAGTGCCATAACCACTAGACCACCGTGGCGAGGCGATCAGTGAACCTAGCCACTTGGTCCTCCTTTTCGTCGCCCGCAACCCAGGGGCCCCACTGCTCCGCTCGGGATTTTCGCGCTGAAATGTGAGGCGTAATAACTTTATATGGCCTGAGCTCTCATCCCCACGCAATGTGGGCGAGAATTGGCTGTCCTCCACACCACGGGCAAGTGCCGGCGTAAGACGTTCGCTACCCTGGTGTAGTATCCTTTCCTCTTTCTACTGCCTTTTCTGGATCCTTGCATAGCCCGAAGCCACTCAACTCTTTCTGTTCGAACCCATTAGTTTCTGTCAGCCATTACGGACAAAGCCTTAAAAAAAAATTCCCCGACATTCGTCACGGCGGAAGGCTAATTTGGTTCAGAATTCCAGCCGCGCGCACCACTTTCTTCAACAGTCACGCCCTGCTGTGCGTTCGCTTCCGCCCGGCAAGGAATTTATTCCGGAATACAGAGAGCGCCGGCTATAACTCGAGGAGCGGGAGCGCGCTTCCTGGCTGCGGTTGTGTGGTCCCGTCGGAAAAAGCACGTGCCCACACTGCGTCCGATACTGAGAGTACAGCAACGTTAGCGATATATCTGTTTTTTTACGACGTAACAAAAATGAATGCACCAGTAAAGACACGGCAAAAAGAAGTAACGGAAGGAGAGAGCGGATGAAAACGCGGCGCTGCGGTATATTACTGCATTCGGGGCGTCGCGGGAAGGAGCAGCTTATAGGACACCATTTTGCGGCAAGGGGAGCAGTCTGCGCCCTACGCGATAACGACGACACCATGTGGGCATGCGTGGATGATGCGAGGGACGGATAAAGACAACAACCAGTGGGTGTCACTGTGACATAACAGCGGCGTTGGGAGGAGCGCTGCCCCGAAGCACGTTGGCGGAACTAAGCGGAGCGATGGTCTTCGGTTGCCGCCGCGTGCGGCTAGCGAGCGCCAGCCAACCGTAACGGCCATAGCGAGACCACTTCAGATCGTGCGTGCGTGCGCTCGCTAGCGCGAGCAAGCGGCTTGGTCGTCGCCGCGCGGGGCAGTGTATAGGAGAGGACTGCTTGGTGTCAAACAACGACAGAACCGTCCCACGCGACGAACAACGGGATGACGCCTTTACCTCAGTGCCGCTCGCGTCAACGTTCAGCATTTATCGCTTCTTTCTCTTCTATTCCCTCGTCGGGACCTGTCCGATCACAAGACCGTACGGGGCGCGACGACGAGGTTTGGACAAGAGTTGTCCGCGTTCTATTGTGTCCACTTTGGCAGGGTGTGTTATTCTCGCCGGAACGTTTTGGAGATTGCCTGACGTGATTGATGATTCGCGATACCGGCGTGTGAGAACCAAGGAGTTGTTTGGTTTCGAAGGCAATTCTACAGACTCTGTAGAGAGATTTGTTATTATGAAGTATGTGTGCGCAGCGCGGGTATCGCGAACGTGAAACCGGGGCAGGCTTTCATCCGCCGGGAGCAGGCTGCGGGACCATTACGTGTACATGTTGTGTAAGTCTTAAGCGTTGAGTCAGAGTCAAGGTGCGGTTGTTTAACGAGAGGGAAAAGAAAATTCAAGTTTTGATCTATTGCTTCAAACGCGGTCGCTTACTGCTGTAGCCGTGCGGCGTGCGTAGAAAAGCTATCACGGCAAAGTGTCACCAAACCCGTGCAATGATGTACGGGGCGCGATCGCCGGAAATAATTCCAAGAACCAACGTCTTGGTTCCCCGAAAAAGATCCCACGAAAGCTTGGACAATAAGATTTTTGGTCCCCTTTAGCACACTAGCAAAACGCCAGCAGTGGTTCAGAGACCGAGTCAGAGCCAAGGGTGGTCAAACAAAACAAATATATTTTCATCAAATAGGCAGGCACACAAACGTACACAACACGGCTTTCACAACTCAAAACACAGATGGGTCGCAAAGTTATACAAGGCCAACCAACACGAACAAGTTCATGCACTGCAACAATGAACAAAACACAAAGAGTCCTATTCACCAAGACACTCGGCGTCTTCTTGCAGGTGGCCTGTCAGCTGGCTCGGCGTCTGAGTCACGCAGACTTCTTGCTTCTTCTTTTTACTTGTAGCTCTTCTCTCTCTTCGTCTCTTCTTCGCCCCTTCTTGCGCGGCCCGTGTCCGACCGCTTATATAGTCCTGGGAAAGGGTACTAGAAGGTTCCGTAGGGCCACGTGACCCAGAGCACACATACAATTGGGAACCTTCTCGCCCACTCTCGAACCTTCTTGGTTGGGGCGGCGCCTCTCTCTCTCTCTCACTGCGCGGGGAGCGTCGGTGTGTACTCTCCGCCTTCTCTCTCTCCTTACGTCTGCCCCGCGCGCGCGCTCGCCGCGATAAGAAAGCTTCTACAACATTCTGGCTTTTTGTAGGCGCGGCGCGTCTTTCGGTGCCTCTTCCGCGCGCCGTTTTTCTTGTTGTTGTTTCGGCCTTTGGACGCCGGGTTTTTATTTCGAAATGGGCACTATTTTGTGACACTGCCCCCCACTTTAAGAATATTATGAAATAATATTCAAAAACACACAAAACAGTGCACACACAAGTATAACCATACAAAGTTCCACAAGTCTTTTCACAGTCAGCAACACATAAGTCCACTGGAGAGTTCAAACACATGAGTCTACACACGGAACGTCGCGACAGTTTCACAATGAATCGCGCACACACACGTCACATAAAAATACATCACTTGAAAGCTTCACAACTCCTCCCATACACGCGTAATACAATAGCACTGAATACATGCATTTTCTCCAAGTTTACAAAATATCCAAATGTAACACACAAGTCGATACACGAGAACATCGTTTCACTCAACATGAACAACACATGCAGTTTCACCCTGCGAAAGGACAGTTAAATTCAGGATCTCGAGACTGCCTTTCTCTTACGTCGCTGTTTGTTCTTTTTCTTTTTCTTCCGGGTGAATCTTGGCGTTAGCTGTTGTGGTGAATGCGCCTTATCCACTTCGCAACGCTGTGCTGGCTCCGATGCGATTTGCAGTTCTTTCTCGTCTCTGTCGATCTTTGGAGTCTCCTTGCTCGGTGCTTTATTCTCATTCTCCGCACTTGCATCAAAAGTTGCGCTGTTAGTGCACACCCCATCTGACTGTACTTCACTGCATGGTATCACGGTTGTGGCAGCCTCTCGCCGTTCGCGAGTCTCCTGGGCTTCTAATGAAGCTGGTGCTGAATTCTTCTCGGAGTCCGGCATTACAGAATGCTCAACAGGCTTCTCTTCGAATCGAGTTCGAGCTGCAGCTGCTGGTGGTTCCCGATGGGGTTCATTCTTCGGCTCTTCACATTGAGGCTTCGGATCGTTAGGGCCTCGTGCACCTCTGATATTTCCCACGATCAGATCATAAAGTGGGTTCTCCATACACAGAGCCGTAACCATCCCACTGTAGTAGGGGGTTTCCACCTTGATCCTCGCTTCAGGGAGCCTCCTCGCTGTACCATCAATTAGGCAAACGATACCTTTCGCGCCTGTGAGCTCGTGGTTCCGGACCAAATTCCTTCGCACAATTACTGTGCTGCTACCAGTATCCCGTAACACGCTTACACGTTTTCCTGCTACTTTTCCAAAAAGTACTGGCATATTCTTATCCAGGGCTCCGGGGCGTGTAGTCGTTATGGCACCAACGATTGGAACTTTCTTTCCGTCTTTAAGTTCCAAGAAGCCTTGGACCTTTTCATCCTCTTCCTGTTTCGGCGGGGCATATACACAAGATACCTGCTGAACCTCTTTCACTTCATTCCGACACGCGTCAGCTTTGTGACCGGTCTGTCCGCATTTAAAGCACTTCGCACTCGGGCGAGAAAAATTTGTTCGGCAGTCACTAGCACGATGTCCCAGCCGATTGCACAGGAAACACCTCGTAAAAGGCTTCGGAGGGCTTCTTCTTTCATCAAGTGTTGATGGCTTCACATCTTCCATTCCCTCCCTTCTGATCTTGCCAAGATTGGTGCCTCCTTGCGCTTCCAAGAATTGGTCTGCTAATTCCAGCATGTCACTGAGAGACTCGGCTTTTCTCTCTTTCAGATAAAGAGACAGGCTCGGGTGGCAACTGACCAGAAATTGCTCCTTAATGAGAAGCTCTCTAAGCGCACCGTACTCCTGTTCAATTCCTGAAAGTTCAGTCCACCGATCAAAATAGTGGCTGAGTCGCGCAGCATACTGCGTAGCAGTCTCTCCATCGGCGGGCTTTCCCGTCCTGAACTTGTCTCGGAAGCCTTCTACAGTAAATCTGAATCGTTTCAGCAAAGCCGCTTTAACCCTTGCATAGTTCGAGGCATCCGCAGGCGTCAACCTGCCATACACACTGAGTGCTTCGCCGCTCAAACAAGTACTCAATGCCGTTGCCCATTGTTCTTCCGGCCAATTCTGACTTCTAGCAACGGTTTCGAATCTGTGCAAGTAGGCGTCTAAATCATCCTTTCTCTCATCGAACGCCACAAGCAGCTTGCTTGGATTCAGTCGGAACGAGCACTCTTCTCTTTCCGTGCTGTCGACTCGAACAGGCGTGTCAACGCGCTGTTGTAATCGGAGACGTTCAAGCTCCAACTCATGCTGCCTTTGCCTTTCTCTCTCAGCCATCTCTGCTTCTCTCTCTTCTTTCGCCCTTTCAGCGGCTATCCTCTCCTTCTCAATCTCCGCTTTCAGTTGCTGTTCCATTCTTTCTCTTTCTTCTTTCATTTGTCTCTCCATCGCTTCCCTCTCGTCTTTCGCTCTTTCAGCCGCTAGCCGCTGCTTCTCAACTTCTGCTTGTATTTCTCGTTCCTTCGCTTCTCTGGCTTCTTTCTCTTTCTGGGTAACCCACTTCCGCAACTCAGCTCCGGCCAAACCCATCTTTTCACCAAGGGCAATCAATTTCTCTAGATCCATGGTGCCCGTCCACAAAATCTAGCCGCGTGCACAACTAAATATCTGCCTATACCTCAACTCTCAAAATATTCTCTGCACACAGGTTAGCGAGAACGTGGTGCAACACACAATATCGTCTACTCAACACGTACACAACCCAAGGCTCGTCCTCCGTACTTTGAACACACTTAAGCGCCAAAGAAGTCCTAGTCGCGGACGCCAGAAATATTGTCACCAAACCCGTGCAATGATGTACGGGGCGCGATCGCCGGAAATAATTCCAAGAACCAACGTCTTGGTTCCCCGAAAAAGATCCCACGAAAGCTTGGACAATAAGATTTTTGGTCCCCTTTAGCACACTAGCAAAACGCCAGCAGTGGTTCAGAGACCGAGTCAGAGCCAAGGGTGGTCAAACAAAACAAATATATTTTCATCAAATAGGCAGGCACACAAACGTACACAACACGGCTTTCACAACTCAAAACACAGATGGGTCGCAAAGTTATACAAGGCCAACCAACACGAACAAGTTCATGCACTGCAACAATGAACAAAACACAAAGAGTCCTATTCACCAAGACACTCGGCGTCTTCTTGCAGGTGGCCTGTCAGCTGGCTCGGCGTCTGAGTCACGCAGACTTCTTGCTTCTTCTTTTTACTTGTAGCTCTTCTCTCTCTTCGTCTCTTCTTCGCCCCTTCTTGCGCGGCCCGTGTCCGACCGCTTATATAGTCCTGGGAAAGGGTACTAGAAGGTTCCGTAGGGCCACGTGACCCAGAGCACACATACAATTGGGAACCTTCTCGCCCACTCTCGAACCTTCTTGGTTGGGGCGGCGCCTCTCTCTCTCTCTCACTGCGCGGGGAGCGTCGGTGTGTACTCTCCGCCTTCTCTCTCTCCTTACGTCTGCCCCGCGCGCGCGCTCGCCGCGATAAGAAAGCTTCTACAACATTCTGGCTTTTTGTAGGCGCGGCGCGTCTTTCGGTGCCTCTTCCGCGCGCCGTTTTTCTTGTTGTTGTTTCGGCCTTTGGACGCCGGGTTTTTATTTCGAAATGGGCACTATTTTGTGACACAAAGTTTGTGCGAACTTCGACTTATCAGTCACTTTTTGGAACATGATAATATGACAAGGATGAGGATATGCAGAGAAAGGCATATAGCCGTCTTCTATCGAAACATTTTTTTTTAATATTCGTAGGCGCTGTGCTCGAAAAAGAGCTGCGCGATAATATCGTTAGTACTACGCAACATGATCCTAAGTTGTTACTAAGCTATATTATCAACTACGTCATGATCTCCGTTGAGCCCTCCCAGAAGCAGAGATGTGAGTCACGAGAAAGAGTGATGAGCGCGCGGGGAATGAATGAGGGGTGCGCGGGAAGGACGTGGGCAGCAGTGGTGCCTCCCTCACCCCCCTCTTTTCTTACTATATCGCTTCATTGTCCCGCACGTGAATTTTCACTACGTTACATTAAACAATACAATTACCAAAGTTCATGCTCTTGTCATCTTAACGTTGACATTATAGTGTTACACTTAATTTTACGGGAGAATCGGAGAGACAGAGAGAGGGAGAGAGGCAGTTCGGAAGAGGAAATTTGGTGTTATTTTCTGCAGCCCTTATGGGACTACATCTCAGTGAAAATAAACGTCCGTCTTCCGCGGGCTGCTTTACCCTTTACATCATTTCCATGTCTTCCTTTGTGTCGCTCTTTCTTAGAGTCACTTTTCCGTGCCATTCTCCATTGTTACGTATTCGGCGGCTGGACGACAGCCGGCCCAGGAAACAGACGACTCAAGCAGTGCCAGGAAGACAAAAGAAAACAAGACAACAGGAAGCGGGGCACTCTTATCAGAAAGCCCCAAAGTAGAGGCAGGGCGAGCACTGCGAATGTTACAACATGCAGATCAGGATGTAGATTACCAAGAACCACGAGGATAAGAATGTGTGTATTTTATCCAAAGTATTTGTCTTTTTCCTTAACATGCATATGAAAAATCGGCAAATTACAACGATCGGTAAATCATAGCGCAAATCACGTCAAACAACAGATTATGGGATGACGTCATTGTCATGTGATGTTACCTCATGACGCTATTTAACATCATCAAGAAAGACGTGTTGCGTTACGAAGACGTCACTACAATGCCATCTTTTATCTCATATTCATATCAAGAGGAGTTCAAGTGAATATAGATGCTTTTTGGGGCGAAAAATCATATAACAAAGGATGTCGCCAGGGTCAACCCTAGATTCGACGACATTGTCTTCGTGAGGGCTCACCTGCCATACTCCACGAACTCGAAAAACTCCACTACGGCATCTCTCAGAATCATATCGTGGTTTTAGGACGTAAAACCCTATCAATCACCCAATCGTAAAACCCAATCAATCAATCGAATCTGTACGAAGCACTTTCCAGTGCAAGGTATTTGTGTTTTTAGGTGAAATAGAAACCTGAATCATCTGTGGTTACTCTGCATTCTTTTGGTCGGCGTCTACATTTTATTGCATTATGTTTATGCTTTTCCTCGTTTTGCTTTCACAACGCATTTGGTAACGACTTTCTAGGTCGGAAGTGAACGGGACGTGCTGCGCAAAACGATTGTCTCACTCGCAGTTCGCCCCGCTAATAAGTAAATAAGGTACTCAACGTGCCCGCCACGCACATAAGCGACCACTGGGACAAATGGCTCGAGAGCCCTGCCGTGCCTGTGCAGAAAACCGAGCGCCGTTAGTTGTGGCTGAAATATTACGCTTTAGAGTTCGTCCATTTTCGCACTCCGATGGCACATTCATAGTGGACTGCCAAGAAGCCCACGCGCTCACGCAAGGCACAAGAATTTTAACAGCTCCTTAATAATGACAAATTTTTTACACAGTAAGTTTGAATACAATGTCCCTCGAATGTAGCGCCGCTCTTGGTGGAAATCTTAACTTTTATTATCTGAATGCTAGACGATCTAGATTGCTGAAATTCGAGGATGTGGGGCACTGCTTCTGGCCTATACGCATTATCACTGTTGTTAAGCCCTCTAGTTAACTTCCCGATAAGTTTCGTTATATTGGCTCCGGTAGATTTGTTTTCGATAATGTCCCCATGCTTTGAGGTATTGCAGTGACCTTCTCTTTGTTCACTGGAGTGGTACTTTCAGCTGCGGAGCTCTTCAAGGCCGAGGTTGCGCCATGCATTCGATGTTCTCGTTGTTGTCATGCAGGCCGCGGGCGGAAAAAGAGGATCCGCTCATGCCCTCGGCCCACTGCTGCATAACAGTGTAAACAGGGTTTAGCTCGAAGTTGCGCCTTTGATCCCCATAGCCGCGGCTGCATTTCCATGGCACGAAATGGAAAGAAAGAAAGAAAAAAAGAAAGAAAGAAAGAACCGGCTCACTTGTTTGCTTGTTAGCGCTGTGAACCACGAATTTTGCCGCAAGAGACGTTTAATACACGATGGTCAGATGTACTACATGTGTATCATGTACTTTTGTTTGTATCAACTGGTTAACGAGCTAAAAGGGCCTTATTTTTACGTAAATGACTTTTATATAAAGGACATTGGGTAAAACAAGACCGGTCTGACAAGATCTTGCATGCTCATTTCTCTTCGAGTACGCCGCCAGCTGCCTTAATGCATACAGGTGATAATTGTAATTCCATGTTCGTCAGGATCTTCGCAGAACACGGCGCGTTAAACGCCATTTCGCTTGTACGGCCTACACGACACGTGCGCGCAAAGAGTAGGGTATACGCATAACAAACCGATTCCTAACACTGAAGAATTACAGCACTGGTCCGGGCATATATGTGCTCTCAGCTAATGCCTCAGAGCCCACAAGGATCCGCGGAGGACCGCCCAGAAGGTACGTGTGTGCTTTGTTGCGCAGTGATTAAGGGTGTTCCGTTCTGCGTGACCGAGAAGCGGCTGAGGCGACCAGCCACGGCACGGCGTGGAATTTGTTATTCAAAGGACAGCTGACCGCCTGCCTGCCGAGTGTTCGAACGGAAACAACAGCAGCATCGACGGTGCAGCCCGCAGAAAGTGAGAATGGAACGCGACTAGCGAGAGAAGGGCGGCGGCGCCCTGTGGCACTCTTGTTTTTATTTTTCTCCATAGCTCACTCCTCTCGCCACCGCCTGTCGTCCCGGTCAGCCGTATAGCACTCCCCAACCACGCCCTGTGCGCAACCTGGCCCTCTTGTGTTCGCGCGCGAGCGGTGTTGCTCGCGTCCTTGCCTTTAATAGCGCGGGCCAACATCGAGATACTTCGTATAAGGCGTTGTTCTACGTCCGAAAGCTTCCCGCTTCGCTCTTTTGTTCTTACCTAGGTCTCCTCGACCGTCTCTGTTTCTTTCCGTTTTGTGCGTCGCTTCTGGTATGCAGGCTTCAGTCGGGTTTGGCGCAACCTGGAATGCCAGTAGGAACGCTCATCGATTCCGACGCGTCCCGTCACGCGAGAATGTGGAACGATAAGCCAAAAGCGTGGGCTGCCCCCTCGTAGTACTCTACGCTCCCTGTTTTCATCTGTTTCCTATTTGACACGTTAGCACCTTGCAGCCTGGCTGGCGATGCCAAGTGATGAAGTGCCTTCGAGGACACGGGCTTTGTTTGAAGTGACAGCGCGAACGTATTGTCTCGAAAGTGAGAAACACGCGTGTCGTACGAACGTGGGAAACATCACACGTGCGTTTGCATGGCTGGAACTAAGCCGAAGTCTACAATGAGGGAGGCTTTCGGATGATGCACCAGATGTTCAAAGGCGAACAGAAATTGAAAGGAGCGTATGCAAGGTTATGGTGACCTGTGGCCAGCGGTATTGTGTGCCGCGCGGTATCTCTGTAGGTCTTTAATATACAGCGCTGGGTCGTAGGTGTCCTCAAAGTGATGAAAGGTCTTGCATTCTATAGTCACTTCCATTCAGTCGGCGAGGACATTTTCTTAATGCGCATATGCAGCTCGTACGTCGTACACAAATAGAACACGCTTACACGATCAAGGTGATAGTTCACGGTTGTGTTTCAATGAATAGTGGGGTCAAGCTCGCTTCCCTGGCAACGCATTGTAGCGAAGTGTCCTCGCAGTGTTACCTGTGATGTGGTCCGCTGCAGATGTATAAGGATGAAGGATACCTTTGAACATACGGATGTGCTGAGGAAATTGCGGTCACAATACAGCCTCTGATATGCTGTTTTCCGCACGTGAACCTGATGAGCTGTTGCCTATCGTGTTTTCGCGGGTCACCTTGAATGAGTTGTGTAGGCTGTCGTATTCGCTCTTTGCGAAGGACACTGTACTTTGCTCAGAGACTAACTTTATAGAACACCCGACGAAGCACGAAAGATTTCGACCATGAAACGTCTAGCTTATCATGAACTTGTGGGTTAGAGGACTCGGATGGCATTCAACATCATGAAGAGAAGCCAGCGCCACCACAAGGACGCGAAGGAACAAATACAACGAGATGAGCGCTGTATTTGTTTCTTCGTGTCTTTGTCTTAATTCCTCCACTGCTTCATCTTCAGTCGCATGAATTGACTGCCCCTCATCGCTTACCAAAGGAAAGCAATGATGGCCTGTGGACGAAACAATGACAACAACGAATTGACAAAGCTGGAAGGATTACGACTGTATTGCGACAACAGGGTGATGTTCAACCATATATCACGGCGAGATGTAGGAAGGACTCAGTGGTGACGATGGTGTAATGACGATAAAGTGTTTAAGAAAGAATGGCGATCGCGCGTGGGCTGGTGATGGCTTGACGGCATTCGAAACAAAGCGCTGGGACTATGACAACGCCATGGCGACATTAGCACGAATACGGTTAACAATATCCTCGTAATTATAATGCAATAGCAAATACATGACGACGACGGCATCATGACAACCTTGTGACTGCATTTAAATGGCTGCGATATACACGCACATAATGATGGACCGTCTTGATGTCATGTATATGAGAGCATGGGAACGACGACATCTCGAAAAAATAGATCATCGAATGGCAACGACAGGAGTAATGATGCGATGGTGATGTTGAAGGGCACGCATTTGGGCTGGTTAGATCGTGATTGGAAGAAGACGAAACAGCGCAGGACACAGGACAAAGGGAGAGCACAGACACGGGCGCTCACTAACAACCATATGTGTTTATGGCATCAATCGTCGTGCATAAGTACGCCGCCACTATCAATAGGAAATGACCCAACAAAATAAGCCTGCGCAGAATCCAGCTACATATCTTCGGATTAACAACTCAGGTACGATATCTCCTTCGAAAGAAAGGAAATGGATGGTAGGCTAACGCATGCTTCTCCACTACTATGGATGTGATAGGCCTCTGATACAAGACGAGCACGTTCATCCCGTTACCAACGTTTTTAGATAAACGTTGCCGGTACTTAGACAAGAAAATCAAATTTTCGAAAGATGGGTCGCAGCCGCATTCATTGCAGTGTAGTGATAGTTGGCTATCAGTGGCCTTCTTTTTAACTTTGTTCGCGTGCTCACCCGTGCGTACATTAACACACCGGCCAGTTTGCCCAATATAGAAACGGCTACAAAACAGGGGACTCTTGTAAACAACAGAGTCGCAACATTTTTTTAGAAAAGGCTGACTATGCTTCCTGCGACTTATTGTGGCCTTGGCCCCACGGTTGACCTGTCGACACATGTTACCTAGCTTGTCACGGACTGTGAACACCAAACTAACGCCTGCTCTGCTGACAACTTTTTTTAGGATTATGGCAAACCTTATGCATATACGGAATAACCGCGACCATTCTCCGTGAGTCGTCCTGGTGTTGTGCCACTGCCGGCTGCCTGTTCTTTAATCCCGTTACGAGACTTTCCGCAATGTTAGATAACAGCATTTCAGGGAAACCCCGCGTGCATCAACCGCGACACTTGTGATGTTGAATTGACTATGCTAGTACGACAACATGAAAACTGTGCAGAAGTTGTGATGATGGCGTGTGTACGATGGCATCGGCGGACGCATGGACTATCACCGCATGATGTCACTAGAGATACCACTGCAAAACAATGCCGATGGCATGACCGCGGGGCATCAGAATACCGGTACGATCAACAATTTATGACAATGAAACATTTACGACGATGGCATTAAGGAGACACAATTGTGATGACATGAGGCACGACTAAAGCGACGACCATGAATGCAGACCTACGGCAGAAGGACGACGGCGTGGTTAATACAAGAAAACGACAGAACTATTACAATGACATAATCGACGTTGGCGCATACGAACGAAGAAATGATCACAATGCAATGGAAACAAAAATGAGTACGACGAGGTGAAAATTACGGCAGGCCAAGTACGCGTACGTCACAGGTTGTAAGGGACCACCTCTCTGGACTAGAGCAGATAAGCGTCTGCACTATGCCAAGGAACCGGCAATAGTGCAATAATCGTGTAATTCAGGCATTACCCGCAGTGTCGTGAGAAGCGGAAAAAGACAGCATCGATCTGAGGACTTTCTTCCGTACAGGCAGTTTTCAAGCACGTTTTCGGACGCAGATCTTTCGTTTTCCTCCTGCGGCACTGTTCGAAAGTCATCCTGTGCAGCCTCCCCTTAAACCCACTACAGACTCGTTATGCGGTCGCTCGGCGTCCAGCTGCGGTAGTCCACGTAACAACGACCGAGAGATCGCTGCTGTGTCCCTCGCGGCCGCTATCGCTGGTGAGCGAGGCTACCTGCGCTGTGTGGGTTGCCGGTCGTCTAGTCCTGTCTACTGCGGCGTCGTGCGCACGTACGGCTAGCGGTGCGTACGAATCGTCGTGGAGAGATTCCTATCTTTGCACTCTAGAATCCGCTACGCATATCCGGGCCAACGGAGGGAAGGCAGGCCCAACGGTGTAGCCTCATGCTTCCTTCGCCTCCTTCCTTTCGGACTCCTTCGCTTCTATGTGCCGTTTTCTCATCGTCCTATGTTTCCTCTTTGATGAAAAGAAACAGAAGAGAACACAAAAGAAAGCACTTAATGTATCGCAAAAGTGACCCAACATTCCTCCGGTAGGTGAACGTGTTGCTTGTACAACGGTACGGACGCTCCTGAATGACATTGCACCTGGATTACGCTGCATTCCTAGCATTACGTCAGAGCTCTTATCCTCTGTGGCCTGTTTTCGACAGTACATGTTTTCTTCATTTTACTTTTGTAAGAAAGAGTGGAAACGCTCCTTCGTTCCACGCGGTAAATGACAACACACTGTCGGGGTAGCTTCTTGAAAGGTGTTGTCATTTGCTTGGCACGTACCTTTTAGTCAGTTTCCTATGTTGCTGGACGACATGCGATGTAGCGAACGGGTGGCCTACACCGTACCAGGGAATAACAAATACTATTCCGTGCTGGTCCCTCCTGATTGGTCAGTTCTGCCTGTCTAGGTAGGACTGACCAATCGGGGATTATAGACCAATCAAGCAGGAGTAGCACAGAACAGTATTCGTTATTCCCTGGTAGAGTATAGGGCCACCTGTTTTCTAAATCGAAACACGGAATGTGCGCCTCGGCGAAGTGATGTTTTATGTACATGCCCGGTAAATCTGACATCTTTAATGAAATTTAGCTTCAGTTCACCAAGGGCCACGAGCTTCGATGTGCAATAACGATGCGTGCATGCGTTTCCGCGCGAATAGGAAAGCAAAGAAGGAGCAGAGCTGTCATACAAACTTCTGGGATCCTGTAATGTCACAAACTGTACAAACATGCAGTAGGTGAAAAAAAAAAAAACGTTTCCCCTGTAACATCCGTGCGAGTGCACAGCGGGAAGTCGCTTCGTTGATCACGGTTGAGGGTCGGGCCTGTTGATGCAAGAATCTTCGAATGTTTCACAGCGCAACGGCACACGGGTGGTATTGGCAGTGTTATCGAAGAGTAGTTGGGTCACAGGCGCAATCAGATGCTTCTAACAGTGAAATTCGAGCTCTCCGACGTAACACCCATGTCAAGTCTTTTGCAGTGACCATTTCTTTAGAGCTACGGATGACGAAATTCTACGGCACCCATGTCCTTAGTGTAAACGAAAGCTTACGTGGTTGGAGTCGTCGTTACCACCGTACAACCGCTTGAAACGCTGAGAAAGATATATCAGAATGTACTGACGTTCCTGAGGATGTAGCCGTATACAGCTCGAAACATACTATAGAAGCAGTAATACGTGTGATACACCGGTACACTCCTAAACACGCTAACTTTTAGTTTATTTTATAGGTACACCAAAATGTGAAAATATGCTCCTTTACTAAAGGTTAAAGCACTTTGGCCTTTAGTAAAGGAACACATTTTCACATTTTTGTGTACCTATAAAATAAACTAAAGGTTACCGCGTTTAGGAGTGTAGCGACTGGAAGAGAGAGAGAATATGCCAATGTTATTATATACGGAGAGTACCCATTAGAGTCTGTGACGTACTTTAACCCCCAGGGAGACTGGAATGGACCGGCAGCCACGCAATGGTCCTTGCAACAGCCGGTAATGGTTGTCCAGTTCCAGTTCCAGTTCCAATGATCAGCCCGAAGGCCGCAAGCATTGTCCGTGTGAACATTTCCTTCAAGCGTGTTAAACGCTGCAATAACGGGACAAAGTGTAAATTACCGCTTTATCCACAAAGTATAAAACGGTTATTCATACAAGCTCACACTATATCATGATATGACCAAAAATAATTGTTACATATTGGTCCACTGAGTGTCACTGAGTTGTTAGTCTTCAAATGAAAGAAATGTTCGTGATTGACAGCAATGACAGAAAACACGTCCAGATTCCTGTCGAGACTAACGGTACCCCACTAACAACACATTTAATTTGATTTATACTTCCCGTTCGTTATACCTTGTCATATTCTTTTGGTGTATATGGGATAGTGACGTTTGCATCCGGCGCTATGTTTATTATTTCTCGGTCTGCAATTACAGACACCATAATTGACAAGCGTAATACGTATAAAAACGCGTTTTTAAAGAAGTACCTCAAATCACAGCGGCCTTATATAGCATCCAACTACGTATATATAGGATGTTTGAAGGCCTCAGTTACCCAGTGCCGAGGGTCAACGCTAAATGGCGCCAAAAATGAATTTTTGTAATATTTGATTATAGCGTTCACTACCCTAACCGCGAGCAGCGTGAGCGACTTCGTCGACTAGGCAGTTATTCTCTTTTCCTACCTAGCTCCCTCCCCCCCCCTCTTTCCCTTTAATATCTCATGACAAGGTCAGGGTTGTTGCAAATCCCGTTAAATTCTGATACTAAATGCCTTAACGAGCACCATGAGAATCCAGGCTAACTGCCACCATAAGTGCAAAAATAATTAATGGGACGTCGCACAGTATGGGCCCTGTCATCTAAAAGCGATTTATTACGTGCTGCACCACTGATTCCTTCAAGAGTTTAACTTGAGCTGTTGAAATTCAACAAGGATGTTTGTCGTGCTGAACTTGTTGTACTGCCGTGTTATGAGAGGAACGAAAGCATGATCTTCGAATGGGGACAACGAGCTTTGCCTCAAGCGTTGTAATGTCGCCTACGTTTAATATTTGGTCGCTAAGATAACTGGCAGGATTCTCACGACTTCACTGATCAACCTGATCCTGCACTACAAAGCACGTAGTCCGAAAATGTAGAAATCGTGAATATTAAATGCGAAGGAATTCTTGGTCGAACCAAGTGTGCCGCGTATCACAAAAATATCGTCCCTTCTGGTCCCCGAGAGTGCGTGTGCACTAATTCTATGATATGGCCAATGCGTAGCATGTGCGCCCACCAGCCGCGGTTCGGTCAGTCTAGCAGTGGGCTGATGGCACGAGTGCAATTGAAGAAGGAAGCGCGCGTGCGAACGCCGCATATTAGGCATGGCATAGAAGTGCACGCGTACCCTTGCGGACCAGAACAAATGATGATGATAATTTTCTGATTCGCAGCAAACTTCATGCAAGCAAGACATGCTTTTTACATTTACAAAGCTCCGCTTTCGCAGCCGCGCAGGAAATCGCCGCGTCTTAATGCCGTCAAAAGTGGCAGCCGCCCGAGCTGATTTGGCCTTTATCGATACCGTCGTTCACGCTGTCGACCCCGTCAGGAGCGTGACGTCGCAGCGAGGTGGGCGAGAGATGCGTTCCGGTTTTCCTCCGCGCGGCCGTCACAGCGAAGGGCGGGCGCTGTGCTGCCGCGATTATTGGCGCACTTATTTCTTGCGCCGTTTTCTTTCTATATCTTTGTCTTTGCCTGCACCCCTAGACGACTTCAGCACTTCCCGTTACGCCATCTGGGATCGTTGCCGCGAAAGTGCGCGTATGCCTGTGTATGTATGTATGTATGTATGTATGTATGTATGTATGTATGTATGTATGTATGTATGTATGTATGTATGTATGTATGTATGTATGTATGTATGTATGTATGTATGTATGTATGTATGTATGTCGGCAAAGAAAGCGCTTTAGAAAGCAAATGGTTAAAGATAAAATAGCATACATACATACATACATACATACATACATACATACATACATACATACATACATACATACATACATACATACATACATACATACATACATGAGCTCATAACACCCAAAATTCACACAAGCCATTTCTCCTTGCATTACTGCTGGGACAGAGAGTACCATTTAAACATGCGATGCACCCTTACTCAATTGTAAGCTTAGGTTGCGCTATTTGTGTTCTGAAGTAGCAGTCCGAATGTATCACTTGATAACTTGCAAATCGCGTCCATTAACCGCGAGATCAAACACAGTCGGCATCTATGGGACAAGAGGCGAAGCTCCCAAGTGTGGATGGCCCCTTGCGTCGTCTGCTATACGCTGCATATTTACTGATTGTGCGCGCATACGATGTGTATCCACAAGCATGTTTCGTCCTTGTACTGGTGCAGTGTTAAATGATTGCATGCATCCAAATATGCAAAAGTATTTGGCTTTGTGCTGCGGTCTTATACTGAGTGCTCGTGTCGAAAGCATGCCATACCATCGCTGGCCTCCTGGTTCAGGTTCTGCTGTGTCTTTCAAGCAAACGACAAAGTGCATTTGGTGTCGTTCTGAACAAATAAGCGGGGACACCAACGTGTAAATGCAGTGACAGCCTGCCGCGATATAGGAATATATTGTGAAAACACGAACGACTGATGCAAATGTCTCTTAGCAGTAGACAAAAATAATAAACTTACGCGTGGGCTTATGTCACTATGTACTTGTTCGGATTAGAATTGCGTCTCTGTCGCTTAGCGGTTCCCTGCGGTGGGCCGTAATTGTGCTTCGGACGACCTTTTCTTGTACAGTATTGGTACCACTACGGAGAATGTTTCTGTCTGAAAAATGAGTTGTCATAGTTGGACACTTGAGTTATGCCCAAAATAAATAAATAAATAAATAAATAAATAAATAAATAAATAAATAAATAAATAAATACACAGTGCATTACACGATGATCACTCGTGACGCGGATGTCTATCTAAAACTGATGTCAGCGTTTAACTTAAGCTTTGTTTTGTCGTTGTTGCATGACGGAAAGCAGCGTTCATTTGTAGCTTGAAGAATGCGCGTTCTTGGTTAATAACTAGCTGAAGTTCGTGTCAAGGTCACGCATGCAATCATGCGAAGAAAGCCACGCTTTTAGCTATTAAAGATTTTACTGAATAAAAGCGCGTCATAAATATCTTTATGGTGATCAAGCGGTGTTACAGTCGCGTAGTTAACTAAGTGAGCTGGCTAAGTTCCCTGTATTTCATGAAAGTTGCCAAAAAAAAAATATTCGTGTAAGTCGTGTGGTAAGATACAGAAGCCATATTACTTCCACTCAGTGCATAGTAGCAGTCTTCCTTCTTTTTTCCTGCACCATCTGCACCAATAGCGAGAGCCAAATATTGAACTATTTCACTTATGTAACAGCAATGGAAATATTGCAGACAGGGACATCAGTATAGCCAAAGAAAAAAAAAACAAAAAAGAAGAGAGAGATAAACGCCGAGGAAGTCGTACTTTGGCGGCAGGGTGATGCCAGTGCCCGTCGCATGGCGGTAAGCGCTTCTTTCGCATGTAATAGTAGCGTCATATGTGCTACGTGCACTGACGTGTCATTTGAGGACATCTATATTTCCACTTGACGGCAATCAACGCTTTTATTCAGCTAACAGCTGCCTCAAACAAGTGCGCCACTGTGCGCATCTGAATGCATGCCTCCGACCGCCTATCCACACTAACGCGGTGACGCTGCTGCCACCTATATGTCGACCTCGCGGCGAATTGCTTGTAACCGGAAAAATATAGAGTGAGAGAGTCCGCTTTGCGTGAGGCAAGTAGGCAACACTGAGCTTTGTTTAAGTGGTGTGCTCGAAGCTGACGTGTTAGGCGCCGATACTGTTCACCAGTCGAAGAAAGCGTGAATCTGGTTACGCTTGGTCAACCAAGGTTACAGAAACAAAATTTATTGTCTGCTCACGCAAGCATTACACAAGGCAAAGCACTTCAAGAAAGTAAGGAAATGGCTCCTCTCGCACTCGTTACGTTCACCAAACAGCCGAGTGTTCGGGGCCCTACCTTCGCATGGATTATATGCATGCAGATGCAATCATGAAACTTGCAATGGGCGTGTCAAATCACGATACTGGCTTCCACCATCAGCCTTTGTACTTGCTTGAGGCCTATCGATGACCAATTTCTCCTAGCGAAGAGAATACTAAGGCCACAAAGGAAAGTGAAACGGTGCTGGTTACAAAATACGCTTTCTAGAGGAGAGAGATTACACTTATAAGGTTCTTAGAACAAGTCAGTGAATGCATTCAGTTGGTTCCACGATGGCGTCATTTTAGGTGAAAGCATTCTCCCTGAATGGCGATTTGCATGCGAAATCACGGATGCTTAGGCAAGTAGAACTGGTCTACAAAAATTAATTTCGGGCATGAATGATCTGCGCTGACCCGACCGTCGCGGCTTTCGGTGTCGCACCAACGTCGTTTATCGGTCAGTCGGTGTTAGTTTGAATGCCGTCCAGTGGCCGGAGCTGCACCTGTTCTTTGCGCTCATTTCTTAAAAAAAACACTCAAGTAATGATGAAAAGTGGTATAAAATTTTCTACTTGCAACACACACACACATTCCGCACTCGTCCCCGGCCGCGGCGGCTGCATTTCGATGGAGGCGAAATGTTGAGGCCCGTGTACTGTGCGATGTAAGTGCACGTTAAAGAACCCCAGGCGGTCGAAGTTTCCGGAGCCCTCCACTACGGCGTCTCTCATAATCAGATCGTGGTTTTGGGACGTTAAACCACAGTAATCAATCAAATCAATTCCGCACTCGTTCTGCAGTGAGCCAAGAAATGCTTCACAAACCATGGTGGAGAAATAAAAACACAGCACAGACGGTATAACGCATGCGAAAGCCATCTGTATCTGACCGCCAGATAGCTCTACAAAATGTAATTTTTCTCAAGGAAGCCAATAAGGAAGTCTTACTCGAGCCTGTAAAAAACCCTTGTGCGCCGTGATGAGTCATAATATCAATTATATGACGGAGCTAACGCAGCCTCACCTTTTTATGTGCAACTTTATATGTTGCAAATTAACTACAACGTAATGGCCATAGTACCCGATAATGTTGCTCATTTCTTTGTTGCCATTAATCTACGCATCCTTTGCGCAACCAACATTGACTGGGTGCCCGCCAAACGTAAGATATGGCACACAGAATTAATGACTGGCTCTACGGCAGGCGAATGAAAGGAGTGTACGAAGCAGCGTTTCTTTTCTGTTGCGTTCTTGCTTCTCTCTTGTCCTTGCCACCGTATTACGAAGACGGGCTATTAAAGGTCGCACACCGGAAACCGGACGTGGTTGCGGTCCCACTGATTTGTTTTGGTTTTTGCGTGTTCGTATGTGACCTCTACACTTCCGCAGTGAACTCTACCAGAGCCCAGCCCCTCGTTCGTGTTTCTTCTTTCGCTCCTTATGTCTGATTCTTGTGTGGGGTGCGATTATGGGAATGCAGTGCGAGCGCATTTCTTTCCGATGGAGTTGAGACAAGGTATATTTACAGCGCTGACGGGATAGCCATTTGTTCTCTCTCTTCTTCTTGAATTTCACGCTTTTTTTTTTTTTGAAGGAGAGACAGCCTCTATCTGAAACGCTTTCACAATGGTTAACGGCCGAGAACTAGAGATATATCAAAGGCACAATGAGATACGGTGCCTTTAGTTGCAACATTTCTTCAAAAAAGCTAGCGTTCCTTGTAGAAATTGTTGATAACCAGACACTTTACTATTCGTAGAGCGAGCAGGACCTATACCTGGCGACAACCTTCTGTGGCAGCACAGCCAAGGCTACGGAGCCGAAGCACTCTTGTCTTACTGCGCCACAGCATGTAGTCCCCCAAGGAAAACGTTTGTATACTGTTCTGACTAAGATTTCACCATTCACCACTTACATTTATCGCGGATTTATTTTTTAATTAGTGAATAAAAACCGTTGCGCAGTAGAAAAAAAATCGTTTCATGCTCTCTCAGGTTTTGAGAAAACTTCTAGAACTCCAACCACACTCAAGAAAAGGAAAAGAAAAGAAAAACCCGACGTTTCGCGGCCGACTCGGCTGCTTCCTCAGGGGTGACTGGGGCTACATTGCAGTGTCGTCTTGGAGGCACTCACGCGGTTGACAACACGTCCTTCCGCGGAACGCAGTCCATGCACATACACTGGGGGGAGGGCACCCAGAGAACGATTGATGTTTTGAGCCGTTCTCTGTATATGCCACGATTCAAGAAGAACTCGTTTCTTCCAGTTTGTCTCTCTTTCCAGGATGGAAAGAGAGACAAACTGGAAGACAACTTCGACAAAGTGACCATCCTGGAAAGAGAGACAAACTGGAAGAAACGAGTTCTTCTTGAATCGTGGCATATACAGAGAACGGCTCAAAACATCAATCGTTCTCTGGGTGCCCTCCCCCCAGTGTATGTGCATGGACTGCGTTCCGCGGAAGGACGTGTTGTCAACCGCGTGAGTGCCTCCAAGACGACGCTGCAATGTAGCCCCAGTCACCCCTGAGGAAGCAGCCGAGTCGGCCGCGAAACGTCGGGTTTTTCTTTTCTTTTCCTTTTCTTGAGTGTGGTTGGAGTTCTAGAAGTTTTCTCAGTTTAATTACCCAAACAGACAGACTTCTGTCGAATGTTTACCTTCAAATCTCTCAGGTTTTGTGGGTTTTTTTGGCTTCCGTCGCTTGTTTACCTCACCGCATTCCTCACCGTCAAAGACAGTGTCCTCCGGTTGCAGCTCGTCAACGTCGCTTACGGAGGAAACACCGCCGCGTGTCCACCGGCTTCGCAGCCGTACCAGGCGTTGTCAAACCAAAAGCAGTCCGTACAGGACAAGAAGGTGTTGCACAACGTTTACGCGCAAGTAAGGAAAAGCGACCTGCGCTGGTGAAATCGAAACCGAAACACCCGTCGAAGCGGTCGGACTACTTGGCGCAGTAGCACATGCGCATAGGCTCCGCCCACGTAGCCTTGGCCGTGCTGCCACAGAAAGTTGTCGCCGGGTGTATAGACAAATTGAGATAATTAGCCTGACAGAGGACGTAAAGTATCACTGCTATCTATGTGCGAAGATGATTGATCGATTGGTTGATTTCTGGTGTTTTATGTCCGAAATCCCCGATATGCTTGTCAGGGACGCCGTATTGGAGTGCTCCGGAAATTTCGACTACCTGGGGTTCTTTAACGTGCACCGACGTCGCACAGTGCACGGGCCTCAACACATGTTCGAAGAACAGTTCATGTAAAGCACTCAGTGTTGGAGAATTAAATGTATTACCAGCTTCGAGGAAGCTGCGACACGGAGCGTTTTCCGTTATAATAATCGGGAATAGCGTCAATGAAATGTGCGAGCTCTCGGCAGTGGCGCCGACAGTCGCCCAACAAAGGAATATTTTCCCTTCTCAAACCGGTACACTCTGGCGCCTTCCAAGAGGAGCATCGCTTTGCTTTCGAAAGATGGCGCAAGTGAAGCGCTGCTGTTGTGAAGCGGTCTCGGCGTTTCGTTGGTTTCGTGCTCGGTGATCTTGGCAGGGCCTTCACTGGCTGCCTTCACTGACAAAAAAATATTCTCGTGCAATTACTGACATCGAAATGAACATCACAGATATCTGTGCTGTCGCTAGCAAACTTCGCTAAGGCTACTAAGTGTTGCACATTGGTTTGCATGTCACGTGGAATCTCTGAAACCTATGCATTTGCTTTGAATTTTGAGCAAGTACTATTCACCAATTAGACGCAATCACTATTGGGTACTATAACACATTGTTGTCCTTCTTACATAGTGTACTGAGGAATCAGTGCTCTCAATCACCGCGTATTGCTTTAAATACATTATGTTTACAGTGCTCTTCGTGCAGGCCGCCGCAGTTAAATCAACGAGCTTGTCTGTTGTTCATCTAACTACACCGATGTCTATCGACAGTGCGCTTAGCCCAGACAATGTGCAAACAAAGGAGATTACCTTATCCGAAAACTTGCAGACCGAGCATAAAGTAAAAGCAAAGTTTCTGTTTGCCTTTTTTTGCCCGCATTGAATAAAAGGACCTAAACTTTGAAGATTCGCTTCTAATAGTGGGCCGCTCACAAATGTATTCACTGAGTATACGAGCAGAGTGTGTACACTTCATGTGATATTCATTGAGAATATGTGGTTAAATGTATCTGTGCACTCAGAGTCGGACCGAACAAAAAATTAAATTATAGACATGACCCGCTTAGCAAAGCCACAGTGATGTCTAACGAGTTCTGGAACAGTATTTTCGACAAGTAAGTTTCACTTACATAGTTCTGAATGACAGCTCGTTTGGGCAAGCACTCCGGCGGGAAGTTAATTAACCTATTGCCTCGATACAGAGGCTATTAGATGTAACGCCGTGGGTGAACTGTTAAAAAAAATATTGAAATGAAAAATTCACCGCAGATCGCACGCACCCGCTGTAGTTCGTGGTTAGCGAAGGTTTCGCTGGTTATTATGCAAACGTTCACGCAAATGTTTGCTGCATGTGTGGCCCCCGTGTGAGGTCCACACAAACGCAGATTGCACTTAGAAGCGGGCGTGTCGGTAGGTTTAGCCTACTTTCTGCATGCCTTGTAGCATGGTAACGAAAGCGCACCTCTTCCGCTCAGCCTTTTCGCACCTCGATTATACCAAGGCGCAAGAAAGAAAGAAAGAAAGAAAGAAAAAGCATGTCCTGTGGTTATTTTATTGCCGTGACTTCTATCCCACCACTTTGTGCTGCTGCTTTGAACTGCGCGACTGAACCTGGCTTCATCTCTCAGTGCTCCTCCCAGACAGGCTGTACCATTTAGGGTCATGTATCAGGCGCATGGATAGCACCTATGTTAGATCCATGAGCACAGCGGGCCCCAGGTTGTCTATCCACGCCGTGCACAGCATGTTGAAAGCAGCATTACTAGAGAGTGTGTGTAGGCTTTCGCTAGCGATACTGAATTTGTTCATTATGCGTAAAAATGTGTGCATCTGCCAGCTTTGGTATGATGGACTGTGCTCAAAATAGGACACATGAGGAACGTTTTTTTTTTTCGTGATTAGGAATTTTAATGATTTGTCACGGTATTGATATTGTCACTACGAAAGTATTCTTCTTTCCTCTTCTCGTACGAGAGGAGGGAAGATGACGACCCCTAGGAAGACGAGGGAGACGGCATAGTGGGGCTAGTCTCGCGTCCGCCTTTGAGGCTGTGCCGGCAATAATATCATCACAGGGAGGGTTAAAAATAATTACCTTAATGTTGGCGAAAAGATCTCATTCTTGTGAGTTCTCGTCCCCGTATGTACCAGGGTCACTTATGGTGGCAGCATTTATTTCTGAGAAAGAAGGCCTTTGTTAGCAATTATTGTTTTTCTCTACACGCCGTTGCTTCTGCAATCGAGGTAGCTGTTCTGTTCGTTTCCAGTATCATCCAGTGTTTACTGATGCATTTGTACTCCGTGCAAAACTGTGGAAACATTAGGTCGTTTCTCGTGCTACTGTTTCCCACTTGACAAACACCGCCAGATTGTCCAGTGTGCCTTGAATAGACGATGATCGGCCGCTTACTGGAAGAATACGCACTTGGAGCCTGACCTCCTCATTAGCCCAGAAAGTCATGGAAACCTGTTCTGCAGTCAGTTGAAGATAACTGACGCAAGTGAGAGTCTCCAGATACGATGCGCTGTGCATGTTTATTCCGAACCATTTTGCTCATACTTGTTTTTCTCTTTCTACCTTGCCACCTAATTTTCCTCCCCACATGTAGGATAGCAAACTGGAGAATATCTATTTAACCTTCCTTCCTCTCTTGCATTCCGCCTTACTCTCCTTCCCTCTAGGCATTGGGACATCGCATGCTGGCGTTGCTAATCAAGTATTTCCTGCCTCACTGTACTCAAGGGGCCACCTAGAGAACAGAAGAGAATGGCAGAGATTCACTTCGGATATAATTCTGCAATATAAAACCAGTGCTTTACGTTGTTAAACGATGCTTCAAGCCTATCATACTCTAAATCACTTGGAAGTGTCAGCGAAAGTTTAGCAAACGGTGTCCGGCCACGTATGTGCGGCATTCTGCAAACAACGAAAATAAAATGGTTTCGCCCAGATCCACTTCTGGAAGCTCTGTGCTCGTCCCGATGACAAATGCAGGCACTTTTCTGAGCAGCCCTGGTCGCCTTTTCCCCGACAGCTGCTGTCGCGCTCTTCAATGCGGCGCTTTAAAATGCAGATGACAGCGCCTGCCTGTCTTGCGTGTCGTCGCGCATGAGGACGCCCCTGGGTGCAGAGCGCGGTACCCATTCGTCTCCTATATGGCCGAAATTTCGCCCTGACCCGGTTCGCGCCTTGAAATGGGTCGTTTTCGTTAATTTTTCGGCTCCCCGAGCGAGAGTGGCGAATATGACGACAGCGAGAAGGAGATCTGTATATATAGGAATGTGGCACGCATATATGACACTTCAGACCTCGCAGTGAACGCACGAGGAATACGTACCACCGAACCATGTTTGCCGAGGTAAGCGACCTGCAACCTCAGCGTGAGTCATCCTTCGAGAAATCGGTTAAGAGTCTAATTTGGGCCACCTTAAGAAATATCCCACTTCGCGATTGCTGCGATTTTCTGCTCGTGGATATCGATGTGCGGAGGCATCGTCACTCGGGACTAGACTGCAGAGAGAACAACTTGCCTCAGAGACTGTTAACAGTTAGACGAGGTCGATTATTACGCTTCAAAGAAAACGTAATTCATTGCACTGGTGCTTTACAGTGTGCCTAAGCATGACGTAGGAGCATGACTAAATTGGGCAGGCTTATCTAAACGCCAATTTGCGTGTCAATCCAAAAGCGACGCGAGAAAGCTTCTTCGTGTGGTGTGGCACCAGGATGTTTTCGAAAAATTAGTTGGACGGCTATGGGAATGCAGTGGCGAGTTGCTACATTCCCACAGACTGTAATGTACTGGAACACTTTGATAAACAAGTAGGCATAAGTATACGCCGGACACATCAAAGACGTACGTAACCAGAGCGGCCATCCTGCCTGCGCTTATGTTTTTCTTTCATTCCCAGTGAACTTTCTGAGAGTTCGTGATGTAGAATATACTCGCGTACAGAGACGTAGGTGCTAAAATGACCCATGGCTATTTACCATCCAAGCCGACTGTAATATTGATTATTGGGGATTATCTTCTACGTGAACAAAACACATGTAGGTCTCGATGTGCTACTATGCACGAGTTGAGAAATCGAAATGCCCTCGGGTTGTGCCGGCGCTTCGTAATTTGAACTATCCCAAAGATGTTTTTTTCGTGTGCTTCAAGTGTGTGGTACTCGTTTCTGACTCGCGTTGCGGCTAGAAACGCCGGAATTGAGAGTAATGCAAGAGAACAATCCAAACGTCGCCTATACGCTGCCAAACATTTCTAAAGAACCAAAAGGACAGAACGAAGCGGGCAGAATAGGACAAAGGGACGAACTATCGTCCACGATCCTTTTGATGCGCCTATACGACCCGCCGAAGTTCTACGCTGTCACTTTCCAAAGCAATTGTTGCATACGACTCTTAAAACTGCGCATTGTTGCAGCAGAGAATATGCGCCTTGCACATTTCGGTGACGAACCTTGTCACTTAAACGTATGAGAACTTGAAACGCAACGCTGCGAGCAGTGTACCCAGCCCCGGTAAAATTTCTGATTTCGGAGAGAGAGAGACCCGCCAAAAAGGAAAGTATTATGTGAGTACGTACGCTTTCGGTACAGAAGGGAAATACCTCAAAGAGAAACAAGTGGATCAGAGCGTTTCCTTGATGTTGGCACTCAATAACCCCCTGCAGCTATACTGATACGTCGAGGAAAGAACGCGTCTGCTGCTGCTGCTGCTGCTCTCGTCTCGACCAAGGCGCACAGGGACGGCTTGCTTTCCCACTAAGAGTGTCTCAAGGCGCTGCAGTCCAGTGCGGACGAAGGCCTAGCGACATGTCGCATTTTTTACTTCGTCGGTTTTCATTACTTGGCTGGAGAGCAAATTGTAAGGCCGAATGAACACTTCAGGGATTTGAAAACCAGTTTAAAATTCAACCAGCTAGTCCGTTTCTATAAACTAACTGTGGGTTAGGAAGAGCTGTTTTTTTTATTGGTCACCGAAAAGACATGCAATTTGCCTAAAATGGTACGTCGTGTTCTTTAGATTTATGCGTTAAAACTGGAATACCTTTAATATGTTGTCTTGAAACTGGCTGTTCTCGTAAACTGTAGTAGTTGCTGCGCACTTATACTTTCTGCATTTTAAGAATGAACAAGTGTAAGGTGCACCATCAAATACAACTCTTTATCCTTATTTGTTGGCCATTGTCCCGGGCAATAACTAAAGCTCTAAGTGACGAAATTCAGCGGGCTTATCCATTTCGTCAAACTGCGATAAAATACGTGCTCCCGTTTCTCTCATTCCTCGATTCGTTATATTCCCTCACACTCAACAACAGGCGGTCTTCGTCGCGCTGTGTCTGGCAGGGGCCGCCTCTGCCGGCGCAGTCCATCCCGCGCCGGCTGCATTTTATGCTCCAGCGCCTCGCGTCCTCGCTGCTCCGGCTAAAGCCCTGGTCGCTCCTGTCGCTCCTGTTGCTGCGGTACCGGTAAGTACGTGCAGAACAAACGCGGAGCATCTGCATAGACACTGCAGAACTACGTATGGGAGAAGTGTGTGGTTTTCTGAGTGCTTGGAACGGGAGTATAAATAAAAAACAAAGAAACAAAAAAGAAGAGACGAAAATAACCAAGATCGAGTAGAATCGACTGTTCCACAAAGACACGGAGGACAGTAGCCTAGGGAAGTGCAAGAAAATGGAGACAGAAAAAAAAAACAAGGAAAACATCACGCTCTAGCCCCGAGCGCACGAATGGAATAGCTCTCATTCAATGCACCATGCGGACTAGTCTTTTAAAATGTCTCGATATTGTCATTTTCACTTTCCGCGCCTGTGGAGAGTGAAACAAACTTCACATGAATGTCTATTCATGTGAGCAAGATGTGGTGTTCCTTGTTTGTTCAGCGCAATGAGGGACAATGATTGTAGAAGATACAAGCACGAAAATAGTGTGGAGAAGCGCGTCCTTAGTTTTAATTTCCTGACATCAGCTACTAAGTTAAGATCATTCTGTCATGAGTAGGCCTCGGAAGATTTTAATCTCTTTACATTGTGCAAGGTACTCAGAACTAAGAATTCATGTTAAACCCCCAATACTAAAACTGGTGTTGCCGTAGTAATGAGACGTGGAGGATCACTGAGGTTTCTATTTTTATAAGTACACAATATTTTTGCATTCGTGCGTTGTCAATTAGCGAGTTACTCACGTCTTTCAGAAATGATGGGGGGCACTCTGGGGCACTCTGAGCGCACTCTGAAATCTGGGGCACTCTGAGCGCAGAGCTTTAATTGCTCATATTCTTACAAATATATGCGCTTATTTTCGCTGATGGTCACGAGCTATGCCACGAAGTCTGTATTTTTCATGTGTTCTTATGTGAGAAGAGAGAGTGTCTGTGTGTGAGAAAGAGAGATGGCGAAAGGCAGGGAGGTTATCTGAAAAGAAGATCAGAAGATTCAGCCGTATCAGATCCATAATCACATTTCCTCCCTTATGAAGACTATTTCTCTTGGCCTCATGCACTTGCCTCAATATCGTGCATTTCTTGTGAGGAATCTAACTTCTTACAAAAACGAAAAGCAATGAACGACGGCAACTGTGCAATGCCCACAACGAAAAAAATGAGACGGTTTGCTCGTTAATAACGTTAAAGAACCTTTACTGGAGCATTTCATTTTCACCAATAAGTATTTCTTGTTCGTACTCTTTTTCATTGGTAAAATAATCTGTGTGTAGATACTGATTACGTTTATAAGTGTTTAGTTCAGACACTTATGCAATCACACCTATCACACCTTCGTGCCAGCTCTGTAGCAAAGAAGTCCAAATTGACGCCAGAATTTCTGTGGCGGCCTATGATACCTGCCCATAAGGCAGGTATCGTAGGCCCTCACAGAAATTATTTACTCGGCCTTCTAAAGACAGGCCAGCAAAGTTCTTCACCCCACTGATCGCATCGTTAGAAAACGATGGAGTTCTTTCCATCCATATCGCTAGCTATACCACACCATTCGTCATTCTGTCACAAAAACCCGCCACCCCGCGTTCGCAGGTGACAGCGCAGTCTTACTCCTTCGGCTACAACTCGGCTGACGAGTTCGGCACACGCATCCAGCGCCAGGAATCCAGCGACGTCAACAACGTGCGCACGGGCTCGTACGGCTACGCGGACGCCAAAGGCATCTTCCGTCACGTCCAGTACGTCGCCGACGCTGGGGGCTTCCGCGCTGCCATTGACACCAACGAGCCGGGCACCGCCCAGGGACAAACTGCCGGTGCCCTGTACAACGCTGCGCCACTGCAGGCCGCTCCAGTGGCCGCTCCGGCTCGCGTCGTAGCCCCTGCGCCGTACAAGCCTGCGGCCGTACCCGTGGCGGCGTCGTACGCGGCGTACGCTGTCAAGCCTGCCCCCGCTCCCGCAGCCGTGTACGCTTCGCCAAAGTACGCGGCAGCTGCTCCAGCCTACGCCCCCGCGGGAGCGGTCGCGTATGGACCCAAGTATTTATAAAGGCGATGTAGGAAGTGTCCACAAGGCCTCGTTGCCTCAGAGGATTGCAACGAGCTTTGGGATACGTTCGAGGTTGACCTGTTCTGTTGGTCATTAAACTTTTCGCTTTCCTCATCATCAGAGTGGCTCGGACGCGATCGTGAGGCTGAGATCGCTTTTACTCTCACGAGGGAAGCTATCGTTGAATTGGAAAGGCAGTGATGATAGTTGTACCGTCAGTTCCTTTTTTTTTTTTTTTGTCGTCCACCGTATGAAGGAAGCCGTATTTTCTGATTCATGTATACTTCAGCATCACTTAGTTGAGACGACGGGGACCGATGAGATGACTACGATGAATAAGTACACTTCGAAGAAAGCAAGATCCTGTTCGAAGCTGCACATGCACAGTGGTGTGCTTGAGTTCGACCATTCCGGGAAGGTTGATACTCGGCGCGTTGAGCTTTAACAACCTTCCATACCAGCTCTGGAATGAAGAACCAGATTTGAAAACTATGACGAATGTTTGAGCGTGTGTGCGAGTGGTTAGTACAATTGTTCTTTTTTAGATTGCTCCCTAGATGCTTATTTTCATCATGTGAAGACTTCGAACTTCGAATGGCCTTCAGTGAGGGTGAAATGGCTATTATTTGTGAGCTTGCACTTCGCTTCGAAACCCGCCTTTCCGAGAAGGACGTGCAAGTGGATTCTGGTTGTGATTTTTTGGCGTTGCTGGTTAAGCAGGCACTTTATATTAACAACAGTAAGATAATATTTTGCGGTGCTTGATGTTTTTTCTTTTGATGAGTTTTCATTGTACGCAATAAACCTTTTGCATTAGTCATGGAGTTTATTGATTATGCTTCGCACGCAATTGTTGCTTTGCTTTGATTCCTGTAGCTACATAGTTGATCCTGTTTTGTTCCTGTAGCAACATAGTTGATCATATCTTCAGTTTAAAGGAAGTCTCTCCGGCCACACTGTAAATGAAGAGAAAACATTTTGCTCAAAGACAACTGATGGTTACATGAGAACCACCATTGTATATACGAAGAAACTGTACAAATCTTACGCGCAATCGGGGGGCTTGCGTGGGGAATGTTCTTGTCAAATTTTGTGAAATAATCGCCAGTAACGTATAGTGTTACCAAAGTATGTCGAAAGTTGCGAGTCCAACTGATTGTCTGCAAGAATGTGACACGAGCGCTTTTTTATGGCAGAAACGGGCTCTTCTGTCGATATTCAGGCGGTAATCTAAACGCGGATTAGATCTAGTAACGCACGATGGAGTTCGCTGTCATGGCTGAGGAGCAAGTCACGCACGTCGAGTTGACCCAAACATCCAATATAGTGACTATCTTTCATAGCGTATACGCGAAGATGTTTTATCCCAAAGTAACTGACCAATGGAAGCGTCCGTTTGAAGCAACATCACGTCAACTTAATGATCCCGTCAGATGTGTTGGAAAGTTATTGGCAAGGACAACCCACACAAAATTTCAGGAACATTCTTAACAACGTGTAATAGCTATATAAGTACAATAATTGGCTGCCACCATAGTCATTCATCGGCGCTCACCATGATTAATCTTGCGTGTTTAATCCGCAAAAACGATCCTCTGCTATTGACGCGTTTATGTCAGCTAAAAATAGGAGCCGTACGTTTTGATACACTCGGCGTCTAAGCTTCATGGGTTAATCTGGGTATTAATTTGGGCAGGGATCAGAGCATTCTACAAGGCAAGCCTCCCAGAACGTTCAAGGTGACGGGTTGAGATCTGTTTCGTAAAATCAGATCGGAAAGGGTTGATGACGATGGCCTGACTGACTGACAAATGGCAACGTCAATCCATCCGCCACGTTGAAGCGACCACCAAGACAATCCAAACGAACCTTGAGGTAGCCATAATGTCAGCGCACGTCAAAGAACCCCAGATGGACTGAATTCCCGGAACATGGCATGCTTCATTATCATATCGTGTATACGGCACGTAAAACCCCACATATTATTATTAACCAAGCCGTGGAGCAGCTAAAAATGGCGTGTCGAGTTCAACCTTGATAGGCACGAACTGGTAAATTCTTTGCATGTAGTCCCTCAAGTTACGCATAAGGCATGGACTCATGGAGAGAGAGAGACAGAAAGAGAGAATATTTTATTAATGACCCCGGAGATGTTAGCCTGGTTAATGGCCTGCCTTGCTACTCCAGGTGTTTAGCGGTGATTATGATATTTACAATGATCACGTGTAACACAACACGTACATGCAGTCGCACTTCCTCACACACGGAATGGAATCAAAAGCTGCGCGCACGCAATCCACACAACACTAGAAAATGCGCCAGTGATATCTTCCTAACTTAGAATTTTGCCAAATACAGGGCTACTAATGCGATGATGCGAGTGCAGCTGCGAGTGCATGTCCTTAGGTGGCAATGTACTCATGATAGGAATTTTAGAGGGACACATATGTCCGCGTTCCCGCGCATTTAGCTTAGTAATCCGTGGCGACGGAGCAGTTTTAACGGATGCGTCGCTCACCGCAGAAAACGGACCTTTGCGCTTCTGTTTCGGCGGCACAAACATCAGGGTTCTCGGGACTCGCAGGAGTTTGCTCTGAGAAAGATGGCTCATATCTTCATGGCTGTATGTCGAATGCAGAAGCGATTCCGTGGTACGCACCTGTTCTGAGGGAACGGCCGAGAGCCAGCTGGTTTCATACAAAACACCGAAATATAAGCTACCATTGCACAATCCGGCCTGCCTCGCAAATGAAGAAGCCCCGCCAAGGCGGTTTACTGGCTATGGCACTCGGATGCTCATCCGAAGCTCGCCGGATTGAATTTCTTCTGCGGCGGCTGCATTTCGATGGAGGCGAAATTTTGGGGCTCGTGTACCGTGCGATGTCAGTGCACCTTAAAGAATCTCATGAGGTCGAAATTTTCGTTGAAGTCCACTACTTCGTCTCTCACAATCGTACCGTAGTTTTGAGACATGAAAACCCTGAAATTATCAATCGCCAGAAGAAGAGCCACGTAGCTATGGCGAGGGTGGGTGTTGAAACGGCTACAACGCTCAACGGAGAAATGGCCGCATTTCGGCTGCACTCTAAAGTGCCTTGACTGAAAATTACGCATTATTCCAGTTACAGTGAAAACTGACCTACACTGCTCGGCATTTATCAATGGAAGACTTATTTTTCATAAGCAACACCTAAAATTAATATGCCATTCTCTTCCTGAGAATTTATGCGGCCCAATCTCAAGAATTACTCCTTTCGACGCATTAACTTCTTGATTTTATCGCGGATAGAGAACATGAAACATGTTCCAGTTTTGTTACTTGCTACATATGGGAAGCCGTTGCTCCAGTGACATTCTGAGATATACCTTGGCAGCATTTAACCGAGCCTAAGGCTAGTGCCCGAGGAAGGCCCCAAGCGAGACAAATGGAAACGTCTTAGGCCACTCCTCCTTTGGCACGCTGCCGTTCTGTTCTCTCTTACAGCGTTCGCTCAAACAAAGAAGCAGCACAGGGCGCGCGCACGGAAGCCTACGTCGGCAGCCATTAATCTCCCACGTATTTTTTTCCCCGCCCGAGGCCTTCCATATGGTTTTTCTTTAGAACCATATCCAGGAAGCAGGACGCCCCACGGAACTTGCGTTCGTGTCGCAGTTTATAACAGAGTCGAAGGCCTTTTTTCTTTGTCTTTCTTTCCAAGTGGTTTCGATGAGCTCGTTGCATATACGGCACCGTTACCCCCCGCTACAGGCCACACGTTACTCTCCCTTAATGCACACAGAGGCCAAAGAGGCGCGCAAAGGTAACGGTAACGTCCCAGCTGGCGCCAAGCCCCCGCTGCCTTGTCAGTACGGCACCACAGGAACCGAAACGAAAGGGAACGATATATCCGGGCAGGAGAAACCAAACCCTTCGTGCGTGTTCGAAGTACGCCCGCATTATATCGTCCGTGCATTACAATCGCGGGTGGCTGCCGTAATCCCGTATAATCGACCATTGCGCAATCGAACCGAAGGCCTTCGAACTGACTCGTGCGAGTGGGCCGCTGTATCGCGAGCAGCGCGCGCTCCTTGAAGTAGGCGCAGGCGAAGTGATGCTTGAGGTTTTCTTTCTGACCGGATCAACTACGCATGTATGGGTCTGTCGGCGACGACTTGAGTTGTGTGTTTATATTTTCTCGTCTGCCGTGGCAACGCGCTCGTTCATGCAAGCCGTCGTGCGGTGGGAAAGCCTCTAATTGTGCTCGTTGCGTGCCATATATACCTAGCGCAGAATAGCCGCAGGGCAGTTACCGGCACACGGTGTGGCAAAGCAACGCTCCGAGGTGATGTGGCCTTGTTGTGCACACAGAGAAAAGTGATCGTGCCAATTTGAGCGTGCACAATGCCTCGAAGTTCGCCATCCCATGCCAATCGCATGACGCATTGCGAGTTTCTTTCTGTGGTCGTTTCGAATGTAAAGTAGACGTCACAGCTGGCGGCAATGAACGATGATTCAGTTATGCGGGCTTGTTTTCCTCGCTGAATATTTGCGCGCAATTTTGTTGGCAGGCGAAAGACGTGCGCTCGGTTATATAATTAATCAGAGTCAGCGTTTACGTTTGTATTTCATAAACGTAGTACACTTTCGATGTTCTAATCAAGGCTGGTTGAATTTTTTACAAGTGTGCATGCAGCGCATGCATCAGAGACTCCCCGATTCATCTCTCTCTCTCTCTCTCTCTCTCTCTCTCTCTCACACACACACACACACACACACACACACACACACACACACACACACACACACACACACACACACACACACACACACACACACACACACACACACACACACACACACACACACCATCTTATATTTACAGACATGGGAACCGCAATCCAATGCAAAACTCCTTTTGTCTTTTGAGCAGGAAGCAAATTTTCAGATACATGCACTGTTAGTATCGGTGCTTTGTGCAGCACGAGAGTTAATAACGTTTTACGAAAACACATCGACGCAATCACATAGCACTGAGAAGAGCAAAGCGATATCACTAAATATCTCCAAATGCAGTTATTTGAAGAACCGCAATTGTACAACTCGCAGCGATGTAGCAGTAAGGCTATAAACTTATTATTAAAAGATGGGGACATACTACTGTATACTTCACTTTAATAGTTCGTAACAGAGATATATTTTTATTGCTAAGTTAATAGTTGTCTGAACATATATGAAATAAAAAAAAAACCCCTTTCATTTGCGTCCTTTCTGTCTCCTAAGGAGGGCCTCCGTACTGTGATTTGGACGCATGTGAGGTTAGAGAAAAGGACAATGTCTCATAGGACAAACAGCTTATCCCGCAACCTCAGAACTCTTGTTTGGGCTAGTTGGTGACCATTCATAATGACTTCAAGACGCGAAAAATGAACACAGACGAAACATAAAAAACGACAAGGACAAGCGCCTATGCTTTGCGTTTCGTCTGTGTTCATTTTTCGCGTCTTGAAGTCATTATCCCGCAAGCTTTTACCCTTAGTGAAAAGAAGTAAGGCAAGAGAAGCCGTACAGAAGGAGGAAGATGAGGAGAAAGGAACGAGCGGAAAGAGAGGGAGACTATCCAGTGCTCAGATCGGCTGGCTACCCTGTGCTGGGGAAAATTTGTAAGGGAAACGAAGGAATGTAGGAATCAGACACTATAAAGACGAAAGAAGACGAAAGACAGGCTTTAGGCACTGCCTAAAGCCTGTCTCTAAGACTAGCTGTCCCTAAAAAAAAAAAGAAAAAGAAAAGAAAGGCAACGGCGTGTTCAACACCTTCCGTGCTCAAAATGGTCCCGACCAGTATCTCAAGCCTCTTTTGTCTAACAAGGAAGGTCGCCAAGTCTGTGTAAAGCAGCTTTCTATAAGTTTCTTTCTAGACGCATTGTGCATCCTGCGGCTTGGCTTGGCTTCGCGAATGCCCCCTAATTTCGGACTGGAATGACAAGTAATCCCACGCGCGACAACTGTAGCGCCGAGGGAACGATTGCTGCTGTATTCTCTGTGAGTGTCCTCGTTTCATACAGGCCTTGAGATCACATTTCCATATTGGGAAGCGCAGAAGCGATCTCTTAGGCTCTATTCAGTTCTCCGGAGCCGATGGAAGCGCGCACTTCAAGCTACATCACGAATCTCTCTCTACCCGTCGTTTTCATCGCCGAAGGGCATCGAAATAAAGCCCACCCAACATCTGATTGATTTATGGGGTTTAACTTCCCAAAACCAGTTCTGATTATGAGAGACGCCATAGTGGAGGTCTCCGGAAATTTCGGCCACCTGGGGTTCTTTAACGTGCTCTTACATCGCACAGTACACGGGCCTCAACATTTCGCCTCCATCGAAATGCAGCCGCCGCGGCCGAGCACCATAACCATTAGACCACCGTGGCGGGGCCACTCAACATCTGAAATAGCTCAACAGCTGAAATAGCTCCTGGGTTGCTTAGTGACATGTGAAATAAGACGACGAAGATTCGCACTGTAATTACAGTAACCTATACTTCACTAGCTGACACTCACACAATAAAATACACAACTCGCATGAGGTGAGCAACAACACTTAGAAAGCAGTGTGTGTAATCAACGAAATGTACTGCAATGATCGACTCACTGCGAACGCTTGCATCCCTATAATTCGACGCCAATATCCATGCTTGGAGCAGAGCGGCGAGTGTCGCAAGTGCTGTTGCTATGAATGGAAAGACGATTTCATAAGGAGTCGCATTTCTCGTTTGTAACACGTAACTTCCGCGCTACCCTCCGAAACACAACTGCGACCGCTAGAGGGAATGCTTTGTTTTATCCCACTTTACCCACTTGCAAATCCCTTTACCATACTTGAAAAACAGCTTTGTCAAGACACTTATAATAAAACTAGCAGTCAAAACTCGCCTCTCTGAGGAAAGCTTTTGTAATTCAAGTCGCAGATTTCATCCATGAAACACTGCTAAGGGAACATTTTTATGGCTTCAACTTTTCTTTAGGCTAAAATAAGCATCCGGTACACTGCAAGAACACAATCCGCACGTAGCACATACATTTATTCCTGCTTATCTCTTCCTTTTGAGATCACGCGCTGCACACGCTGAGCCGCTCCCTGCAGGGCGAGGACCGGAAATGCAAAAAACACTGACGCGTCGCATTGCACGGCTCGGTGAATAATGACGCCACGTGAGAGCATCGATCATGACATTGAGCGATCGCTTACCTCGAAAGTTGGACAGGTGGCGACGCTGAAAAGCTATTCGGTGCCCTAAGGCTCAATCTGCTGCTTTCCGTGAATGCTGCGGCCCACTCGGCTCATCTTTCGTTCTTAGACCTCAGAGATTATTGCCTGATCGAGATGCGTTTGGTACTCTAAAGGGTGAATGCCTTTTATACGTTGTAGCAGAAACGGATAACAGGAACTATGTTGCCAGCCGCAATGAAGCGTGCTGATTTAGTGAACCGATTCGATGCCTTGTAAGAAGGGAAAGCTGTTTCGTCCGTGAAGTGCATTGCTGCGGGAAACTGCGTTTACAAGCACAGAAATGCGCCACTTCTGAAGCGCTCTGTATCACCATTCTAATCGATACATATGTTTCCATATGATCCATATTGAAATATATGGCAGATGTATTTGAGGCCTACTCAGAAAGCAGACGCAAGGAACGTACAGTCGCAAGAGAGCAGACAGCCGCTGTAGTTCCAGGTGAAGCGGCAAAGACTTGAGTGGATAAAAATGCTCAACTTGTCATTGAAGCCGTAAATAAAAATCTAGAATAATTTACAACTCATGAGCTGTAGTGCAAGATAGCAGCCTTTTGGTAATCCTTCAACAAAGCAAAACATTTGCTGCTATTAGCAGGTTCTTGCTTGTTCGCAGCATGAACATTAGGTCCTAGCTGGCGCCCTTAATGATGTTATGACCAAATCAATCAGGACAACAATCTGTTGGAGAGGGACCACTCGAACTATAGCTAACATTCTGAGCGAATTCTTGTGGGCGCGTGTGAACTTAAATAGGGCAAATCACTGATCACGTTCTTTTGGGCAGTTGCTGAAGCATATCCATTGGAACACAGACGAAAACCTGGCATACACGAGCATAAGCGCTCGTTTTATCTCTCTTCTGCGTGTTTCATGTTCGCGACTGTCTTTTTATGTCCAGATAGAAGCTGTTGCGCTTGTATATTCCCAAATGTTATGTAGAACAACTCGATGAACAAATGATACGCACTAAGGGGACGGAAGACCTGGCGCGTAAGAGAAGAACTACCGTTGTCCTCCTCGCTGGTTCGTGATAGTTGTCTGCCCTAGGTCACACGTTCTATTCCCAGCTGTCGCGGCCGCATTCGTATGCGTGGGGAATGCGAAAACGCTGCTGGGCTCAGATTACGACGCATGTTAAAGAAACTTAGGCGTCAACAGCCTTTAGGTTTTCCATTGCTCGCAACACGCGCGTAGCGTCGGGACGTGTCGAATCTACGGAAAGGTCATAAAAAGGCGGGCGTGTATGATGCATTCGCAGAATATGAAACAAACTATCAGGGAAAACGTTCACACGGGCGAAACGCTGGTTACAGCAAGGGTGATCGCGGAAAAATATATTCAGAAAAGGAGAGATCGCAGACAAGAATGCCCATTTGCTCAAGCGGAGTTTTTCGTTCGCGATCTCACTGGACGAGGTCACAACCCGCATCCATTAGACTAGGGCCCTTTGGGACACTGGCGCCGAGCAGCGAAAGCGGCCTCCCGTGCCTCTCCAGTGGCAGGAGGGTTAGGCAGATAGGAAGGATTCATGTGACATGCCGGCACTATGTGAAAGTTATCGGATGCTTCACCAAGTAAGGACATCCCATGACCTTTCGGGTCGAAATGTTCCGGGTCAACTCTGTCCCAAGTAAACATAACCGGCTGGCGTCCTTTCTTTAGGTAAAATGACATTACGTGCCATTACATGATATGACTATGAAGAAAGTCATGTTTGGGTGTTTAGGATATATATTTATTTTATTTATTTATGCACTCATACCTTACAGGCCTCAACACAGGCATTGTGTAAGGAAAGGGGGGCGGGGGGGCGGGGGCGAAATACAAAAGGGAAAGAAAAAAAATGAATTAGTTTCACATCCGAACGCAATACAGGCACAGATTGAATAAGCGGATGTTAAATACAGATAGAATACGGTTAATGAACAAAATGCCACATGGGTGGAAATACATAGGCACCTTGCAAAAAGCTTAGACTTCCGGTTTACGCTAGACGTCTGCACATACCAACACCCATAGCAGCAGCATCTAGACAGAAAACAAAGGGATGAAAAAGACAAAAAGAAAAAAAAAGAGAGCGCAAGAATGAAGGCTTTGAGCGATGTTGAAGTGCTTGAGTGGGTACTCGCGAAAGTATCGGGATTACGCTGTCGGGCGATGCTGTTCGGAAGATCGTTGCATAGTTGATATATCTAGGTTTTGCTGATGTGAAGATATTGTAGAGTACAGTGTTTGAGCAAGCCGCCCTCACGGGAATGTGGCCACAGCTGTGGAAATGAAGTCTGCTCTATCATATTCATAAATGTAACTCCAACGTCACTGCGATGCCACAGTGGTCCTGTATCTGTTTGGGGTGATGATAGGGGATTTTTTACGACTAAGAAAGGGGTGCTAACGGTCGGGCAAGGCACAAACAAGCAATATGTTACTACCTTGTCTTTTTTATTTGCTCGCCATGCTCTGTTTTTGTTGCTTTTTACACGTCGTATGTATTAATTTTATGCGTAACCTCATAAATGCTTGTCATAGCGAACATCTTTCATGAGAGCAATGCGTTGTATGATTCTGGAATGAGGCTCCCTGATATACTGCTCCCTAAATTATATTTATTTCCAGACACCCTCAGCACAGACTGACCTCTGCATATCAGCCGCGCATAACTTAACGAGCAAACTCGCCTACGGAACGTAGAGCTGCACAACCAAGATTAATGAACTGATGGAGCCGAACGCCGGTCTCAAGGATAACGGTTTAAACAAACCTTGCTCGCGTTCGGTCAAAGCTACACCGCGGAGCGCGGCAATTGACAACGAACGTCAATGGCTCGACGCCCGCGTTAGCAGCAGCCCGCACGCACCGGGCGACACTGCCGTGACAACTAGATGTCAGTGTCGATCGCGGGTCCGGAGAGCACATATGGAGACAGCGGGCGTGTTGCCGCCTTTCAAGCGCCGGCGACACGGCGCATATCGACCGTCCGAAAGGCCGATTGCCTTGCCTCTTATTTATTTATCATCATTATTTCTTTGCAGTTTAACGGGCGCAGCTGATTTAATTCCGGAGCAAACGGCAGCCTGGCATCTACACGGCCCATTCGTCGTGCTAGCTGGGACACGCCTTTCTACGCGCCTGCGAGCGACCGAGCGCTCGATTATTTTTTCCCCGACCTTGCGCGCACGTTACTTCGTTAAGATTTCGAGCGAAGGCCGCGCGGCTTTGGATCCATTAGAAATGAGAAGAAGGGGAAAGGGGGGGGGGGTGATAGCGTATGCGAAAGCGCTGTGGCCAAGTTGCCTGGCACTCTATGCCGTCCAACGCACGGCACGCAGAGTCGCGTGCATATGTTCGTTTAATTTTTGTTGCCGTTTGCTTCACTTCTTTTCCTGTCCAGGGCCTTATAACTATGAATCTACTTACTGTGAACACACCCCGTTTTTCTCGCCTTCTAGTGTCCCTCTAGTGAGTTATTTCGGCGCTTCAATAGTGAGAAGACGATGGAAGGCCGATCGGTAAGTGAGGGTTCGGTTCCAGAGCGCACAAAGGAAAGCACAGAGGACAGCGTGTGTGTGCATACGTCTACTACAGTGACGGCGGCACATATGACTGGCAACGTCCGTCAGTGCAGTGTTGTACGAGCGGGGGCATTGTTGCTCGTCAAGTGCGGCTGTCAAAATGTGCGCCGTTTTTTTTTCCCTGCCGCAACCGATAAACTTGAGTGGCGTTGCGAATTTCGCCGGTTTTGTTTGTTTTCCTCTCCCTCCGTGCATAAGCGCACGGGCATAAAAGATAGCAGGTCGAATTACCTACGTTGTTTGCGTATGTACTTACACATACCATTGTTACGCTGGAGCGAAAGCGTTTACATGCAGCTGAAAGGTGATGCGGTTAAAACAATAGAGAAAGTGGACAACGCAGAAAGTCGAGCAAAATGCATTAAGGAAAACGTGGAAGGGCAAACACCAGGAGAGAATGCAAAAGGAAAACGTAGGATAATGGATACCCGTACGTTTCTTCTGTCTGTTCGGCATGCGGTGGCGGCTGCTGCCTTTTTTTTTTCTTCAGCTCAACGCTCATACAGGTTCACGCGAAAGCGCGGCTGACAGGTGAGTTAATGAGCGCAAAGTGCTCTTTAGGAAACAACAGCCGTACACGTTGGAAGTGATAAAGATCGTGTTCATAAAAGCGCACGTTTTTTTTTACTTGATTGCATTTTGGTGTTGCATTGTTTGCATTTATGGTGTTCAAAAGCGCACGTCCTCATCAGGTTTGCGCTGATTGACAGCTCCCAAGAACTACTAACTAGGCCAGCTCTATCACTTGTTGCTCACCTTCAGTTTTAGTCAGTCGTAACCTTTCATTGATTTCCGAGGTTTTACGTCCCAAAACCAAGATATGATTATAAGAGACACGGTAGTAGGGGGGTGGTCTCCAGGAAATTTCGAGAACCCAGGGTTCTTTAACGTACACTCACATCGCACAACATACGGACCTCGACATTTCGCCGGCATTGAAATGCGGTCACCGCGGCTTGAATTCTATCCCGAGGCCTTCGGATCAGCAGCCGAGTGCCATGGCCACTAGACCTTAATGCCAGCTGTCGATCCAGTCCTCTCCTCATTCCTCTCCTAATTATAGATGATCGTACCCGTTATATCAAACGCACATACTTCGCTGTTTGAGAACGGCCTGTTGTACGAAAGATTAAGGGAGCCAGCCTTCGCTTCACGTGCACCATGTTTGGCGGGTGGCGAGCCAGCAAACAAGCGTCAAAATACGTGTGGCGACAAGAGAGCATCCTCGCCGCGAGCGAGCAACGAAAGCGTTACCTCTTATTCGTGTTGCACAGTGTGTGTTTGTTTTTCGGCAGTTGTGACACCCGGTGCTTAATCTTGGCGCCGACTTTTCCTCCAGCATATAACGACGGGCTGCGCGCCTCCAACCCAACGCTTCGGAAGCTCTTCCTGTTTTGTGCTTTCCGTTACACCTCACCGGCACAACTCTTCCTGCTTTATAGCGGTTTGCCAATCCTCCTATAGATCCGATACCTTCATTTGCTTTAAATGGTCCTCCCATCTCCATGCCTTTTAACGGTATCAACTGAAAGCCGAGAGAAAAATTTTCAGCTTTCCGCTACAAAAGAAACCTGAACAGCTTTCCCACTTCCGCCGGCTATAATTGCGCGTCGTAATTCCTTTTGTCAGCGCGACCGTGTGCGCTCAACGTGTCATTTCATAGATAGCGTTTTTGAAGAGCTTGAGTGGTCGAGTTTTTATTTTCTTTTCCCGCCTATATGATTCCAGGCAACGACCGAATATCCCTCCCGTTATCAGAAAGGAAAGAACAAAGAAAAAGGTTAAAGCTAACGGTTCGATACCCACGTCCCTCACTATAGCATTGGCCGAGAACCGTGGACCGCTTCCTGCGGTATAGCTTACACACACTTCTCCGCTCACCCCGCCCGGTGAGGCACGGATGAAGCGCGCAAGCCTTTCTGTTATACACCCAGCGACGGCCAGTCACTTCTATAGACTTCCTGGAAACACCGATAGGATCGGTCGACCAGGAACCTTCATATTCTGTTCCAGGGAGGAACGAAATACGTGTCGATGGCTGAGAATCGGAACGTGCGTACGGCGGGCTTAGCGATCTCGGCCTCTATCGGCATAGTTTTGCGTGGATTCGCGCTCTTGATACAAATCGGAAGGGCGCTTTATTTTCGCTCTTAGGGCGCTAAAGAAACATCGGAGCGAACAGTAAATGACGTCCGGAATCTCGAGCCTTGAGCCGTTGCATCGGCTACCGGGAACACGTTGTGCATGGATGGTTTCACGGGTGCAGTGCTCGCTGTATTGCTAGCTGGAGAGTGGAACAGCGCTTTCGATTCACCGATGTTTTGGCTGGAATCGACGTGCTCGGGCGCTTCAGCCTTTTTTATCGGTTCGTATGCAAAGTGAGTACGTCCACTATCGGACTCGATAAGTAAGGAATTACCGACACTATCTATCTGTTTCTCACTGCGTCTAGGAAGCGGCATGATCGCGACTGATGATAAGGGTTACGTTGTAGTCTATATAGGCGCTGTATTTCACTGATCCACATTCAAGCACAGTGCTGACCCCGAAACGAGCGAATATGACCGCGCTGTTAGTACGTGTGGCGGAAGTTGCAGATACACAACAAAAAGAAACTGGCAAAAAAGTGTACAAATAAGCGCAATACATGCCGAACCACTCCCATTGTTCCGGTGTAGCTTTACGACTTCCGCATATTTGTGACAGGAAAGATACCCGTCTCTTGTTATACGCACATCGCGTGAAGGCTAAGAACGCGTAGTTAATGGTTTATTGCCACAGTCACCTAGGTGCACTGAAAATAATTTTCTCATTCATGCAGCTGATGCAAAGCTTTCTTTACGCGTATTATTGAAATCGCTAATTAAATATGATAGGCTTGTGGAACAATCAGTAGAAGTATGCGCACTCTCCGCGTACTTCTCGTGCGAAATAAGGCGAGAGAGTTGTTTCAGCACAGGTGACGACAAACCGGAATTGTAATTCCTCGTTCACTGAGTGCATTGTAGGTCGAACGAGACAGCACAGGTTGGCATTAAAGCAAAGCTCTGACTTTGAAACGGGCCAATGAGAGTGTGGTGCTAATACCTCTGGCGGAAATTATAGCAAAACCCTAGCTTACGTCCAGCGCGGTAGTTCTCCCAACGAGAGCTATTGACATAAGTTTTAGGAGATTTAGCCTGACGGCACTGGTCATACAGCCCAACAATTTTTGCTATCTACCCTTAGGTCGGATCATATGAGCAAATAGTCTTCGAGACAAGATGTCTCCTCCACACATCAGAGGATAAAGAGCACTGCGTGGCATTCTAGTGGCTGCCAAGTCATCGCAGTGTAATTGTAATCGAACACGCCGACAAGGAGACTCGGTCAGCTCTTGAAAGCACAAAGGAAAGAGACCATCAAGGTCTGACACTGCTAAGATACTTCGACTGCTTCCATAGGAGACCACGTCATTTCTACGGCGAATACCAAGCAGCCAAAGCAGTTGGGTCGATCGGCAACACCACCTGTTCACTTTGGTACATTTCTGCATGACAACTGGATTTCGTCGAAGACGGTCCACATCCCTTTATTGCGTATGGCTAGGAGTCGCCTTCACGAAATCTTCATTTCGAACTGCAATGAACCGCAACACCCTTTGTGATGCGTGCCGTAGCTAGGAGAAGCTACAACACATCCTGTGCGGCTGTCGTCGATGTAATGTTCAGCCACAGGCCTCCGCTCTAGCGCACCTTGTTGCACTTGTCTGTCGAAAGCATTCTGAGATGCCGTCAGCACAAGTCATCGCAGCAGGTGGTGACATAGGCAGCGCTAAAATTTTAAAAACCAACGTACTTAGACGATCGGCTGTGGCAGTGATGTCGCGTACCAGTCAAGGACGGCACACTGTGACAGTCGATTGCGTGTGTGTTATGCTATGTGCTTCATGTGCGCTATGCTCTGCCCTGTGCATTAACACTTTAACACTATTATTTCCCCAAATAAACAATAAAAGAATTTATACGTCCATCCCACGCAAATCATTCTCGTGTTTGTCTCCCATTGAATCAGCAGCGTTCATGAATACGTGGCGACTGCCGCTGAACTTAGCGGAGTTCTTAGGAGGGTTTAATTGTCCCTAATACACAAGCCTCTAAAATAAGTCTAGCGTAGCTCTCAGATTAGCATAAGGAACAGCCCGTGCTCTTGTTTTAAATACGTCCGGCAATACCATCACCTCTTCCATCATGGCACACCTTCCTGCTTAAGGAAGTAAAAAAAGAAACAAAAAAGAAGAGAGCTTGGTTTTCCCTCGCTAGTTCTTACATCAGGCAAGTTGTCACCGCGTGCTTACGCACAAGAGGCCGTCGCGCTGCGCCTAGACAAACAACCGCAGAACGACCGCCTACAAATACACGGCTCGCGAATATAGCAAGTGTTACAGGAGAGAAAAAGGGGAGCAACGCGATCACGCACGCTCCTCCTGTGCCGCGTGCATAGGCTTCGCTTAGCGGATAGACAGTGAAAATACGCCCGCTCGCATGGCGAAATAATAAGGTATGGTAATTCGTTGTCGACCAGCGGCAAGCCGACCGGCCGATCGGCCGCGAGCGAGCCCGCAGCATTCCGCCCGAACGAGCGACCGACGCGGGGCCAGCGCAATAAGCGAGCGGGCGGCAGTGGACATGTATGCAGCGCGGCCAAAAACGAGGTGTGTCCCATGCCCGAGGCCACGCATCGGCGCGAGCGCTATCGGCAGAACACGCACGCTACGAGCACGTCGAGCGAGCAAACAGAGAGAGAGCGGAAAGGACGGAGGTGGGCGGCGGAATCGCGTTCCCACCGGCGGTAGTAGCATTTGCCGCAGCGGCAGCGCGGCGGTTATCGCCGGGCGACACGCACGTGAAAGTGAGGACTGCCTCGCGTTAATGCCGACGGGCTCGCTCTTCGAGCGCGCGTACACATACACGGCTCCACGGAGAAGCGAGAGCGTACAGACAAACAGACGCGAACTGCGACCACAATGTCGGCCCTCCGCTGTTGCTGCTACTGTTGCCGTTGCGCTAAAGCGGGCGCGCAAGGAGAGGAATCATCGATTGCGCCCCCCCCCCCCCCCCCCTAGCCGGTGCCGAAAGTGGACCAAGCGCAAGGACCACCGCCGCATCCGCCGTCCCCTTCTTTCTCACCGTTTTTTTCGTCTCTTTTTCTCGGAGCGGCTACCGCCTCAGCGGGTCCCCGCCCTAGTTTCGGCGTTTTCGTGTGTTTTGGCGGTACTCATCGCGGTATAAAGAAAGAGAGGAGAAACAGGAGACGTCGCGGCTCCCCTTCTGGTCCGGCAGCCCAACACTCTTCTTCTTCTCCCGGAATACGCCGACTCGCGCGGGGTGCGTGCGGGCACCCCGGAATGAAGTGGAGCACTTCCTTATCCTTCTATAAAAACCGAGCCGCGCCACTGTCCCCAACTTATTCAATCTGATTCCGGGCCGTTATTCGGAGGTGTACACACACACGGCAGTGCGAGCGCGCGCGCTCCTAAAACCTCATCCCCGGCATGATACTTCGGGTGAGTCTCGCGGGGCCGCCGTGCCCGTCGTTGGGAGTGGGTGCTCTTTAAGGAGTTTAAAGAGGCCGTAATGAACCGGATGAGAGAGTGGGGCATAAATGAAGGGATAAATTACTTGTAGCCGCTTCCGGCATTTAATTTTTCTTTCATGTGCTTGTTTGCATTAGACGGCGTATCTAATTATTCAGAAGTGCGTCGGATTTCATCATTCGTATTTGCTTCATGTAAAGCAACGCTGCTTTATAGAATAAAGCAGTGGTGCCTTGATTGAACGCATAGTTCTTGTTTTCGACATGCTAGGATTTGATGAAATGGCAGGATTGAAAATGCTGTGACGAAGCGGCGAAGTACATGGCACCAGACAAAGGAAATGTACCATGAGGATATTTCTCGTTCAACACGTGTTTTACTGACGTCGAGATTCCAAACGGCAGTTGTATCACGAACTCCGTCAACTTCCATGTCTTTGTCGTAAAGTGGCTGTTCATTCATCTATACACAAAACAAAGATAGTAAGCTCGAACTTCCGAGGAGCTCATTTGTGGCTTTCTGATTTTATTTCCTTATATATGCCCCTGTGCGTGTTGGTGCTGCCGACCTCCGAAGACCTTCGCCATGGTGGCGCTCGCAGTAGCGGCGTCCATTCCAAGCGCCTTGGCCAAACCCGGCTTCGGGTCGCACTCGCCAGCGGTGCACGCTGTCGACGGTGGCGGCCCCTTGCAGACAATCATCGAAGGCCTCTCGCGGCCACACCTGGTCGAGCCTCAGGGCACGCCCGTCGGCATCAGCATCGTGCCACTGCACCACGCCGGATACTCTCAGCAACATGGCGTGGCGCCCGTGACCGTGCATGTGACCCAAGTGGGCGTTCACCAAGCCCCCGTGATCGGTGTGTCTGCCGCGCCGGCCGGCGCCGTCCGTGACGGCCCGCTCGCCCTTCACGCGTCGCATCTGCTGCTGAACTCGATCTCGTCGCCGGGGATGGTGGTTCACGGCGCGCCCGTGCTGGCCGGCGCCGCTTACGAACCTGTCGTCAAGCCTGTGCCCGTGAAACGAGTGCATCAGGAAGAGCTTGTGAGTACCATCGTGCTGAGCTAAACGGGTCGAGTAGTGCAATTCCCCTGCGCATGAAATGAGACGTGCGTGGTTCAGAGATGTCCCCTGGTATATGTTCTGTGCCATTTATCCGGTGTGTATTCCTCGTGCGTGGTTGCCACCTAAGACATTTAAGGCTCGCGGTTCAGGGATGTTCCCTCGCATATGTTTTGTGCCATTTCTCCTACGTCTATTCCTCGTGCGAGGTTGCCAATTAAGGCACTTGAGGCTCTCTAGAACATGTGTTAATAACTTCGTTATTCGAACACCAGTCTATCAAAAACCTTGTCCAATCCCTCAGCTTACGCTGGCGCCATGATCGCTAGAAGCGCGCTGGAACGTTCTAGTTGCTGGAATCGTAATCGCTACTGTGATAGTTTCAAATGTATTCGTGCATGAATACCATGAAACATTATCGACGATAGTACGTTGTTCGCTTTTTCGCGTTGTCCGTTATTCGCCGAATAAGGAACGTGGTAATGTGATCACTTGGTGCAAGATGCGCCTTCATGTACTATAAGTGGAGGATAATAATAATTAAAAAAACCTAGAAGTAAAAGAGAACCAAATTTAGAGGAATAGCTCTAAATATTTAGAACTCACTCCAGTCTAATCTCGCCTGTTCTACAGCGAAATAGTGTTGAATAACAGGAGCGCATGTGCTAAGCAAAAAGCTGTATCTATTGCGCTATTGCGGGGAGGCAGCTGGGACTCGAGCGCTTTCCAGAATGTGCCAAGGCAGTACATGGGAGTGCGAAAACTTACGTTAAGGAGAGCAACTAGCGAAACAAAAATTAAATCTAATAATGTTCATAAGAAAGAAAATCGCCCTTTCCCTTGTTCCTTATAATAATGGGGAAAGACATATGTGGATGTATGTGAGTGAGTAACATAATACCCTACTTGGGCCACAGGGGTTGAGAAAAATCAAAGCCTGTTCCACTGGAGTGAAAGCTGCTCAAAATGCAGGGCGGTGATTCGTCTGCGTTTGCTTTGTATTTCTCTTGCTTTCTTGGAAGCGTTTTGTAATTATTATGACTTAATTTTATCTGATTATGTGGTTATTTGGCCGGAATGTTATACTGATAAGGTTTATCTTGCCGTTGTAAGATGGGGAGCGAGTCGGCTCCCCGGAGGCGCCTAGTCCCAAAAGCATACGTTTATAAGATCACCATTCAATACGTACGCCCCAGAAAGTAGTGCCCCTACTCCAGGCCGCGGAGAGAGCTATTCTTAATGTGGGATCCATTTAGCTTATTTTCAACCAATATTGATCGGTACTGTTGGAATTCGTTGGGGTATGCAAGCTTATGTTGCTGAGGCGCTGAGGCCCTTGCGTTCCTGCTGTGTTTATCATCGGCGTTTGATCTCATTATACGATTATTTACACTGAATGTGTGTCTTCTATTCATTATACTAATCTGGTTTGTTTCAAGCACTCTCAATACGGATCTTCTTTAACCGCATTTGTTCAGTTGGTAGCATACTTTGTCCCTCTTTTCAACTGCTCTTTTCTGACCGTGAGCACCACATGAGTAGACGCTGATATCCCGGGCACTGTAAAGTGCCGCGCAATTAAAGCCATGTTACGCTCAAGGAACAACGGTATACTGGTGGCTCTGTTCGCCGCCTTTGTGCGTTTTAACTGCCTTCTCGTTTTTCCGAGCGGGTGGGGAGACAATAACGTATTAGATTCGCCACTCACGCTTATGGAACTTTCTTTCGAGCCTAACAATAACCTGTGCTATCATAGCGCCGAAGCACATGAACGCCATTCCATGTGCGAAATAGTTGTCGCAACACAAAGTTGCGCAAAAGCACACAGAATGGGCTACCATTCGGTGTGCTTTGAAACTCTTCTCGATCCCGTAGAAATACTTCATTGAAAGACGCTATGGTAGCACATCTAGTACGTTTTTCTTCTACAAAAAAGACGCCTGTGCTTAGGAGCAACATGGGCGACGAAGTTACGTCGTACCGTGAGATACCATTCATTCGCCACGGTACTGTCGGCATTCGTGGTTAGCCCACGTTAAGCATACTCATAAGTGGGTACACATGCGTTTTGCACAAGGACCTCGATCCTCCTGATCTTAGCTGAATTCCAGAGATTCGTCTTAGGCAATTTCCTCGCTGGCTGCTTCGCATGACACCGATTCCCACAATGCGTAGGATCTGTAGGATCTTCTAAACTGACGTAGGTGTGGACATCACTATACCAATTAAAGACAGTGTATTCCCTATTAGGCGGAACTCTGGTGTACGACAGAATGTATAACAGGCCCCCTGTTGGAGGAATAACTATTATGAGTGTTTCCTAATATAGCCTACTGATATCTGCTCTGTACGTGTTCTTAAACAGTTTGAACGTCGGCTGGATCAATGCATTAGTGTACTCGAAGGTAGTTCCAGGGAGCCTTTGTGTATTTGTGTGAGAGCTTGTATCTACGTAATTTTTCAGAATACGTGTGGTTATTCAAGTAAAATATATCATTATACCGGATGCATATGTGAAATACTTTTGAAAGCTAGGAAATTAAGTGAAGCTTCATTCTCTCATGCACTGCAGCGTGCGGCGTATTTTGTTGTAAGGCTAGTCTATGTAGTGTTGTTTGACTGCACTCTAGTGTACGCGTGCCCGTAACTGTAGAAAAGCATTTAAAATTCCGTGTACGTGCCTGTCCACATACGTGGTTGTGTACTGTACACGGTCAGTGACCGTATAAAATCTACAAGGCTCTGTATGTACTTAGTTTCCTTGAAGCCACCGCTATTAGGGGCTTGACCGAGTAAAAGGGGGAAAAATAAATTTGCCACAGGTGCACTGTGCCCTTCCAAACAGCGGATTATATATTTTCTGGAATGACCTCGTTTACAGAGAAGTTTTGCGCGGCAGGATAAACTTAGTTTCTTAAGTACCGCGAGATTTCGAAAAAAAAAATTACTTGGCCCCTGTGTTGTTCTTCGCAGCAACGTTAGGTTACGAATTTTTCTTTATCATTGCTCGAAGATGTTGGCTTTATTGGTAACCTCTAAACGTAGCCTACACAGCACCCATTACATTTCCTGCACCGGTAAAAATCACGACGATGTATTTTGTTTGTATTTTCTTCCTCCTGTCAAGCCCTCTTTCTCCCAGGCCCTCTGGGTCTCCTATCCTCTCCTCTACACACAGAGTGGCATGTAGGTGCTTACATGTACCCCGACAGAATGGTCTATTTTTTACTAACAGGACTTATCTCTGTCTCTCCGTTTCAAAATTATTCAAGGACATTGTTAGGCACCATCAAACTCATGCACGTACCGTGGCGTACATGTACGAGTTAACACTTCACACTGCCTAGTCAAAGACTAAATGCTCTTCTCTCCTGTGCTAGAAGAGAAGCTCAGGGGAAGATGGAGGCTTGAATCGACGAACAGATCGCTAAGAACGATTTATAACAGGAATGTCGCAGGACGTTTCGACAAGTGGACATTTCTTCGTCAAGTCCACTTGTCGAAACGTTGGCTCCTGCGACATTCCCTGTTCTAAATCGTTTTTAGCGGTCTGTTCACCTTCTCTCCTGTGGTCTTTTCAAGAGGCACTCAACGTCATGTCAGCGAGCGATTCCGTTCAGTCTTGAAGAACACTTCACCACCGCACATTTGCAACATCTTTTGTCATCGCGCCCTCTCAGCTGATGCTCACGAAAATTAACGCGCAGTTAATTTCGTGAAAAGTCAAGTTTGCTTCGCTATCTGGATAGCAACCTAAGTCAGTTTATTTGTACAGTGCTCACCGAATGAAACGCGATACTCGGAGCGCAAGGGCGCCGATGCTCTCTGCATCATCGATTTTCTCGTGTGTACTCCGAGCTAACTCGTAGTGCTCAATGAAAGCTAGAGTATTTCAAATGCGAAGCATTTCTTGGCGAACTTGAGTCACTTTGACCGTATCTATCTATCTATCTATCTATCTATCTATCTATCTATCTATCTATCTATCTATCTATCTATCTATCTATCTATCTATCTATCTATCTATCTATCTATCTATCTATCTATCTATCTATCTATCTATCTACGTCTCGGTGCTCTCCTGGTCGTCTCGATCACCTGGTATATCCCAACATTTTAGAGGTAGGATATGGATGACTGATCTTTACATCACCAAAGTGAATTATATGCTTGCCGATTAACAATACTGTCATCTCTTGTGGCTCATACCAGTAGTGCTCGGCCCAAGGAAGCGGGTATGCGCCACAGGTATTCGAATCTTTTAGAGCCTATGTCAACCAAGGATCAACTGAAATAGACACGTGGGATGCGGGGTTGCGGTAAATAGACATGCGAAAGACGCGACTGTGGGTATCGAACTAGCAACATTGACCGGCGCCTCCATGTTTGTGCACCTCAACCCGCTGCACTGCCGCCAGAATGAGCCCACATTTCTCGGTTCGCTGTTGACATACGTAAGTCGGCTCAGAGAACTCGGCTTACAAGACAAGAAAAACCGTGTGTGGTAAGTTGCGATTGAAATGTAGATATGACAGGCACACAAACTGACGTGCGACCTACCAAGCTTTTGGGCGGTATCGAACACGGACCTCGAGGTGCCAGGCAAGCACGCTAGCACTAGGTTAGGGCTGCTTCTCCCGCTTGGTATACATAGTAAATAAACCTATTCCACCAGCAGTCGTGACGATGGTACATGCGTAACGTGAAGTCCGATTACAATGTGCGATAAGCACTATCATAGCAATACGAAGATAGCATTTAATAAGAGGAAAGGAGGAGATGTCGGCCTGGAGAGTGAGTCTCTGGTCTGCTACTCCTCACAAGGGTAAGGGGAAAAGGGATAGACAGAGATAGAGGGAAGTATGAGTGGTGACGATGATAAAGTACAATGAGTCACTGTACACGTCCTGTAAGCGGATGTGCACCATGCGCAATAGTCCTTACAGCACAGTACTATAGAGACGGGCATCTAGACCTGTCTCAGCAAAAAAATTAAAAAGGGACTTGAATTTGCGTTGGGCATGGTCCGGGTGCGTCCATGCACCTAAAAGTTTCTCCTTCGAAAAGGGCCGGGAGTCCACACCATCTGCTACGCACTGAAGTGTTCTCCTTTCAGCCGAATATTGACGGCACGCACAGAGGATGTGGTGTATAGTCTCTGAAGTGACACACGCGACAATCGGGACTCTCCTCCTGTCCAATCTTAAAAAGATATCTACGAGTATAGGCAACACCCAACCGTAGTCTGTGCAATAGCGTCTCTTGAACTCCTCGTAGCCGCACTGGAAGACGAAAGCACGCGCCGGCGTCGTCTATGAAGGCGCTTTTGTCGAAGGTCAGGGTCATCCCATAGTCGCGTCGTTGAGGCTTTCATGGAGCTGGAGAGCAAGGCATTGATATCGTGTCGTGAAAAGTTAACAGCAGTCAGTCGGGCGGTGATATGTGCCAATTTCGCTCCTGCGTCAGCTTGTTCATTCCCAGCAATCCCACAGTGGCTGGGAATCCGCTGCAGTGCAAAGTTTTGTCCATAGCACTATATATGTCCTGCTACCATTCGGTATGCTTTTGTGCAACTTTGCTCGATTCCGTAGGAATGCTTCAATGTACAACGCTTATAATAGCACATCAAGGCACCGTATAGTGCATTTTTCTCTGACGAAACAGGTGTCTGTGTTTTAAAATGACGGGAATTCCGGCGTTACATCGTACCATGAGGTACAATTTGGAAGCCACGGTCGTGTCGACGTTCCCGGTTGGCCCATGTTAAAAATACTCATAAGTGGGCGCATGCGCTTTGCACACAAGCCTTGATCCTACTCGTATCAGTTGGCTGAATGCCAAAGAGTTATATTCATCATAGGTGATTTCTCGTTCACTGCTTCGCATGACACAGATTTCCACAGTGCGTGGTATCTGCCATTCTGATTAAATTTGGTCCTTCAGTGATCATGCAGCGTACTCCAGTTGCACAAAATGCACCGCCCATCATGCGGTCTGTGTATTACGTTTCACTCGCTGAACACTGTACATTGTGTCTCCGCTGGCAACATTAACGCACATGAACTACTTCCGCCACTTGTGAACGTTCATTCGAAGTTTGAGTTCAGGGTCATCTATCTGAGAGCTTCTTGTCCAAACATGCTTGAAAGGCCGAAATCTTTCGAATTTTTACAACGCGTGCACCGAATTCAGTAAACTTTGTGTTAATAGCTCAACGATATTAGTATACCGGTTTAGGTATTCATACTTTCCACAACTCGTAAACTCATTAAGCTTAATCAACCTAGAAAACAACGAAAACCCCATTAATAATTGCAAGAACATTGCGAAGCCGTTATTCTTCAACAAAATAGACCCCTCGGTTAAACAATCGGCATTTGTAGTTAACAGAAAGGTAAACAATGCAATGTGTAAGGCAATAGCACAACTGAAATCAGTACCTGCTTACGAGGTTTTGTCGAAACCCCTAATCAATAAATTGTGCAATATTATTGAAGGTATGATGGAATATAGACAGATGCACCACGCGCGAGTCAGCGTAAGAAAAAATATGTTATCGCTAATATTTGCTGGATAAACATTTGTAAGCTTGGTTTTTGAGCATTTCGGAAATTTGGTTTTGTGCATTTTGGAAGCAAATTTGGAAGAGGCGGCAAGTTCCAGTGCCGTGCTGACGCTCCAGCACCGTGCACGGTGTTTTAAAACAGAAACCAGTCATTTCATTTCCTTTATTTTAAATTTATTTGAAAGAAAATTGAGCTCAGCAGGCCTGCGTGTTCATTAGGATTCGTCGCTTTTGCATCCGAACGGTACGCTCGTCTCTCGAGGCCTTAGGCCTTCTAACCATTTCTCCGCAAGCTACGCATGAGGTTAACATCGTTACAGCGCGATGACGGCCGGGCTTTTCCGTTCAGCTATTCTATAATGGAGCTTTCCGTTGCACGCATTTGGCATCCATTCTGAACTACCCGCTAAACGGTGCAGATATCGGCCGCCGTTTAATATACTGCAGTCCCGCTTCCAATTCCGCGTACCGACTTGTTTTTATTTCCCTCTCCAGGGAGGTCACACCAGTGGACCAAAATAGGATAGGATATATTGAAAGGAATGCTCTCGCACTTAATACGGTTCAGTACAGATAAATATCGTATTTGTCACTCCGCCGCTGCACGCGTCGCCGTTGGCCAGGAAATCTCTACAAGTACTACGCCGCAAAGGCATCTGTTTAAAAGCAAAGCCTTTCTTCATCTGGCTTCCTTGACATGGTGACACCACTGTCGATTTATGTTGCTGGGTCACCCAGTATCTCGGTGGATATACTTGCGGCTGTATACGTGTAAGAAAATTGCACGTGCGCCGAATGAATATAAGGACGAGCTAACGTTTGTGCGTCCTGTTTGTTTAGCCAGACAATGAGCAAAGCCCGCGATAAAGCTCACTTGTGTTTTTCGTAGTGGAGGAAACTTCAAGCAACCTTAATATGCCATATGTTTTAGGGGCGAAGCTCCTTAAGGTTCGGGTCTGTCCGTCCGTTGTAGTAGCGCATTACCTATTAGGAACGCGCTACTAGGAGGGCGCGTGCCTCCCGGCGCGCGAGCTCTCTCACTCTTCCATCTGCTGTCTTGTGAGAGAGAGGGACAGAGAGACAGAGAGAGCGAAAGGCGCGCGTTGACTATGGAAACGCTCTTTCTTCGACGAACGCGCTACCAGCTCGCAAAGGAGAACGCGCCCTCACCCGCGAGAGACAACGTTGACGCAGGCAGCGTCTTCTAGCGAGTTTCTTGACTGAAAAATACCGACTGCTCGCGCTGGAGAACCGTTCACCGGCCACCCATATATATATATATATATATATATATATATATATATATATATGTAGACACTGGATCTTGACTTGCAATGAAGTGCCGGTGGGAGATTTCACTTGTGCGTAGTTGAACCATAAGGATTCGTAGCGTGCGCGTTAACTAAATTAATCCGGAACTCTGCACGATCTACGATGAACCTCCGGAGCTTCGCCCACTCATCATCATTCACTCCGCGGATATGCTGTGATCTTTTTTTCCTTAATGGTGCTACCTTAAGAGTTACTGTATATGCTACCGCAGGTAGCATATACAGTAACTCTAGCCTTTTTCCTGAACGGCTAGCGGTAAAGCAGCATGCTCCTGTGTAGATAACACAGAGTCGATCCTGGCGGGAATTGGTATTGGCATTACATTGCAATTGCAGACGACAGCTGCAAACACACACCGGCGGCGGAAGACGTCGCTCTGAAAAGCGGCTGTCGGAGCGAGCGCGTAACATTAAATTCCGAAACAAAACAAGCTGTTTCATAAAAGCTAGAGCATAGAATATTCTAAGTAAAGTTATCGCAAAAAAAAAACACACACACACAAGGCACACAGAACGGAGAGACGAAGATTAGCGCCTTGTTGTGTTCTTTGTGTTGTGTTTTTTTGCGCTAACGTTACTTAGGTGCGGAAGACCAACTAGCCCAAAAATCTGTTCTCCTAGGATATAATATCGGCTCGTGGCAAACTCTACAAAAACAACAACAACAACAACAACAACAATAATAATAATAATAATAATAATAATAATAATAATAATAATAATAATAATAATAATAATAATAATAATGATAATGATGATAATAATAATAATAATAATAATAATAATAGTCTCTATTGAAACCTTTAAAATACGACGAGGATAAAAGGCCTGTAAAGCCAGGAAGATAATTACAGGGCTAGGTGCGGCACGTCAGCACACGATCGATGACAATATATGCTCGACAATATTTCTCTGCTGCCTTATACAAAAGAGCATAATGCAAATAAATAAATAGCTTATTTACGGTGTACTTCGACAGATTGGAAGATCATTACATAACAATGATAAAGAACACTCATTATGTAACGAGCATGAACACTCTATCGGCAGAGAAACAAGGCAGATATATATGCGCCAATATTAAGCCAGCTAATCTCGCTAAGAAAAAAGAAACGACCAACAAAATGACAACGTGAATAATGCTGAAAGTATAGTGATTTTAGCTTCTTTCTTAAGGTGTGCTTCGTTTTTACAGAAAGCAAATAATCAGGGAGTTGATTAAGGAGCGCTGATACGTGCATGTTTCCAGTAGCTTTACGAGATCTTGCTTGGGAAAACGGTACAACGAAGCCAGAGGTTCTGCGTAATGTTCGAGCGGCGTTGTACTCAGGCTTAAAATAAGGATTCCAGAAATTCCGCATTACAACAGCCTGACAGAGTGAAGCTTTAAAACAGGACATACCAAGCAAAGAAAACTGATTTGCACGTTGGCTGTGGAGAGAAAATTGTGCTGAGAGAATTCGAGTATACTTTGAAAAATTAACGCGGCATTGGCATCGCGTACAACAAAAATCGAATAATTTAATTCCACGTCACAGAATACTGTAAGCAACATCACCCATTACAGCCTTTTTAGGGGAGAAGGAGCGCATGATTTAATATTGAAGTGTATCCTTTAGATGTATCGTGAACGATCCCAAATATAGGCTAAGTTCTCATACGAGGACATGTTAGCATTAAAAAACGCGGATAGGTTATTTAAGTGAACCAACATATTCAACAGGAATGTATTTGCAAGGGGTGCACTAATGCTCCTTATACTTTTACTCAAGATGGAAATAGTGATGTATAAAATCGCATCCATATTTCGCCTGACATAGGGGGCTTCCACAAAAGAAGCAATATTGAGACCGGTGTTTTTTCCTTCGTTATTTTTTGAAATGACCACATTTAGAAGAAAACCTGCTGAATCAGCCTTCTTTTTACGGTTCTTCATAGGAACTCATTGTATCGTAGGGAAGTTGCCAATATAATTGTCTCAATTCAGTGTTTCTTTCAATGCGAAATGCACATATGCATGCTGACGAATCGAAGTTACAAAATTTTTCTCATAAGGGACATGTTTCGGGCATTTTATCCCCTCGCATACCTAGAAAAACTGTGTAATACTGTCTTTTTTTTTGCGACATATATTTCCGGTTTAGATTTTTGAGTACTTAAATGCATAAAGAGATGACGGCAGATAACGCACGCCTGTAACGCTGTGAGGGGTTCAGCATTAAAAAAATAGAAATCTGAACTTCTTAATTTTCCGATGTTTATGTCATGCAATGTCATTTTTTTTAAATTTTTGTCTTCTTTTCTTGAAATACCTGTACTGGCGCTTTTAGCGATACGCCTGTGAAGAAAGTAAACAAAGACGCTGATTATTGTGCAACATATGGTCGACATACATTAAATGGACGTTAATCCCACAGGTGATTTCCGATGTTGAAGTTCCTGTTATGTGTTTCTATTAAGTAAGGGGTATCCTCATCCGCATGAACATAAAATGGTCCAAAGAAACTATTGGTCCGTGTGCTAGAGCCAAAACTCGGTAAACTAGACCGTTTTTGATCTTGTGCGTTTAGGAAAAGCGAGGAAACACCGTAGCACTGATCTCGCACGAGCAAGACGATTTCCGTTTTGATTAACTAATTGGATAACTCTGCGGTTAACCGAAGTTCGGACGTAGGAAGTTGAGTAGGTCACTAACGTACTTTAGTTACGTACATCTTCACTTATCTTCATGCTTTACTCTACATATTGTTTCGTCTTCCGGGTAAAGAAGAGAACCCCACCATGTGTGAAAGAAAAAAAAAAACTCCATTGAATGCCACCGCAGAACGATGCAAATAAACTGACCCCGAAACGTGTTTGGAATAAACAAAGTGGACTCCGTTGGGCGCAAGAAAAGGATAGGTCAACGGCGTTGAGTTCGGCTTTGCCCTCTGCCTTGTGAGCAACCGGGTTTTTTTCCAAAACGGCAGGAAAGGGAAGCGCATGCGGTCACTTCCGATACTGATAATGTGCGCGCGGAAGTCAGTGAAAGATAAAGGTGACAGTTTTACTCGGTTTCGAGGCATAAAGAGAGAGAGAGAGAGAGTCTAGCCAGTTTTCCACCCATCGCGCGTAGAGATGAAACCAGTCGCCGGCGTTAGTTTCGAAACCCGCCCTTACAACTCGGACGTATACTGCATTCGGCTGCTCGGCGCGTTCATATCATTTAAGCAGATAGTTCTTTCGAAGCACGGTTCAGAGCGCTGCAGTTTAATATACGAGCCAGACGTGCCCGTTATTCTAAAATAAGCGAGAGGAAAGTTTTGCTGATTAGGCCCACTTAGGAGGCGATAGAATGACGCCATGCCGGTTGATTTGCATGCGACATAATCGGAGACTCGACATTTTAATTTGGACATGACGCGAAAGATTAGCACTAATTAATGACCGTGGCAAAAGTAACCTTATTACAAGAAGGCAGAAATAGATATGCGCCTACCAATATAGGTGCTGTTCGCGCCGTGGCGTCTGTATTAAGGGGGCACTGAATTGTGACTTTTCTCGTATAGCACCCTTTTACATCAGCTATATATAACTCTCGGGAGCAGAAGGCGCTTGGAAAGGTGGAAAATGGACAAGCAAAAAATACTAGTGATGCCTGAAACGAGGCTCCTGCGCCAATATGCCTGACGTCATGCATTTTTGGCGGCATCTGCAAGGTCCTACGTAACTACTTGTGGGTAAAAGAGATATACGTAGAGTTCTAAGGAAGTCGCAGGCTTGACATGGCACATTTCAGACCGCTTGACTGAGACAATGTGGCGAGAAAACGCAAAAAAAGGAAGAGGAAAGAAATTGGAATAAGGTTCGTGACGTGATCTGCTCAAATACTTGGAGCGGGATTCAAAGATGAGAATAACACAGAACTTAGACGTTGATTTTTCCGTCCCAATATTGAACATGAACTGGCGGAATAAATGGCAGTGGTGTTCCCCAATAATAATCTAAACCGATTTAGCGTCGAAACCACATTAGTGTTTGATTTAAGTGTCCCTTGAAAGACGTGGCGTCTGTGATGACCAATCGATCCAATTATAAAACTTCCCAGTGTACCTATATACAGTGATATTTTGAAGCTTTTAACTGCAAAATTCACTGCCATTCTATCCACGAAACAAAGAAAAGACAAGAAGATGCTATACAGACGGCAGAAATACCTCAATCTTCTGAAAAGGAAGTCAACACAAGACTGTTAACACAAGAGGCAAGCGGGCTCGCGTTAGAGAGCGTGTTCCATGAGGTTTCTCACGTGCAGCTGCATTCGCGATTCAATCGAGAATGCCAGAAAATAGCAACCGTGAAAGGAAACTACACTCGAGGAAAATGTCTTCTTCACATAGCGGCAGCAGTTACAGGCTCTTACAGCCGTTTTCAGGAAGTCACATAACTTGGAAGACCTAGCGAAGACTGTGCATACTTTGGCGTCCGTGACTGTTATGCAGTCTACTGGATTTGTAGGTAGATATTCCGCTGCTATATCTAATGCTTCACACAGATAGGAATTAAAAGTACTGTGCTACTCGTCATAGAAGGTCTCGAGTGTAAGGGAACGCGAGGCGCTGCGAAGCTGTGAATGGCATATGATGATGATGATGATGATGATGATGATGGGCGGCAGAAAGAAACTGAGAGATACAGAGAAAGAAAGGCACACACACAGTGAAAAAGAGGGATAGAGATGGTGGAGCTAGGACGATTGGAACACAACTTGCTATGAGTGGAAGAAAAAGAAACTGAAAGTGAGAGAAAGGGATACACACATAGAGGGAAAGAGGGATAACGCAACTCACTGTGTACGACAAAATAAGAAATTTAGAGAGAGAGAGAAGAGAAACTGGGAGCTAGACTGCACCGTCAGGACCCTCGAGGAAGAAGCCGCTTTGCTAAGCCGCCAAAACTCCGCTCTTCATTGGTGTTTGCGATAGCAAAGCAATGCCTAATTTTTCGCTTCTGTAGTGTATATGCCTAGAACCGGCTACCGCTTAACCGACCCCTTGCCTTCCCCTTGAATAAGTTCTCTCTCTATGGCAGGTTTATTGTAAGCGCTAATATGGAACGAAATGAACAAAGACCGGTATATAAGTATGCTGGGCCAATGTTCATCTGCGGTAACCTTTCATTTTTGACGGTGACAGTATTCTGGTATTAGTACCTACACCTCATTTCACTTATGATTTTGGTTTGCCTAAACTGCGCCGTTTTGTCGGTACGGTGCACTATAACTGGGAATGAGAACTTAATAAAGCACACTTGTTCTATTTATAGGTGCCGCAACCATACTCGTTTGGCTACGAGATCTCGGACGGACACGGCAACAAGCAAGTTCGGCATGAGGAGAGCGACGGCCACAACCATAAGCGAGGCTCGTATGGATTTGTTGACGCACATGGCGTCTACCGGCAAGTGCGCTATGTGGCAGACCACAATGGCTTCCGCGCCACCGTCGACACGAACGAGCCGGGCGTCGCAGCGGGTTACTCTGCCGCAGCAGTCTTCAAGGTCGGCCAAAGGCGAACAAGACCTGTGGTCCATCACCGCCCAATACCACCGCCACCGCATAGGGTTCCTGTGGTCGTCCAGAATGCTCCGCCGAACCGTCTTGTCCATAAGTCTGTTGGAGTTCCTGCAGCCTTCCCTGCAGCCGTTCCAGTAGGTCCTCCAGGAGTGCCCGTGGGAGTCGGGGCGCCCAGTGGAGATCCAGCATTGCAGGCCTTGCAAGTCGTTCAGGGCCTCCACGGCAAGGCATTGACAGCTCTGCCGGTCTCGTCAGTCGAGTACAGTCCAGCTTTAGAGCACTCTGGAGGAGTGGACTTCATTCCTTCGGCTCCGCGTTTGACAGCAGCCACAACAGCTGGCTCCAGCCTCATCGACCCGCGTCGCTCGCATGTGACGTACGTTGAGGCACCCCGGGAACATCCTTTGGCGAACTTGAGGACGTCCCCGCCGGTGTTTCATGAGGGTGGTCCAGGAGCTCACAAACAGCACTAGTCTTCCCTCAGCCGTGTAAATAGTAGATATTTTCTCTGTTTCTTTGCATGTGTGCGTGATAATGGACTCTGATGGCTGACCAGGAACATTTGAAATCTGCGACAGCCTTGCGGCTAGAATTAGTGGCCAGGTTGTACGAATTGGGAGTGCAGAGCTGTTCACTGCTGGGTGAAAGTACAAGATAAATGGCGCATAGGTTGAAAAGCTGTTGAAACACTTTGTAGCTTGGACCTGTTTATATGTCGACCTTATTGGCTTCGTCATGCTTGCACAGTTCTGAACTAACAAGCACCGTACTATTGCCATTACGAGTCTGTTTTAGCCTAAACTGGCAGAGTTGTTTTCCTTTATGTAGATAACTGTTGAATGACAATTCACAAGGTATTTTGTTTAGCCCTTATAATTGTTGATCCACTTTTGTTATATATGTTAACGATACGATTGGCTTGTAGCTGCTTTCCTGAGCAGTTCTTCAACCCTTTTCCAATATGTACAGTGTCTGCCTATTCCATAATGGGAAGTACTGCGCGTAGTCTCGCGGTCCTACCTTACCTGAACAGTTTTAGCGCGTTTGTATGCCCAAGCTAGATAACCCTATTGATTACTTGTCCTGCAGCAGTAAAGTACCTTCCAGTGATAATACAGCTTATGGCATCATTAGAATTTTTTCTTAGGGCTGATAATGTGTTAACATAACAGGACGGCCTTACCACATGTATCAAGACCGAGCTCAGCATCAATACTAGAGCTCTTTTACTTTTCCCAATGGTGTACCTTCATTTGTAGGATTGATACAAAAGATGCGCTACAAAACCATCCATATTGGAAATGCCAGCACCGCCCATCACTGCAATCCACCTAAACCACCATCGTAATAGTGGTTTTGTGGTGGGCATGGTGGGAACATTATGGGTGATGTTGCGCGCCTCATTGAATGCACATATAATTCGCCATAACCCGTTCAGCGCACTCATGCATATTCATCAAGTTGACTAGTATTAACGGGGACGGAAGAAGCGCACGAAATTTCTACAGGTGCGCATGGTAGACCACTAGACCGAAGCAGAGAGCTACCTTCCTTGTTCAGCTGTTCAGGCCCGTAGCCAGGGGCGGTGTCCGATAGGCCTGGGCCCATCGCGAAATTTTGATGCGGTGTAGTGTTCATAAGATAGTGTAGTGCTGATAACATAAAATTTAAGCCTATTAATTACGTTGCATATAACGGCTACTTATTACACATACTGCAGTTTTTAATGAAAACAAATAATGAAAATTGATGTTTTTCTCAAACAGTCGAGGCCTTCAACAAGTGGGCCTCTCCGGAAAAAAAATTCCTGCCTACGGGCCTACAACTGTTGTTATGAATTCCTGCTGGTTTATCTTCCCCGTCAAGGGTACCAAACTGGACGCATGTAAAGGGGGAGCGGGACGGGCCAATCCCAGTTAAAGTGCGTCCATTGAGGCACGGAGCTCCACCCGCCATGTCCAACACATATGCCACCGTTGTGTTGGCAGTTCTTCTGGGTTAAGTTGATGGGCGGCGGCGGCATTTTCAGTGGGGATATAGCACTTTGCTGTCTACATTGCGAAGTAGCGTGCCGAAGTGAGGCGATAGATCTTGGCTAGATCTACGCAAGATCCCAATGGTAGATCTTGAGTCGTGGCTTCCTGTGCCTCTTTTCTTGGCTTGGCTATAAGAACCTTGATTCTCACAAGACATGACTTGGTGCCCATTTGGCACTTGTTATTGTGCACGAAAGTCCAGCCGACGACGTTTGGTTTCCGTAGTTACATTAATATGGCTAAAGAAGGCCTGTGATGCTGTTCACGACGTCCACCAGGCATGAAATGTGTTTCTGCAAGGCATGCAGAGAAACTGAATATGTTCAGAGCCCAGTTCTGGCGTTCGTTGCAATGCTACGACGATTTGTACCGAATGATTTGTAAGATCTTACTTAAATCCTCACATTGTGTGAATTTTGCGCAGAACAGCGAATTAGGAACCTGTACGGACCTTCGATTTGAAGATACAAGCGATGTGTGGCATGGCAAAAGTAGATGTTGTAAGCTCCATGCATAAATTACTAAGTTATTTTTGTACAAGCAATGCACATTAAGTTTTGCAGTACGCTAATATTTCTGGGAACTTTAGACGATAAATATGCATCACTAATCTGCATAGCCAGAACTACTGCGAAGTCTCAGTGGGAGCTGATGTCTCCGCAGTACAGTAGTAACAGTAGCAATTTTCAGATGGTTATACGCTTGAAACGTGGACCAGATGTATGTCCCGTTTTGACCCAATATGTGATTTAAATCTTAAATAGAACGACGCGAGATAAAAAAAAAACGCCTTCTGAAGCCGGTGCTTCGGTGATTGCGGTGACACCGCAATCATGAAGACAGTTGTGCGTCATTGCGTTGCATACATCGTGTCGGATGTTAACAGCATCGTAGGTTTTACAGCTCAATGTATTTTTTTTACAAATGTTAGTACAGTTTTAAAGAGACAATAAGGAGATACACATGTGGCGCAGTCTTGTTTCATAGTGATGGAACTCCGGTTAGAAAACCCGGCTCTATGAATCTTAAAGCCTCAAACATGGCTCTGGTGATGTCAGTATGAAGTTGACAATTTGAGTATTTTCAATATTTTTATGCATTTGGACGACATCTTAACGTAAAGTGCCTCCGAAAGCCCCCATATTGAGTTAAGTTTTTTTTTGCTTAATGCACTCTGCTTGTCATCTGCGAGTGAAAAATTAATTAGGTTCATGCAGACAATATGGCGTTCTGACGTCACACAGCGACGACATATAACTACGGAAGTGGCGTCATCTCTAGCCTCCGGTTGCATCGTTCCTAGCCTAACAATTGGGTGGAGGAGGGAAGAGCTCTATGGAACGGGCTTAAGGCCACTTTGCAGCACAAGTGCTATTCTATTTATTGGCAGCGCATTTAAGAATATGGATAATTCTCCTCAATGTCTCTTTAAGAACATGAGTACTACTGCGGTGGCAGTTGACGTTTCCTTCCGAGTAGAGGGTGCTGCAGTTAGTGCCAAGCTTTATAAATTAAGACTTGCGTTCTTAGAATGGTATCACCTTGATACTGTTAATTGTGCACTTGACCAGCTCGCGGGATTTTCCCCAGGAGCATAAGTAATGAAAAAAATTGGAAGGATCTCTTCAAAAGTTTGATCCTCAGTCGAAAAGCTTTAGTCTATTTTAATTAGTCCTGTGATTTTTTCGTTGGTGATCACTACTGCAGTGGTATTAATTTCACCGGCATAGTAAGAAAGTGCACGAGATTCCAAAAAAAGTACCGCTAGGATATGAACTTGCCCTCAACGACGTTTCACTCTCGGCCATGTTACAAGCGGATGTTTGATACTATATACTTCATCTTCTTCCGAAGGACCGGTGGTCCTTGCTCGTGCTCCTACTTCGTTTTTCTCGACTACCAAAGTACATTTTCCAAAGTATAGTCGCGTCAATATGAACATACTACATGATACTGCTCACTTTTGACTGAACAGGCATTGGCCAACGAACATCGATTGAGCTCTTGGATCTTAGATTCCTGAGTTGGCGAATTAACTTGTCTGTTTGTTGAATTACTCTAATTGGGCTACGAAATTGAAGCAAAAGGTAACCCATCACTAGTCTTGAGGCTTTGTTAGTTTTTTCCTGCTGATATGTAGCCCAGGGTGCGATAAGGTTTCTTTGGTTCATGCCAGTGCACTGGAGATGACGGGTGTGGCCCACACTAACCAGTTTTGCCGGCGGCCATTTCATGGCTTTTTTATTTTCATGACATTTCATGACAATTCGTTGGCAGCATGTTTGAGTACGTAAATGTTACTTCGCCGGGATGGCCAGGTTAAAACGTACAGGCTGAAAGCACTCACTATCCCGTTTCAGCGGGGACACCCGCGAGGATGACGGTCAGCAGCACCAACCACGTAGTCACACGTGGTCACGGGGTCCTTCTTGAAGTCTCGCGTAATTAGTGGCCCAGACAAATTTAAAGCACAGCAGTAATTATGACGAAAATCTAATTCGAGTATTCATAATGAAGGTAAAAAGGAAGGGCAGTCATTATTTTGTGCTTAAAGGGCTATTTGAAAACATTTCGAGTTCATTAGTATTGATGATTTACCAAAGTCATTGTAGAAGAGCACGCTGAGTTACTCAAAGGGATAGTGAACAATAGACGGAATGTTGGATGCCTGCAAAAAACACAATCTTTGAAGGTTAAAGGTTTGACATGTGTTAGCTGTAAGCGCCTGTATAATTTTATGAATATTTTCTTTGTGTGCATACATTAGCTTTTAGCTAATAAACCATAAAGCCACAAAGAAGTGAAATATTTGTGCCATGACCGAGCTTCTGCATGCTCACAGTTCACGATGTGCGTAACCTGTGGCTAACAGTCAAGCTTGCCGTGAATAATGCCCTGGCAAACTCTTGTGGATATGTACATAGTGATAAATAAAAATTTACTATTTACTCATGTTGTATCTTGCCTCGGGTCGCCTGTCGCAGCCACTGACCTACTGGAACGTTGAAGTTGTCATGGTTACCGGAGGATGGAAAGAGTAGCGCAATCTTCAGGATGACGTGTGCTTGTTTCCTATAGACCTTGTTATGTTGTTTTGTCGACATATTATGTACATTCCTTGGTTTATTTCGAAAGAGAGGACATGTATAACAGCATTTCGTGTCGCTATTGAAATACCTTATTTTGGACTTTGACATGGTTAGTATTCAATTCATTTTGAGGTGTGGGATGAATGCCGCTCTCCCCAAAATAAACAAGCTGTTCGCTGGTTCGTAAGCTTGCGCGTCCTGATGCCCCCATAGACATTTTACGAGTAACATGGCACACTTTCTTTCCGTAGCGCTTGCCTAATTGGCAAGCTGCTGATGCACTGACATTGCATTTACCATTGCAAATGTCCAAAGGGCACATGCTTTCCGCAAAACATGCTACACTGTCTAGGGAGCATGGTGAATATAGACGCCCCTTAGAGAGAAATTAAAACGTACAGGAGAGTAGCGTGAGCTGACCCAAGTATGAAACACATGTTATACATAAAAAATGCAGCTTTTCCCAACGTACCGGATGATGTTCACCGTGTTACGCTTCTCAAGCCCACTCAACGGCGTATTTTCACGGCACCACAATAGCTGAAGGCGGCAAGTTATGCGATTGCACAATACGTGTAGCGTGATTCTTCGGCCGAGTCACGTGGGGCAATACTTTAGCCTAATTAGGCGCAAACCTTAAGATACAAAAAACAACTGATGATTATGGGCTGAAACGTCAGCAAGTTAACCAACATTGACAAGTTTCAGAATGGTACGTTTTCGTTGTGTTAATGCAAACGACTCCTTCTGCCTAGTTTTGCACTTGGCTCTCCGTGGACCACTTCGGTGTGACAACAGGGCACGAACAGAAAATAAGTCAGCGAAAGCCCACATTCGATGTTGCCATTTTTCGCACGTACGTCTTTCCGCGTCCCAGAGCCGCCGTCGCGCTTCCGAAAGTGGGTGGGTGTCGGGAACTAATTCTAAGTGCCCGACATTTCTGACCAACTCGGTAGGCGATGGCCGCCACCGAAAATAGCGTCGGGCCAGAAACTAGAGCAGCTTCCTCGCATTTACAAGCACGTTGGCGATGCTTGTCTTAAACGCCCACGTGTGCAGAAGACTCCTTCATTGGCTCCATATCTTTACTTTTTGCCGGCCGTATATCGCTCTTGATCGATTCATGAGTGTTTGCGTTCCGCTGCCACAGCGCTAGAGTATATCGCGTTTCTGGCTTACGCTTGCCAACGTGTCTTCTCAGTTGGTTTGTTTTTGCGACTGTCCAATCAGTGCGGACGATCTCATTATGGCTTATCTCTGCAACGTCAATGCCGGCCGCTACCGTCGCTCTTGCGACCGTCTATGGCAAGTGTCTATGCCTGAGCTCCTGTAGCCACATGGTCAGATCTCTCCAGGCTGCCCCGCAAAGTGCCTTGTGAATGGTATATTTAGGGTTACCGCTTGGGCGACGGGTAGACAGTGCTGCGTTACGAGCACGCCAGCAATGCGCGGTGCATGGGTGGGCTTACAAAGATCGTGAACTATATATAACTTTTCAGTGTGAAATAAGCCTTTATTTAGTACGAATCCTCAACAAGGACGCTAAAGGATTAATTTTCTGCTAATGATACGTCCATTTACGTTCTGCACCAATCAAATTCTGCAATATAAGGCTTGGTGTTATCAGAAGGACATGCAACTTTAGCTCTTCCGAGCCAGGAATTTTTGTACCGGTCGTACTGCCGATGGCACAATTCGTGTCTGGGTCTCTGAGCAGTATATATGTGGCGCAGTACGTCCGATCCGCGACCACGCTATTGTCTCCAGCTTCGATTAAAATAACAAAATTTATGTAGCTGGGGCTTGACAGGCGGTATCAGCGCAGTCTCACTATATGGGCAGGCCACGCAAAATGAATCGGTTATATCTCACCAAGCCAGGCTCGCTCTTTGCCTAAGAATGCAACAGCACAAAGCAGTCGTATTATTGATGGCCCAGTTGCATCCTTCAGTGCCCAGCAGCAATGTACATACGTTACTTGCCCATGGGGTTATTAATGTTGGCTTAGTGTAGATATTATTATTATTATTATTATTATTATTATTATTATTATTATTATTATTATTATTATTATTATTATTATTATTATTATTATTATTATTATTATTATTTGGCATGTAAACATGTGCATAGTGCAGCACGCAAATAATTTATGTATCGTTGAAAACATTACCACTCCTCTAGGAAATATTTTTTGCAGACTTCTCCAGCGAAGCTCCCTACATCGAACTAGGCGACAAACTTGAGGATCGCAAGGAAGCTTAATGAACTTATAGGGAAAAAACCTACAAGGTAATAAAAATGCTATGAAGTATCCCTGGAAGTCTTCTTATCGTATTCATAGCCTTTTATTTTCGTGGTGCCTTTTCTAAGCACTGGATAACTCGGGCAGCTATCCTATCGTAGAGTTAATCATTTGAAACGGCATTTAAGGGGCCGTGAAACGTTTTCTGATAATTTCGTAAGATCTGTGTATTCGGAATCCTGGCCAGCCCCTCCATATAATCTGCATCGTGTCGCTGCACCGTGTGAATTGATTTAGGTTGATAGAAGCACGGCTTCAATTTCTCCATCGTTCGTTCCTCTCAACTCTTCAACTCTTCAGCTGACGTTATCTTAGTCGGCATCATGACATCCAAGATTGGCGCGCTCTCGGAAGTAATGCGAAAACAGAACGCGCTGCACGGTTTGCTTCCGTACCGCGATACCACATGGGCTCTATCTTCTTACTTTCTAGCTTTCACGTAAATTTGTTCATGTAGGGCAAACTATACCTAACAACATGTTTACATTTTAGGGACGAAGCTCCTTAAGGTTTGGGTCTGTCCGTCCGTTGTTCCTAGTAGCGCGTTACCTTCAAAGAAATGAATGATGCTACGTGTGGGAGGCGCGCCCTCGGCACGTGCCGCCCGGCGCGTTGACTATGGAAATGTTCTTTCTTCGATGAACGTGCTACCAGCTCGCAAAGAAGGAGAACGCGCCTTCACCCGCGAGAGACAAGCTTGACGCAGGCAGCGTCTTCTAGCGAGTTTCTTGATTGAAAAATACCGACTGCTCGCGCTGGAGAACCGTTCACCGGCCACCCATATATATATATATATATATATATATATATATATATATATATATATATATATATATATATATATATATGCACTGGATCTTGACTTGCAATGAAGTGCCGGTGGGAGATTTCACTTGTGCGTAGTTGAACCATAAGGATTCGTAGCCTGCGCGTTAACTAAATTAATCCGGAACTCGGCACGATCTACGACGAACCTCCGCAGCTTCGCCCACTCATCATCATTCACTCCGTGGATATGCTGTGAATTTTTTTTAAATGCCTTCAGTTGAATTACCCGACCTCACTGAATAGTGCCTGTGCCGGCCTGTGTTGTCACATGATCGTTTCGGGAGTAAGGTTCCTAGAAACCTTCTTCGGGAGCGCAAGAAGGCAGGAATTTCTGGCGGGCGTTTTAAGTGGGTACTGAATGTTGATTCGAAATATTTTGAAATCAGAATGTTAAGTGCTTATCGAAGCAGTGAAAATTACAAGCTGGCCGCTCCGTATTCTGTTCACGACCCCTTTAAATAGTGCACGACATCGCACACGCTGAAAACACGAACGTGTGCTCCATTATTTCTATTTCGTACTTTCATACACGAGCTTGAAGCGTGAAGAAGCAGTAAAATTATAAGGCTGGGTAGAAACTACTGCATGCAGTGGTTCGTTTTGAATATGAACCACAATTAAGGCAATGTTACAGATGTAATTCGCAGAGATTTAAACTGAAGGATCTCCTAATTTGATTGATTACCTGCCGAACTATTTACAACGCAGGAAGCCGCTGCCTGCGAAATGCAATCTCTGACCGAATACCAATGCTCTGCTGCTACTACCAATTTGTGTGCCTTCTTAGATGTAACTTTCCCGGTTAGCAGAGAAAGCGCCTCCCTTGCGATCACACTTCACATGCACTACCCTGGAGTATAGGTTATTATAACTCTTAATTTTTTCCTGGTGCTAGTCATTGACACCTGTCACGCATAACTGCATCGTACCGACGAGAGCTTCTGGGTGCGCATGGAGTTAGGCTATTCCATACGTTACATTTTAGCCAAGACAGAAATAAAATAAAAATGAAGATGTTACTTTGAGAGCTTACATATTCAATACGGATGGCTCGGTGAGCATATCGGCAGTCATTGCGCCAACAAGACCTCATGGAGAAAGACAAATGAAAATTAAAGTGTCATTTTTATGTGCTTTATTGACATGAGCGCAATATACATACTTATATTCATTCACAGATAGGAACAACAATTGGTGGTAAATTGTTTCGTCCAAGGAAAACGTTCTGCATCCATGCTGTCTAAAAATATATTGAAGATATATTGAAGACGCATGAGACAAGTAACATTGAAAATGGCGCATGTTCTTGCACTACTGGCTTCAATGTCCAGGAGACAAAAACTACTTGAAAAGCTAGTGGAAAGCCTTCATTATGACGCAGTTTTTCCAAAGGAAAACCATATTAATACACATATGACGTGGCTTTTCTATGATTGGTGGCTGTTAGACTAGAATAGAGCGGAGAAAAATAGAGCGGAGAAACGCGGGCTTTGCGAGGAATACTAACGCTATAGTGCCATTTGAGTTCTGAAGAAGTATTTCTCGTGTGTACAGTCTTTCATGCTGTCGGATAGCGTAGTATTTCGCGGCACTCATTAGCGACAGAAATAGCGTGATAGTTGCCATTGCAGTTCATGCTTCATACGCTCATAAGTTTGGCTATTTAGCTTATGGTTTCCTTCGAGGACAAGATGAACTTTAACGTTCCCACTGACAAACAGATAAACTAAATCCGTCATCTTTTTGTCTGACAATGAAGGCAATAAAAGAGTAAACAGAAACTTCGATGAATGCAGCAGCTAAGGAAATACAGTTCCACCTCGCCGCCTGCGCTGACTCGTCTAAACCAGCGAAAAATAGCTTCAGAGATGAGACACAGTTTGTGGCTGAGCAAAAACTCTCCCAAAATAAATGAAAATTTGGATGAATTGCTCAAGAACTACTCAAACAAGCGTGCAACGTACAAAGGCGAGGACATCTATCCCCACATCCCTGGTTGCACTCCTTAGCTGTCCTTAACTCACACTTTATGTCATCACTTAAATGCTATACTCGCACAAGCATTTCCCTTCGGACTAAAGAAGTCCTCAGACTGCCGAAGCGTTCCATCTTATAAGAGTCTTTACGAAAACACTGTGTAACATGTCGTGTCGTCGGTGGTGCAACTCATATTCAGCTGAGAAACGAGTCCTTCACGTATTGACCTGCCCGGCACGTGATGTGCGGTTGAGCACCTCGTTGTTGGAACTTCACAGTAACATAGCTTGATGATGGTGTGACTGACAGATGTGACGAAGGATTAGGACGTCCCAGACAGTCCGTCAGGGGAAGTCTTAATAGTAGTGAACGTAGGGTGCGTGTGCGACAGCGAGTGGTGCGGGACCCGGGGCCGTCAGGGCGACGGGGGGCCTCACGCCGTAGTGAACTGGTGCCGGTAGCACAGGAGCTGGGGCCGGCACAACCGGAGCTGCCGGAACTACCGGCGCGACAGAGTGGACTACTGGTGCTGCAGCGGGAGCCGGGTGTGGGAAGTACGGAGCTGGCGAGTGGAATACCGCAGGGTAAGGAGCTGGGTATGGAGCTGGGTACGGAGCTGGGAGTGGCTTGGCCACGGGAGGTGGTGCGTAGACAAGAGGAGCCGGTGGGGGAGCCGGGAAGGCCACCGGAGCAGGCCTCACCACTGGCCTGAGAGGTGCGGCGGCCACGACTGGAGCAGCAGGGACTGCAGGTCTTGCCACGGCTACGGGAGCAGCAGCGACTGGTGCGGCTGCCGGAGCCGTGTAGGCGGCCCCTGCGGGCTCGGACGGTGCCGTACCCGGCTCGTTGGTGTAGACGTTGGCCCGGAAGCCAGCACCATCGGCGACATAGTCAACCTGCCTGAACACACCGCCGGCGTCCTTGTAGCCGTAGTTTCCGCGCTTCTGGTTGGCCGAGTCACTCACTTCGTTGCGGTACTGATGAGTGCCGAACTCATCCTTGGAATCGTAGCCGAAACTGTACGGGTGAGCCGGCTTGAGAGGTGAAAACATAAAAAGAGGTAAAGTAAAAAAAAAAGGTAAGGTAGAGTAAGGCAAAGTAAGGTAAGGTAAAGGTGAGAGATAAAAACATACAAAGAGTGCCGTTTGTACCAGGCAGCCTCTTTTATTAAAGTGTTGTCAGTTAAAACTGCAGGAAATGGACAAGATAAAACTTGTGGAGGAGAAGATAGAGAGCGAGAGAGGGGGAGCAAGGTAAGACTGCCTGTAAAATTAGAAACGTCACTTCTGTTTTCAAAAGTGGAATGAAAATTTCACTTTATAAGTGTCATGCCCTAGCGTTATAGAATGCATTTGACGTATGCTACTCGTGAACAAAATCACCTCGCATGTTTACTTTCACTTTGAACATGGCTGTTTATTTGCTGCTGGACAGCACGGCCTTGAAGAGGCTTTTATTGGACACGTAACTGCTAGAATATGCAAATGACTTGTACTTCAATATGAACGCAACCTACAATCTTATTGCATTTTTTTTTTATCATTTCGCTAAGGCCTTCAATTATGTTGCCCATCCCCGTGTGTCCCGACATTGTCTGCTCTCTGTATAAATTGTTAGCAGCACCATAGCTTAACAACGCGTTCTTTTTCAGTCAGCTGTTCACGACAGTTAGTAATTTCGCTTCCTTTATCTGTGACTTAATACTTGGTGTGCCCTACAGCAGCGTTCTTGCCCCTTTATTGTTTGGGGATGCACTCACCGCTTGCCCATCGCCAGAGAGACTCTTTTGCCCCCATTTCCTGATCCCTACACCATTTGGTGCTCAATTAATTCCGTTGACGACCACATTTCCTTCTAGAATGATGTTAAAGTCATTCCAAGCTGTTGCAACAAACGCCGTGCGAAACTTAGCTCTACTAAGTGCAGCTCTATGCCTTGCAGCCAGAAGCGTTACGACGCCAACTTTGCGCAAGCATAAATAGCTCGGTATTGTCCCAAACACCATCGTACAAGTATTCAGAGGCTAATCTTGCATTGACCACACAGTACCGTAAGTGGTAAACTGTCTCGGTCTTTGGGTACCTGCATGAAGATTTGTGTAATTTCCCTGTCAACGTAAGGCAACTGCCCGACGAAAGAATTGCTCGCCCGCAGCTAGAATATGCGTCATCAGTGTGTTTACCTAGGTAAATTTACTTGTCCAATTAAGAAAGCGCAAAGTAACATTTGTACAAAATCATGTTACTCGTTTCATTACTATTAGATTAACCGCAGACCACATTCCAACATGACACATATAAAACACGATATCTCACTATAGTATTAAAGGTCTCCATAAAGTATTAAGTGTCTTGACGGAGCAGCTTCCGCTTCCCCTTGTTTATTGGCAGGAGCTGCCTAATAACACTGCCTCCATTAGAAATCATAAATCATTTTATGACCAAGTGCGCATCATGTTCTGAAATATATGATGTACTGTCTTCATGTTTTTCCTCCTTAAAGCCCTCTCTTATTGTTGTTTTTTAAGGTTTTCTGTATGACGACATCGTTATTTAAAGTGTTATAATAATTCCCTGTTACAACCTCAAGCACCATCCTCACGTAAGTTATTTGCCTCTGTTTTTGCGCCGTATAATATTCATGATAGCGATAATTTCATGATGAATGCTGTTACAATTTAGCCATTTAATTCCTTTTTTTTTTGCGGTACTCTTCCCTCTTCCTTCATGCCATGTACTTTTGGGCGCTGTAAGGCTTCACGCAAAAATTATAAAAATAAAGAGAAGTAGCTTATATAGATGTTCATCAGGGGCCGAATTCACGAAGCTTCTCCATCGTAAGTGCTTTTTCCATTGGCCAGCGGGCTTCGCAGATATGTCTGGCATCAGGATTGTATGAAATTTCCTCTTACGTACATTATCGTCGTAAGTTATTTTTGTGAATACAGGCCCATGTTTGCTACCCTGACTGCATAAATGAGTAGTATGGAAGTGACCAGAGGAGGGAGGAGGAGGAAGGAAGCAGAAAGGCAGGGAGGTTAACGAGAAAGCGTCCGGTTGGCTACCCGGCGCTGGAGGATTGGGAAAGGAGGAATGACCAGAAATCGCGAGAAGCCCCGTAGGGTACACTACGCCTTGTTTCTCCGTGCAAGCGTTACGCTGTACATATCGGGAAATGAACTCTCAAAACTACGTAGTATATTTACTGGCATTGACGGCTCTGAGCTAGTCCAGCTTCCCATATGTGCACAACTATCGCACAACGAAGACAAAAGAAGACAATATCATATTGATGATATCAAGTCGGCAAGTAAATATAGATGAATAAAGGAACAGGAGAGATCTTACCTGTACAAGTACAGCCGGTGGTGGAGCTGCGGCGACGACTGGAGCTGCGACAGCTGGAGCCGCCACCGCTGCCGGCCGCGCGTAGCCAGCAAATGCAGTGGATGCAGCAGCGGCAATCAGTAGCACCTGAAACAGGAAGTTTGCTGCTGCATCGCGGCGGGTAACATGGATAACAGGTGTCGCTTGTGCTAACACGTATGCTGCTTGGACGAGGGTAAGTTACAAGTACCGCGGAAGAGAAAAGGTAAGCTTGGGTGGGGTGTTTATAGAGCGTGCATGCTTACTGTACCCCACGAACTGTCCCTCACGCTCTTGTCAGTGGGCCGCCTTTTTAAAGCAGCTCTGGGAGGTGATCTTATTTCTTTTTTTATTCGCTAAGAAGTTTACAATGGCTTGACAGTATTCTTCTGGGAAATGGGCATGACACGTAATCGCAAAAAGAAAAAAAAATAACAAAATACACGTTAAAGAAATGACAACCGCCGGAAAACTATATTTTGCTTTTTCATTGGTGAGGACGGCGAGTCAGGATGTGCGCCCAAGTGCCTTTTGTGACGACCCGCTGGTGTGGGCTTGTTCAATAATAACGAAAATGAAGCCGAGAAGGGCTTTGTGGCTTTGGTGTTGCCCTGCCTAGCACGAAGGCGTAAGGTCTGATTCTCTGCCATGTCGACCGCGTTTCAATGAAGGGAAATGCAAGGGCACCCATATTTGTACATGGACGTTAAGAATAACAAGAAGATAAATTATCCGTAGTCTGGCACTACAGTGAGCCTCGCAGTCATATAACGGTTTGGCGCGTAAGAACCCGAGAATTTACTCTTTGTGTGGAATTTACTTATTAAATAAACTTCTAGTTCAACCAATATATCTGATTATTTGTATACCATAAATTCCTCATTAGTTCTGGTTACGTTCCCGATCATGCAGGACGTCAACAAATAAGACACAATGCTGCATTAACACATTAGAAGAATTTAATGCGTATGTACGAGAACTAAGTAAGAGAACGATCGCTGTAGTTGGGTAGAATTAGCTTCTCGCGCGTTACATAAAGTTCACAGTGAGTGCTTCTGCCTAAGCTTGATTTCTGACACAATATTTCTAAGTATTTCTGGCTCATAGCCTGATATCCTTGCGTGTCCCATGGCACGGCTAAAAAAATAAGCGCCCCGTGTCCTTTTGCTCTTTATGGGAGCGGACTTCATTAGCATTCAAGGTAACTATTAGGCGGCGCCACCGAAGTGGTTCGGCAGTATACCGACGCTACACCGGCCAGCCGTGAATTACGTAAAGAAGATTAACCCGAACGTAAGCTTGATATAACCCTTGGTTGTAAAGACAGTTTCACTGAATACATTTAGAAGATATATATAGCTTGCCGGTGAACACTTAAATTAAAACCACTTTGGCACGTATGTCTCGTCCACGCAGTGCTGCAACATTATAAGGCCCTGAACCGTCGTCAAGAAGAAGCGAGGCACTGAAAAGAAATGCCCAAGTTGGTACACGCGAGGAATTTACCGGGCTGCCAGGACGCTTCTGTCGCTGACTTAAATCTGGGTTGGCATTGGATACAGACGAGCGCCTTCGTTATCTTTAATTATGGCCTACATGCCGTCCCGAGATCGAAGAATGCGAGCAGTTTTCCGGCTAAGGCCAGTAAATGGCCAGCATAAGTGGACCTTCCTTGACTGCGGTGGTTTTGCTCACCTGGACACGTCGCGAGAGATATACGCAAACCCGAGGCCTCGGGTCATGCTCTTATCTGGCAATCCGCGTCGAAGGACGAGGCCGAAGTGTCGATGTAACGACATGTGGAAAGATGTCTCGATCCACGTTTTGCCGCTTCTGCCCGGCGATGTTCGGTTGAAACTAGTTCTTTTTTGGCACATTACGGTTTGACGTCGCTGCACGCAGTTTCGCAACAACGCGCATGAGCTTCTCGTATGCACAAGCATGTGCGAAGCCGGTCCCCGCGGGACAGTAATGGTCCATTGGGTTGCGTACAAGGGCCCTAGCCCCGCCACGGTGGTCTAGTGACCATGGTACTCGGCTGCTGACCCAAAAGTCGCGGGATCGAATCCCGGCCGCGGCGGTTGAATTTCGATGAAGGCGAAACTTTGAAGCCCGTGTACTGTGCGATGTCCATGCACGTTGAAGAACCCCAGGTGGTCGAAATTTACGGAGCCCTCCACTAAGGTATCTCTCATAAGGACAGCGTGGTTCTGGGGCGTTAGACTCCATAAATCAATCAATAAAGAAAAGGGCCAAGATTACTTTATAACGATGATCGTTTAACTGCTGAAAATTTGGATGTACTGCTGTCACGGCTGGTATCTTTTGATATTGCCAATACACTGAAATGGGTACGTTTTCTATGTTTCAGCCCACAAAATAATTAGTGAAGGTAACTTGAGTGAAAGTAATTGCTTGATTAGCAATTAACATAGCAGACATTACGGAACTTCTCTATTCCGGTCCCTCAGGAAAGAGTCCTTCAGTAACGCACGAAATTCGGAGCATATGTACTGGTGCTTACCGGACATATGCTATTATTATAAGTCACTGAAACAAACACCATGTCCAGACAACAAAATAATATCAACAGCTGGCGAAACAGCTGCAGATGAATATCAAGTGTATTATATGTACGTGTACTTCTCAAAAAGCTTGAACGTTGCCTTTGTGGTCGGGTACTGCTCCCGTTACAATTACAAGCGAGGAACGAAATGACGGCAACTGAGACGCACCTAAGCTTGTGCGTCGATTCGACATTGTTTATGGCAGCTGCACATAGTACCGAAAATATTCATTTTACGTCCGTATATATCGGCAAAAAATAAGGCAACAATACTCAAGATGAAGCTGCACCTGTTAAGCTCGGACCTCGCATATCCACGAGCTCTGGTCATCGGAGCCCGAACGGCGGCAAGAGCCAATGGTCTTTCGGACTGGGAAGTCCAACTACTAAGTACCCCTTTCACTAATAAATGAATTATTTTTGGCTGTCTCTCTCTCTCCCGCCTGCCTCGTTACGTTTTGGCGAAGGACCTGAGTAGTAGGAGAAATTTGGCCTGAATGCGCCTACAGTTCGCTCGCTCAAACCACCGGCACTCTGCAATAACGTCGTCTCCTCTACGTAGTTCCTGAGAGCGAGTGAAATCGAAGGATTCTCGGCGACCGCTTCATTGCGGAAACTTGAATGCCTGGCGAGGCTATTCAGCGCACCAGCTGGGAATGATCAGTCAGTGTTGGGAAAGCTCATGAACAAAAATTGACGCTAGCCCTTGGAGAGCACGAATACCGCATTGTGCCCTTGTAGGTACGGACTCAACGAACGTAGACATCGAGGAACTAGCGCACGTCGACCGTCGCACAATGCGGCAAGTCGGAGAGGAGTCATTTTTCGCCCATTTGCGGAAATGAGGAAGCGATGGCGTCACGATGCAAGGAGCGGCCTATGTGCTCCCCGTATCATTCCCACGCTGGCCGTTTCCTTTCCTTATTGTAAAATACTTAGTCCGCGTCGCGTATTTATAGCGCCGGGGTGGCCTTCCCGAGCATTTCAAAACTTCACCGATCCGCGATGAGCGAACAAAATCAAACTCTCTCGAGGAGGATTTCCCACTTTTCTCGGTGCACAGTCTCACCTGAAACACCATGATTGCTCCCTTGTTCGTTTCTTTCGTGCTCGTCGGTGCGACGGGGACGGCGATTGTCTTCTGTATATCAGCAACGGTGCAGCAGGCGTCAACGCCGCGGGTATATCCTATGGATCCCAGACGCGTCGTTTGGAATTGGAGAGAAACAGTTCGCTGTCAACAGGAATTCGCGCGCTTATATACTGGGGGTGCGGTGTGTGGTGGGACGTCGCCCTACTTTCTATTTCACGACACCGAAGGCGCCTACCGACATGTGCGCATGAATTAGCCACCATTTCCCGGCACGTTCCCGCGCGCGCATGTGTTCGCGAGCGAAGCGGGAACGTGCCGTAGTTGTACGAGGAAAGGCAAAAAAACGAGCCTGAAATGGGTGGTTGAAGTTTCGTCTCGAGTCTCCCAGAAATCTACATGTCAGTCGCGGCGAAAGCACTCGGTCGAGCCTTTCAGCTGAACGCTAGGAAAAAAAAAATGAAGAAGCCGAGAAGCGTGCACTTTCGGTTTGACCTGAAAGGTCACGATGCAGTGAACGCGAGAACTTTTTAGGGCGAGCTAGAGGCGTACGCGAGTGCGGGCGTTACTTCTCCAGATCGGCGCTTCGCAGATACGCGTGGACACATGTCGTCAAAGTTGAACGTTTCCGTGCCATTTGCGGAAGTGTGGTATCAGCTTCAAGGTTGGTGAGCTTGGTTTGCACAATTTGGGTGATTTTTTACGTATACATTGTAAAAGAATGGGGTGTGTCTCAAGAGTGACTTCATCTGAGGAAGGGTACCAGCTGACTTCACCAAGATTATGCTGCCACGTAAGTTTTTCAAGTATTCGACGTACATACCGCATCGATAAGCGACTCACAAAAACAACGCGAACACGAAAGTGGTTGATGTTTTCAGCCCAGCACAAGCTGGAGCGGATTCTTTCATTGTCCTGAAGGCCCTCACGACCTTTCACAGCTGGAATTGATTTAAAATATTTCTACGAAAGACACAATGACACTTCCTCCGTCAATGTGCGCAAAAGATTTCTCCTAAATTCCTGGATGTTTTCATAAGAAATTTTATATTAATCATAAATTCTAGTAGCTCTGTCGACCTCTATTTCAGGAACATTAAAAAAAATGCGTCCAAGAAGTCTCCGTTAGTGACGTGTTGACGTGGTGCCTGTGGTCCCAGGCTAGTTAGTGCTTTGGGAAAAGCATGGCTACAGTGGCGAAGTCCAACGCATATATCCCCATTCAAAGGGCTCCCACTATCGTAACCGAAACAATTTCTCGAGCTAACCTTTTCAAGGCTGCTCATGTAATCGCCAACAGAAACAGGCCAATCATCAGTATATGACTACCAGCACAGATGTCTGTAGTGTTGATGGAACACTCTTAAGAACTTTCTTGGCAAAAGCGAGCACGTTAAAGCATTTTCATTTCGCCGTGGATGTATTGGCCCATACATGGAGCCGGCGCCACGTCTAATAATATTAATTGCTGTTTGGTTAAGCAAAGGACACTATTTTCTGCAGCCCTTGTCTGCATCAATATCCGGGAAAGGGGGGGGGGGGGGTGTTGACGGGGAGCTTAGAAAGGATACAAAAGCCATCGTAGAGAGCTCCGGATATTTCGATCACCTGAAGTAGTTTAACGTGCACTGACAATGCACAATACCGGGTCCTCTAACATTTTCGCCTCCATTAAAAATGCGCCACGTCTACCATATATGGTCGGGGTCTCGTCTGCAACGACTGGCGCAATATTTCGTCAGATAATGTGGCCGACAAATGGTGCACTCTCAGTTCCAGAGAAAAAGGAAAGTAACATGAAATGGTCCTTTACTCTATCGTGTTACAATTTTCACGAGGAAAACGTTGCTTGATTCGAGTAGAGAATACAGTAAGCCGACTAAGTGCGATCGGTGGCGCTTGGATGACGGCCTCATTTTAATGGGGATGCTCGTGACATTCATATCCGTTCATACATTATGCCGAATATTTTGGTATTATGCCTTAGGCGTTGCACGTTGCTTCACTTATGAGAAACCCTTAAACTCCTTAGTTGCATAACTTAGGCCAAGTACATATACCAGTGCCCGCTGCCACATGCATATCTTACGCTAAAAATGTTCATAAAAGAGGATTTCAGTCTACAATGATGCTAAAAATAGCATAAGCAAAGCTTATCGGGCGATGAAAGGTGCATTTACGAACGAAAGTTCCTTTTTTTGTGAATTTGACCCAATGTTTCTTAATGCGAAGCACAGCTTATCGCTGCCCCGTGGTATATAACGCATAATATTCGAAGCTCTCCTTCACGCTGGCATCTAGCAACGGTCGAGTGACTACGTTGGTCGTTGAGATGCCAGCTGCAAATGGTCACATTGGTCTGGCATCAATGCTAGCTGCTCGATGTCGATCTTGCAGTCATGTGACTGCAGTCGCATAGTAAAGTTGAAAGTAAGGCGAGGTGGTGACCGTTCATGCGGATGTTTGAAGCAGCACGCAAGAAACGAAGGACACAAAGAAGGAAACAAACAGAGGGGACTATCGATGTGGCAACTAGTTTATCCTTGCAAGGAGCACAGGGTGAACAGGTAGACTACGTGTAACAATCAATCTCAAATATAGCACTGTCGACGATGTTCCTCCGAAAATGATATTTCATAATTGGTGAGAGTGATCGATGTTTGGCATATATGTATGCGCTTATTGATGTGGAGTGAATCTCTTATTTCTTGGCGACTGGGAGGCCGCGTTGGCCAGTGTACATGTCGCTCCGATTCGCTTCTTGACCGCCATTCTCAAAATGTCAAGCGGTCTCTACAAGTTGGCGGGCAAAATAAATCCCAAGCCTTCTCATTTTTTTCTAAACGCACACTTTATACTCCCACTGCTCCGGGATCACTTACGGCGACTTGAATGCATAGAGTCAAGAAATGGTGGCTCCCCACAACATCCAAAGAAGTGGCTCCCCACAACATCCAAAAGTTTTCCAGCTAACCTATGACTCCCTATTCAAACCCCCTCCCTCCGCGTGGCAACATCTCCTGCTCTCTAAAGTCGAAACTTTGGTTAAATAAAGCCTTCCTTTGTGATGGCGTCTTAGCAGGGTGCACCTTTACTCGGAACTTGTCATTAAACAAAAACGAAGGAAAGCTTCATGGCGGTACATCATTTACAAGAGCTGTAATCACAATAAGGCGATCGTAACGATATGAAAACTAACTATAAATTGCTGTCTCTATCAAAAACAGGCATTTCGACCGACTCCCTTGTGCTCCGTTCATTATGAAAGCTATGCTTGATTATCGGCAGATGCATAAAATTTATCGTACTCAGGCAGCTTCGAATCGAATTTTTCGTGTAGCTTTTGAGAGCACAAATTGTGCAAGATGTATGGCACCGGTACTCTGCAGGAACAATGTGAACAAGGAGCTGTAGGGAAAGGTGTGCACCTGATGAAGGCATCACCACACTATCAAGCACCGCGCATAGCGCGATTGGTGAACATGTGTTATGAACGCTAGCTATGTAGTACATCGCCTTTATCTGTACATACCCATCCTCATATTAACCATCATCGTTCGACTGGCTGGTGCTCGCTTGCTTGCTCGCCCGGTTGCGTTGGAATTCAAGGGCTCTCCCGCTACACCTGACGAAGCCGTACAGTATATACAATTTACAAGACATACAAAAAAAAGTGAAACGTTCGTTATTGTATATTTTTTAAAATGAGAGTCAAACAAATAGCACCGGTGGCCAAGAAGCGCATGAATTGGGAACCAATGTCCGAATTCATAAAACACCTCTTTCGAAGGTGCTTTTTCCCATTGCCCGGCTGGTTTAAAAAATTATACTTGGGGCACCATGATTCATTGAAATACTTCGCTAAATATGCCTTCAGAACATTTTTGCCGTAAGGTGTGTGGGTGGAATGCGGGACGACGACCGCGACGCAATTTCAGTGCGTGTGTGGTTCCACCGATAACGTGCCGTGGACGAGGTGATTACACGGAAGCCTTTGCGTTGAAATAAAATAACCACAAGAATTGCTATTCGAATGCTAACCTACGTTTCATCGTAGTTTCACTGCGGCCAATGTGCATCAGAGTGGTGACACTTGCCGCACTCTGTGAGCGGAGTTTCCTGCGATGCCACCATCAAAGTTATAAAGTGCGCTTCATTGTAATAAATTAACCTTAGAGAAAAAAAATGTGGGCAGTGTGCACTAGTGGTGCAAGGCTGGACTAAGAGCGAAGCTTGTGGCCAACTTAGCTTCTTCCGGCTGCTACAGACTCAACTAAGTCACCTTATTTATCCACGTGACTAGCTCTTGCATGGTTATAGCAGGAACATGTTTCGCCACTAGATGCCACGTCATTTTATTTGATTTGCGTCGCGTGTCCAGGTTAGAATTGGCTTGGTGCGAATGTTCGGTCGTGACGTCCTCCTCGTCTTCCTTTCCTTCTTCACACGCCCGTGGTTCCTCCTAACCCTCACCTCCATGTACGACCCCTTGCTCTCCTCTTGAACATGTCTACCCTATGCTTCGCCCTCTACTCTCCTCGTCACCCTCACTACACTTTCCCTCCATCAAGTTGTGCTACACCCCACAAGGGTATGCTATGCTTTACACTTTCACCTCTTCCCCACCCTAACTTCCCTTTCCCACATAATTGCTATACCACACTATACAAGGCTACACTATACCACACTATGCCATGCTTTGCTCTATCCTCTCCTTTTCACCGCCGCCAGTTTGCTCTCCTATCCCAGTGCTATCTATGCTAGGCGATGAATGTGTGCTATGTGCTATGAAAGGTATCCTCCTTTATGTAGTAGCAAGCTGAGGGCATGAGCACGAGAAAGGAAAGAATTGCGCACGCAAATGTCATGTATTTAATAGAAGTGCACGAGCACATCTTTCATGATGATGATCATTTTTGGCCAGAGCGGGCAGATAACGCTCTGAACTTAAGAGCTCCGATAATAAAAAGAGGGAGGGAATTTCGTAGAAACCTAAATGTTCGCGAGGGTGCTTTGATGAAAGGGAAATGCATCAAAAATAAATACAAATAAACAAAAAAGGATCTTCACAGCCGCAGCTCTGGCATACCAGAACGCCCACAAGCAGGGAGTGACAGCAAAAATGTGCCCACTCGTTCATTTTCACTGCAAGCGCCCGTGTTTCCTGCGCTGCAATGCCCGAGGAAAACCACGGCGTGACTGCTCGGACAGTGCACATCCCTCTTCCGAAGGACAACATCGTACCACGTTAAACTGGCCGACACGCTCTAGCGAAACTCCGCCGGCCGCTCCACAGCCGTGCGCGCCAGGACGACACCGCGCGCCTACGCGTGCGGATCCTGCAATACTTGTCGAACCAAGAGGGCGAGATGCGAGAATTTCGATCTCTCAGCACGTAGGCAATCTGGGACCCAGTTTCGTGGCGTAGGTCTGTCTAGCTCTCCTGGCCGAAGGTGCGCTTCTTTATTTATGGTTCAAGGACGTCGCCTGCACCGTTGCCACGAAGCGTTCGTTCGAGATGCTAGGCGAAACGTTAGTTCGCCGTGTTTTAATAGATGTTGAGTGCTTCTTAGTGGGGGACCCATTTATTTTTATTTACTTCTACTTCGCGGCGCTTCACAGCTGGACTCAGTAATTCACACCCGCTAAAGCCATCCTTCTACCTCGAGCACATTAGATTAGATGTCCTCACGTACTCTTTCTCACTTTCCACCCATTCGTTTTTGTCCGCGAACGTGTGCTGTCCTGAAGGCTCGACAGTTCTTTTCGTTTATCCTTATCCACTTGAGAAATTTCCTTTTCATACTGAAGCGCTAGTTCGCCGAGAAAGAGATAGAAAATGTGCGTTTCGCCCATCATCGAGCATCGATTACAAACTTAGTTGTGCTGCCACAGGGGGAGATTACTGCTCCTGTATTGTAGCATTCAGTCCATTTCAATACACTGACTGGAAAGAGCTTTCAGAGCTTGTAACCAAAAACATGTGTACAGCTTCTTACGATGGTATTTGCCTCTTTTACTATGTTTCTTTCTGTAGCTATAAAATATCATCAAGGACAGAGATTGTAATAAAAAATATCCCTAAAATTTCTTAAGCTGGTGCGTGCCTCTTTTAGCGTGTTTCTTTCTGTAGCTATAAAATAGCATCAAGGAATACCTCGCACTGAAATCAAGATCCATAGTTCATAATTGTGCCATTAATGTCGCAAGCATTTCGGGATGCTTTGGAAGTTGCATATAATGAGTGATGTAAAACTGCTCCATTTCATATTCGCACAAGCATGGCGAAAAATTTCCATGTTGCGTGCGGAGTGACATTGCAAGATCATTTGAAATGGATTCCATCTGTCTAAGTCACGGCTGTAGCGTCATCAAGACACGCATGGAAAGAATTTCACGACGCTCGGGAGGTATATTATATGCGTTCAATAGAAAAGTAGCCATTACTGATGACATTCAATTCACTGCGACGAAATGAGCACCGCAGTGCACATATTTCGAAGTAGGGGATGTTCTTAACTATTTCACCCGATTTACAATGGCGTTGATTGACGATAGTTGGTTAGGTAGAATATATATTGTTCTCAGATGATTAGTTATTTTTTACAGAAATTTAAGATATTTTTTGAATGGGTGCATTTAAACAAAGCTACCAAAATAGCATATCGCTAATCTCAAATATGGTAGCAGTGGTAGACTTTCAAATTCCTTCAGTGGTTTTCTTTTAGCCGAAGAATGACTCGTCACCAGTATATATCGGATAAAGCTTCCGCGGAAACTGCTATATGCACGTTTCAATAAAAGCTCCTGACTAGACGTTTGGATGCTAGGAAAAGAAAAAGAGGAGGAACTGAACATAAAAAAAAGAGAATAAAAACACAGAGCGGTAGAATGACTACTATTGCGCCACATCGAACGCATCGATGCTTTCACATCCTCCATTCTTCGCATAACGAACCTTCTTATGCTTCCTACATTTTCCTGAATGGGGCATTGGACACTCATGGTAGAGAACTTGCCGCTTACTTCTTTTTTGTGAGCCACATAGTCGGCGTGCCTATGCTTCATCAGCACTGAAACTTGGACTTGTACAGCGCGATTGTGGTGCAGGTGTTGAGGGAAAACGCTTCCTTTTATTTTCCTTTTGTTTGCGCTTATTTGTGCGAACGATCGCACGTGTTTGCTGCCCGTTTGTGTGCTAGTCACCTTCCCCACAATCCAGTGAGCCTAAAACGAGTTGTAAAATTTAGGAGTTTTGAAAAACAGGCGTGTGCGAAGCTTGCAGCTCTTGCCTAATGGCGTCTAGACTGTAGTTAAAGTTGCTCAATGTGTTTGTACAAGCTGGCACCACGTACTACGTGCCCTAGCATTAAAATTGGCACATCGGGCTGCCTCGTTACTGCAATCTGACACCTCCTTTTTCATCCTTAAGGTTGAGTTATTGACCAGACGAGGCTGCTTAAAACAACTGACACGTATGTCAGTAGTGACATTTGCAATGTTCTTCAAAACAGCGAAGCTTGAAGCGTATTCATCTTCAATGTCCTTAAGCGCACGAGGTTTTACGCCGTGCAAGAGTAAGGATGTAAAAAAGAAAAATTGCATTGAGTGCATATTTGAATATTTATCAATTACTCAAAACACGGCGTGCATAATACTGAGTTTAACAAGTAATACTGAGGCGAAATAGGCTGGAAAGTGGTGTCGCCGGCACCTTGAGACGAGAACGCGGCAACGGCCGCGTGTGCGCGCATGATCTGAGAGGGAGCCACTCTTAAACCTAGATGCTATTTGCCAACATCTCTCTAGTAAACAGTGCTAGCTTGGTGGCAGTGCTGTAAATATGTGCCAAGAAGATCCCACCAAAGCAGAAATAACCACTTTTCTAAAACGTAACCTTGACCTAACTGACATTCACATGGCTGCACATTTAGGCAATGGAATTCTCTGTTGGTATGGTAAAGTTTTCTCCCGTGGACTCTGTAGAGAAATACATATTGAAAAAAGTTCAATGTAACAAAGTTCACATGCTGAATTTGCCTTGAAGTCTTCATTTAGGAAGAAAAAAAAACGCAGTAGAGACTGCATATAGGGTAATAACATATTGGGCCTGACCGTATTCCAGTGCCTGCACAGTTAGGTGGCTATTTCACGAGCGAAAAAGGTTTTTCATGTCGTCACCCTCAACGTGCGACTCTTGGATATCTGCGGGAGGGTTTAAAACGGCTGAAAAAGGAAAGTGAAAGCTAGAACCACGCTACTTCTTCTACGGTTGAGTGCTTTTAAAAGCGCAAAGCGAGAGACGGGATGCCCTGGATAAAATTAGGAGTTTTCATGTCTTCAAGTTCAGGGTCATACGCGAAACGGCGGCACTCTAAAGAAGCGATGCGATGCGACGCGATCGTATCCTCGGAGATGCACTCCGCTTGAGATGTAAACGCGATGAAAAAAATGTCGTTTTGTTTTTTACAGCATATTCTAAGTAACATATGCAACTTTAAGCAGCATAATTCCTCGCAGTGAAATGCGTTTCTCCATTTGAATTAACTTCAGTTTACCAGGATGGCAACAGCACTCACATGAACTTTCTTACTTTTTAAGCAGTAAATAAGGAATTCAACGAAATTTCAATGAAGTTATATATCGAACTCGCTATGAGTAACAAAGAAACAAGAAAAAAATGTATTGTTAGTCTTACTCAGCACACTGCAATGTGTTTTTCTTATTGCAGAGGATGTGCACGCGTTCGGTAATGATCTAGGCTTGTCCACCAGCCCAGCTTCATTATCGCCATATCATAAATAAAACTACTCTCGAACACAGTTATACGTATGATGCGAACCAGCTTCAGTGAAGCAATGTACAACATTTCACTCCGGGGCACCATACCAGCATCTGTGCAAAGGCGCATTTACAAAGCAAGGGTAATACGTGTTGCTGCTTGTAGTTTCATGCATACTTTATAAACGGCGGCTCCTATAAATATAGTAAAAAAATGAGAGATAAAGAAATATTACGGAAGATGAAAAAGAGGCCGCGCAGCGGACCTAATGCTATTCGGCGGCTTGAGGATGCGTTTGCGTGAAGTTCTCCGTTCTCCTGCTGTTGAAAACGGAGCCGGCGGGAGAAGGCATTAATCACAATAAGTATATTCAAACGCAACTATGCTTCATACTGACTTCAAATGCCTTGATCGCAGTCAGGCGCTTCTTCGCAAACGTCGAATCGTTCACAGTTCTTTTCATCACTGCTCTTCCAACAAAAACGTGATTTAAGAGTTCACCCACCCGGTCACACGATTCCAGGCGGCCAAATAGCCGCATCAAATTTTCGACTCAGAGAGTATGAAACCTCGAGCTATACCTCTAGAGCTCAAGAGCCTAGGGCTATGTTTTTCTTCTTTTTAACGGAAAATTCCTGCCTATAACAGCAGCTGCTCAGCGCACTAACAGCGTAAAAGTGTTCTTTGTCTCTTTTCATTAGGAAATGTGCTCCTTATGCTGTTACATGTCCTTCTTGCCCCACCACGGTAGTCTACTGGCCATGGCACTCGGCTGCTGCTCCAAAGGTCGCGGGATCGAATCCCGGCTGCTGGTTTCTACTTTTTGATGGAGGCGAAATGTTGAGGACCGTGTACCGTGCGATGTCGGTGCGTGTTAAAGAAGTCCATGTGGTCGAAATTTGCGGAGCCCTCCACTACGGCGTCTCTCATAATTGTATCGTGCTTTTCGGGACGTTAAACCCTCAAAATCAATAAAATCAATTAATCAGGTATTCTTCCCGCGTCTTTGGCCAACTGTCACTGCTCAGTACAATAGCAGATAACACTGGACAGTGCTGACTTGTTACAGTGAAATGTGGTACAGAACTGAGTGACCTGGTGAGTGAGTGATTAGATATCCTTCTCTAGCAGATGTGCCAATGTATGACCGCTTCAGTAGTGAGAAGCTATCACGCTGGATAGGCGTGAATGGTAAATATATATACTCATGCTTCTTTTTATCTCATATACAACGCTCATGTGTTAGGCGTATTCATTGTGATGGTTCTAATATAACGCGCAAGCTGCTCTGCATCCCTGCCCTTGACTGCGTTGAGACAGCCCGAATTGCTAAGAAGCCTTGTTGGTTTCTTTGCATGCTAGAGGTTGACAATATAGGCCTTCCGTACAGTACATTCATGTAGAGTGCTGAGCGATTTAAACGTGATACTCGCATCGCATGATCGTGGGCGCACATTGTGCTGCTGGATTGGGCTGAGTAATTGCAGAGGGACCGAAATGCATCACAATAAGTGAAGAGCCCTTTGGTATTCAACTAATGTCACAAGGAAAGATGTCAGCATACTCGGCGCGAAGCTGACACAAAAGAAACCACCACGCTTGCGCTCCGAATATCGCTTTTAGATAGCTGCGATCTGTACATCCATTTTGCGTACATTCGCAGTAAGTAATGTGGCAGTAAAGGGCACAAAAAAATAATCAGATAGCTGATATAATAGAATGGCATGAGAAAAGTAGAAACTGGTATGTGTCGTGCCAGCATATAACTCCATCATAGCTTCCCTTGCAAGGGCCGCTCGCACAATATTTGTTTCAGGAAAACATCTAGCTTGTAGTTCTAGTGAGTTGTTGAAGCAGGTTTTCCAAATCCCAAAAGCACGTTGAGCTGGACGATATGCATGAGAAGTGTGAGGAAACGAAACGCCTTTGCTTTCTTGCTAACATTCTTGAAGATATTTGTGGTGCTTGACAAGCTGATGCAGTTCGAAGGTTCCAAATGCACGTCGTGGTGCTGATTTTTACTCTCTCTTGTATCCACATTTTAATAAAAATGCGTTTGACCAGATGACTGTTTTTTTATTCTGAACTTAATATTTCAGCCTCGAGAGTCAAGAAACAAATTTTTAACCCACGAATTTCACATTTTTTCTGCGTGTTCTCTTGCTCTTTAGTAGCTGGCATTCATCTATGCTTGCGACACAACATTCGTCTGTCAGTGGAAGCATCGACTAGAGTGGTAATATGCGTATATGCCGTACGAGACTGCGCTTCCAATACCTCAGGCTCGTATAGGAAATAACTGCACATTTCACGCAAGATCGTGACTGTATATTTGTGCGCTGTGTGAAGCAGAAGCATGCAGTCTCAGAAAGTAGCTGCCCGTAGGAAGTTGTGAATGTTGAGAGACGCAGTCCAATGTTTAAAATATGGTGTTTGAGGGTTATTTGCTTCTGTTACAGGAACAGGAGCAGGAGAAAAGCGCTGCAGTGGCTCTAAGTCTCAGTGTGCCGTAGACGGAAGTCTGTGTCAGGCAAGTTGCCGAGCGTCGTGACAGACGTCGCAAGAAAACTTGTAATGCCGCCTGTAGGACGGAGCACTGTTTGTGTTGAAATTGTGCAAATGTTCGTTACCTACGCTCTTCGTTAAGTTGAGCTAAGACAAAGTGTACACGATTCAATAATGCGGTGAAATTTACATAAGCTAAATACAAAAAGAAATTCGACTGCATTAAAAAGAAGTTACGTATTCTGAAAACTGTGAAGCAGAATATTCGGTTTAGTTGGGGGCCCCAAATATTATGCAGGGACTACCTGACAGACAGAAAGACAATTCAGTGAACCTAGGAGCCCAAAGTGTTAAAATTTTATAGCTCTTAAACGTACAAACATAAGCGTTTTGTTCAGCGCACTTGATAAATAGCCTATATAAGAGAACAGTGACCCACCTGAAGTCGACATGTCTCTGCGACCGCCTCTAGACATTGCACTTTTGCAAGTGCACGCGTGAATGGGACTATTCTCTCGCTCTTCTTCCATTTTTCGTTCTATTGCACCCCTTTATTCCTTTCCCCAGCACAGGGTAGTAAACAGACGAGCGTTTCGTTAACCTCCACGCCTTGCCTCATCTCTCTTTCTCTCTCAGGGGACGGGTTACGTCTAGTATGAATTTAGAAGACTGATTAACCATCTATCAAGCCTCAAACGATCACTCTAAAATAATGCAATGTATACGTGATCGCAGCAGAACTTGCGCTGATAAATTTTATGCGCTATATATGAATTAGGGCGCAAACTTTCAATTGATCACTCAATAATGTCTACCAATTCTCCTTATCCTTATTTCTTCTGTCCATTTGCTGGTTTGTAGAATTTTCTTAGTCTGATTTTTTATAAGTATTCTATGCACCAAATGATGGTAAAATTTGAAAAAAAAATATACGTTGATTACACTGCAATCCTAATAATAATTCGTTTCTCTATATGTAACAGCAGCAACCGATGCAAAGTATCATCATGAAAAGCGCAAGTGATTTTCATCACTTGCGCTCTTGCATTTGTCGCCGCTATCCACGAATAATTGAACGGCGGTGCATTTTTCTCTCCATGTTACTGATTTTACATTTGTTGAACTACTGACTGTTGCTATGGTATATTACCCTTTATATGCTAATATTTGTACGCGTTGCTTTGATATATTTTACCTACTGTAGCCCTCCCTGGTGAAATGGGTCCTTGCTCAGGCCTGCAACTTTGTGCAAATAAGTGAAACGAAAAAAGGAAGAATTATAGTATAACTGCATAAATACAAAAAACTGTACGTTATGCTCATCTTCCGTTGCCGTTTTTCATTTGACACAATGAATGTTTCCTCGCAGCTGGGTATTTTTTTCTCTTTAATTAACATGTAATATTATTTCGGCACATTAAAGAAAAGAGAGCAAGAGAACGGCATATAAACTTTCGCACTTCATATAGATCGTATAAATCGTATCAATAAGCGGTCGTGCAGCATCGGAAGCTCGAAAAATAAGATTAGCTTCTAATTCTGGCACGCACGTGGCCTTGCCTTCTCTTAATGCAATATTAAAAAGCAGCTCCGGAAGAAGAGATGCCGATATACAACACATAAAGCCAAATCTTGAAAGAAGCACGCAATCATTACTGCAGTGCTATACCAACGTGTGATGTCTCTATACCATAAATACGAATTAGGATGCTTTCAACTACCTGTTCAGTGGCGCGAAGTCGCTCTCGAACGCGGGGACGCACTCTTCTCGCAGTGGCGGCGAGAACACACTCTGAAGCAGAACTTGTGCATCACTTTAGTACACGGGTTCAGGAATGTCCGGCTGCTGGCCAAAAAAATAGATACCGTACATCGCGTGGCTGACCTTTTGGCTTAATAAATTCCTCTCCACTAATGGGCATCTGTAACCCCATTTTTTTTTGTTTCCGTCGGTGATCTTATCGCTCGCAAGGTTAACGAAGGCGATCTGCTTGTAAATACAAGCCAGTGACATAACTGAATAGCAATTTGAAAAAAAAAAATGGCAACGAAATGAAACTCAGGAAGTTTGCCGTACGGACGACATCAATAATTAAGCAATTTTTATCGGTAAAAGAAGCAGTAGCGACAGTGACAACGAGGCGTAACGGGTCATCCTGACCTCTGGCGGGCATTGGTCGACCAATGGACGCTGATGTGTTGGTCCTAAGGATTCACCGATGTATGGCACGGTTTCAGCACGTGGGTATATAAGGCCTCAGGGCTCCCTTTGGTCAGTGCATCAGTGTCGTGAAGTGTAGAGGGAAGCAAGTGGATAACCTCGGACAATAATCATGTGGAAAAAGGTGAGTAGGAGCAAATGAGCTGTTTTGCATGGAGGATTTAATAGCTGCAAAATGTACATTCTAAGAGTCTCTTACCAGTCACTATGATTTTTTAGTAACGCCAGCAATCTCTTACCTGCCACTGGGACTTTCTATTGATGTCAGCAGGTAAATACCTCGAGGCCGTGAAATGTTAGGTAATACTAGAGGGCGACCCATGTGGCTCAAAATCAATAATAGAGAGATATTACAGTAGAGTTACTGAGGTATTATTGCAAACTTGTCAGCAAAACCTTCAAGTTTATGTCAAACAACCACCTTTCAAGATCAACGCAATTTCGTTAAGTAAAGCTGTTGTGCCTATTTATGTCAAGCTTTTATCGTGAACGCACAGGAATTGAAAGCGAAGCTCACCTGCTAGCCTTTTGAGTTTGTTGAAGGGACGTTTACCAATGGTTGACGAGCGGGTCCTTAAATAAAATGATGTGTTTCACTGCGCAGGTCGTTCTTTTCTGTTTCGTCGCCTGCGTTACTGTCCGGGCTCAGGTGAATCAGGTAGGTGTGTTGGCTGTACCTATCCTCACATGCGAAGTCTATTTGAGTTCCAGGTTTGAAGAAATGCCTACGCAAAAGGCGAGGCAAAATTCCGTACTCTCTGTCGTGCATTTATAGGGTTACCAATAATTTGTCACACTGGGGTTTCCGTAGTGTCCACTAACACTACGCTATTTGCTTTCGTCTAGTCGTGCAGGTTTACTTAGAACATTTATGCAATGAAGTATTTTGTTTACACCAATTTAGCGTGCAATTCACCCTGCAATGTTCTAACTGGACTGCTAGGTTTTGCACCAAGTGCTCGAGGTCTTCCTGTTGCGTCCAGTTAACGAGGAGTTCATTTTAGTTAAGTGGCCTTACGTGTTTTGCAGAAACGATCTCTTCATCAAATGGTGATTTATGAGGACAGGCGAACAAAATTATCTTAAGTCGTGGCCAGTACCAACGTTATGGCTGACAGAAACACAGAGCCACTAAGTATAAAAGCCTTCTTGCTGCCGCCTCTTAATGTCTCACACTGTGTACTGCAGCCACCGGCACCGTACAACTTTGCGTACGAGCACGTCGACGATAAGACGGGTGCCAAGGTCACACAAAGCGAGAGCGGCGACAGCAACAACGTCAAGACTGGCTCGTACGGCATCAACGACCCAACGGGCATCTACCGCCTGGTCCAGTACATCGCCGACTCCCAGGGTTTTCGCGTCACTGTGGACACCAATGAGCCTGGTACCAAGACCCACGATGCGGCGAACGCTCGCTACACCTCCAAGGCAGCGAACACACCCGTCGCAGTAGTCGCGCCACCCAAGCCGGTGCCCGTCGTGAGGCCCGCAAGGCTTGCCCCTATCACTACTGTACATGCTGTGCACTCCACGCCACTGACGTTCCACGCCATCCCAGTGACCGTGCATGCACTTCACGCGGTGCCCGTGGCTCACGCCGTTCACACCCGCCATGCGGTTTCTCCCAGCTACATCCACTTCACGCTGGGAACGCCCAGAAAGAGCTAGGCGTCGATAAATATGAACCCCAGCGTGCTCGTTGAAACAGCGCGGGGTTGCGGACTACAGTGGGGAAATGGCTGTCGTTGAGGTGGGTAATGAAAAAAAAGTGGGAGTATTTGCTGTTGCGACGATCGAATGTCATTGCGTTCTGCATTTGTATTTTACATGCATGAAATAAAACTTTTTGTACAAGCAGGACAAGGCGTCATGGCTTTCTGCATCATCATCACCGACATCGTCGTCAGTACGTCGGAACTACTACCGCAGGTCAAGATCCCTCTCTCACCCGGTCGACCCGGTCCTTCTTTAAATGCGGCCACGCTAGCCCACTCTACTTACCTCTTAGGCTTCTACTTTGTGCTATTAATTACTTTTCGACATCACCAATATTATGCAGGTCTCCCTTCCTGTATAGCATAGAAAGTACAACGACGTACGCGAGCGCTACCATCGGCGAGACAGGCGGATTTTGCATACGAGCAATCCCCAATTTCGACTTTGATTAGCAACATATCCCCAAGCTTTTCTCCGAAGAAGTTCCGAAGAAGGTTGCAAAACATCGAATATCGGCCTTAACTCAATATATGGCAATAATATTGTTATGTTTTGAAACAGTCGAAGCAGAGTTTATCACAACTGACAAAATAGGGACAGTATACGAAACGCGAGAGCATGGTAAAGATGCTGACAGTTCCGCCCAGTTCGTTCAAGAATAACTTTAGGGGTTCGACATCATTTTGAAAAATCATCATTCCAAAAATAATAAAGAAATATTGTTATGCAATCGAGCTCGCGGAACTGTAACCTTACAGTGACTGTTGGGAGACTGTGACATCGTTGGTAACCACGCTTGTGATGACGCAGCCCGTTGTGCCCACGATGGAAGTTTGCCACTTTAAGCTTCAAGGTTAAATGTTGCAAGCGAACTTCGCTACATCGTTGAATCACTAGAAGTGCTCCGCTGAACGTCCATCGCTTCAACAACAATTGCTGAGAAATAGTTGTCTGCTTGATCCAACACTGATGTGTTAGGTGTAAGTCGAAGTGCCAGTCACAAAAGCATTTGAATGCGGCTGATTCTTCTGTAGACGCTACGAGGAAAAGCGAAGAGACTACCCATCACCTCGTGTCCGTGGGTTACCGCCACAAGAATGCTGCTACACTGCCACCTGAGCAGTGGTAATGACCGGCCTTTCAGAGAAAAACATATTGAGAGCCCTCCATACGATCTCCTCAGCGGGGAAATCGATACGGATTTATCTTGAATATTTTGATATTCGTGATTTATCTTGAATAACTTGATTTATCTTGAAGCTTCGCTCAACCATGCTTTCGAATGCACTGGACACATTACTTTCTTCTTTTCTTTTAGCACCAAAGTGTTCTTATACCTGAGTCCACAACGACCCCATACGTCACTATCTTAACGGAGATGATACAGTAAATATCCAAGAACAATAAGGAAAAACACAGCAAAACTACTGTTGCTGGAAATCGAACACACAGCCCCCGCACAACGACGAAAGGTGCCCAGTGTGCTACCACAGCGCTAACGCCGCACATGCGAGTGCCCTAGACACATTATTTTCTTCTTTTCTTTTAACGCGAAAGTGTTTTGTGTCCATACATAATGACTTCAAGACGCGAAAAATGAACACAGACGAAACATAAAAAAATTACAGCATATCCACGGAGTGAATGATGATGAGTGGGCGAAGCTCGGGAGGTTCATCGTAGATCGTGCCGAGTTCCGGGTTAACTTAGTTAACGCGCACGCTACGAATCCTCATGGTTCAACTATGCACAAGTGAAATCTCCCACCGGCACTTCATTGCAAGTCAAGATCCAGTGCCCATATATATATATATATATGGGTTGCCGGTGAACGCTTCTCCAACGCGAGCAGTCGGTATTTCTCTATGAAGAAGCTCGCTAGGAGACGCTGCTTGCGCCAACGTTGTCTCTCGCGGGTGAGGGCGCGTTCTCCTTCTTTGCGAGCTGGTAGCGTTCCTCTAAGAAAGAGCGTTTCCATAGCCAACGCGCGCCTTTCGCTCTCGAGCGCGTGCCTCCCGGCACGCGGGTTACGCCTGACGCCTGACGACTGACGCCTTACGCCTGACGACTGACGCGTGACAAGGTTAGACTAAGAGGAGCTTCGCCCCTAAAAACGACAAGGACAAGCGCCTACTACCAACTGAATTTATTGGAGCACACAGATGGGGAATTTGTAGGCAGCCATCTCCACGTGACACCACCTCCACGTGACACCAAAGCAAGGACGAATTATTTCAGAAGCAGTGATTATATACTATGATTAGAGACCGGAACTCCAGGCAAAATGCCTATTTTTTCCTGGAGTCCGTTTCGAGCCTACTTAACATATAAGCACGAACTAAGGGAAGGGAAACGTTTTAATCAAACATTTATTATGCCTATAAGTGCCTATTTCGAGCTTCGTGCCTATATCAGCTTTTCAGCGCCTAAAAATGCCTTTTCGCGTTCGTCGAGTACACGTTTTGCTTAAATGAGTTGTTCATATGGAGGAAAACAAGAAGCACTTAGTGTGGCGATATTAACTTCAACAGTCGCATAGCGCGCTAGTTATGTTTTTTTTTTGTTCACGTTTTTAGCTCCTGTTAAGGCGCGATTACAGTGCGGCTTAGGGTAGACGCGCGCATGCGCTTCGTCACGTCGGCGAAAACAGACCATAGTTCGACGCACTGCCACAGCCAACGTATAACTGGACTCGGCCGATGTGCTCCGACGCATGTGACGCTCGCCAACCCGCCGATAACGTCGGACTATCAACGCGCCTTTACGTGAGCGGGGCTAGAGTGTATCCCAGCGAGGTAAAGCGAGGCTAACCTAGCGCTAGTGCGCCCCCCTAAAAGATCTCCGTCGCTTGGTTCGAGAAGCACGGCGGTTGCGTGAGCGAGGCTAGGGTGTACTCTAGCGAGGGGAAGCGAGGCTAGGCTAGCGCTAGTGTTCCCTCCCTCTCCCCCTTAAAGATCTCCGTCGCTTGGTTCGAGAGTAGTGCACCTCGGCGTTTGCGTGAGGGAGGCTAGAGTCTACTCAAGCAAGTCAAAGCTAAGCTACGCTTGCGCTGCAGCCTACAGCCTACGCGTCAGTTTCGGTGGCATTTGTGTTCTTCATAACGGCAGCTGTCGGTAGTCTGCCGAGCAATGCCGAAGACGCCGAAAAGTGTCCTTGTCAGGCAATGGACCAGTGGATCGCAGTGCTACTCCGTCGATGAAGAAACGGTATTTTGCCATCCATGTGGAAAGCAGGTGAGAAGACATTGCAAAGGTCAACAATATGTTGCGTTTGACGTCCACTCTGAAACACGTATTGGCATAAAGCTCCCAACATTGCTTACGCAACTGCCAATTCGAATAACCCCTGAACCTGCGCAATAAGATGCATTTTTTGGTGACTTCACGGGCACTCAGATTCATTGTTTTGTTATTTTTATATCCGCATCTGTGAACTCGCATGCAACAAGAAATGTGCGGAGCATTCTCGGTCGGATACAGGTGTAAGCATTTCGATTTTAAAATGCACGCTCGGGCTCGTGTTATCTAACCTCGCTATTTCCTCAGAGTTTTTCAACAGCCGCGAGGAAAGAAAGTACAAGGGCAAGTGCACTAAAGAAGTTCCACGTATCCAACGCACCTTCCTAGTGCAATTCGCTCTTTTATTCTCGCAGGTACCGTATGAAAAAAATTACAGCATATCCACGGGGTGAATGATGATGAGTGGGCGAAGCTCCGGAGGTAATCATCGGTAAACCGTGAATCTTCCGTGTAATTCGCCCAGTCGATCATCACGTAAAGATGTGTGAAACACTGTATTGGAACGCTGGGATCTCGCGTTTGAGGGGACGCTAGCACAAACGCGTTAGAAACGTGCGGTACACTCTAGTAAGGGGGAGAGGCCACAGCGTCTTACGCAGCCCCTTACACAAGCCGGAACGCGCACCGCGTTTGCCGACTCCATCACATGACTGCTGAGAGAGTATAAGGCGGAGAGGCCACAGCGTCTTACACCAGCTTCTTACACGGGCCGTAACGCGCTAGCACAAACGCGTTAGAAACGGGCAGTCTTTCGTTAATGTTGGGTATTTAGTGTCATCGTGGTGCATGTGTCTATGTGCGCTTCGTGGCGTAGTGGCTAGCGCCGCGCGTTCAGAAGTGAGGGGTCCCTGGTTCGATTCCCCGCTTCGGACACAACTTTCGGAAATTTTTTGTTATAAAAGTAGACTGACACGTACGGCGACGATCCAGGAGACAGAGGCACCCAGGCACAGCCAGCGCAGCAGCCAATCGGAGAGCAGCTGCACCGCCAACGCCATCTAGCGTACCTTCACCCAACCGCCATATTGTACGCATGTCTATGGGACAGCGCCCTCTCGGAAGCGAGACGAGAAATGGAGATGACGACGCAGAATGCGTACAGCGCCATCTAGTGTATCGTCACCCAACTGCAGTTTGCATGCATCTCTATGGGACAGCGCCATCTATTGTATGCTAAGGGAAGCGCTACTGGCTACGCAGGACCGAGAACCGCCGAGGTGATGCCATGAGGAGCTTCGCCCCTAAAATTGTGTCATCTGGAGCAGCACGAGAGAACAACGTTGCATCAAGCCAACGCTCTGCGCAACCATCAACGTCGAGGTAGTTGTTGTCTGAAGCTTTTGCTGTAGGAAAGAGAAGTGAATTCAGCGCAGACTTATGCGAAGCATTGGTGGCTGCTAACATCCCTTGGGAGAAGATCGAAAACAAGACCTTCAAGAATTTTTTGCAAAAGTACTGCAACCAGAATACACCATCAGTCAGAGTCCACTCTTCGCAAGCAGTACCTGCGGCCAATGTACGAGGACACGTTAGCAAAAATCAGACGAGAACTCGGTGAATCATACATATGGATTTCAGTCGACGAGACAACAGATGCGACCGGACGATTACTTGGACATTTTGTAGTTGGAAAACTCGATGCAAAAGAGAAAACAACACCTTTCTTGGTATGCTCGAAACAACTGGAAAAAACGAGCGGTGATACCATCGCCTACTTTGTGAACTCGTCCTTGAGGGTACTGTACCCCTCCGGATCCCACGAGACCGAGTACTCCAGCTCTACACAGATGCAGCAGCTTATATGCACAAGGCTGCTGCACTTCTCAAGGTCTTTTATCCAGAATTATTGCATGTCACTTGTCTTGCCCATGGGCTTCATCGGGTCTGTGAAGAGCTGAGAAAGTCGTTCAGTTCTGTTAACGAACTAATAGCCGCAGGCAAGGCAGTGTTCCTTAAGGCGCCTTCGCGCGTTCGTGCCTTTAAAGAGCAGTTGCCGGATGTGCCTCTTCCACCGGAGTCCGTTGTTACCCGCTGGGGAACTTGGCTGAAGGCAGTGGACTACTACAACAAACACTTCGCTGGTGTTAAGGCTGTTATTAACAGCTTTGCAGCGGACGAGAGCATCGCCGTGAGAAGAGCCCAGACTGTTCTACACCACGATACACTTGAATCTGACTTGGCCTATTTGTGTGCTCATTTTACTTTCCTTGCAGAAAGCATACAGAAACTTGAAAGTTCGGGCGCCGCTCTGGCTCAGAGTGCTGAGCTAATTTTGGACGTGCAGGAAAGGTTCGCCACCGTCCCCAATCGGCCTGTTGCTGACAGGGTCACGTCGAAGCTTAAAGCTGTCTTGGACAAGAATCCCGGATTTTATGTGCTAAAACAAGTGTCATGTTCTGAGCGGTGCCGATTCGAAGATTCCAGGTGAAATTAGAGCATCGAAAGTGCCGGACTACAAGTACGCTCCACTAACTTCAGTGCACGTCGAACGTTCTTTTTCCGCATGCAAACAAATACTGACTGAAAGAAGGCACAACTTCAAGCCCGAAAACCTTGAGATGGTGCTGGTTTGCCACTGCTTTCATAGCCTTTCTCACAGTGTCCAGTCACTGTAGCTTTTACCTAAATCTGTTCAAATGGTTATTTATCTAATTCTTTTCATGAAAAAATAAAATTAACTTTCCCAAAGCACAGGATTTGCCTGCTGTGTTTGTTAGAAGGAAGATTTGTCCTGAAACACGCTGCTGAAGTAAGTATGAATTGTGCCTATATATGCCTAAACGATAGTTTTTAACGCCTATATATGCCTAAATGACAGTATTTAGGGCCTATTATAGGCGCCTAAAACTTTGTTTTTTCGTGCCTGAACTTCCGGTCTCTAACTATGATACAGCGCAGCTAGTACTTACTGTGGCTAGAGTTGATACAAAATGACAGGGTGAAGGCAAGCCAAAACGCTGACTGAGCTTCCACAATCATAGAAGTGCATGATGGCCCGCGTCTTGAAGTCATTATGAATGGTCACCAACTAGCCCAAACAAGAGTTCTGTTTTGTTTCGGAGTCCACCACGACCTCATATGTCCCTGCCGTAACGGATGTGGTGCTGTAAAGTAAATATCTCAGAACAGTAAAGAAAAACTCTCAGGAAAACTACTGTTGGTGCCCTGGAAATCGAACTCGCAGCACCCCGTGCCACGACGAAAGACGCCCGGTGGGTTACCACTGCGCAAACGCCGCGCATGCCCGTTGGTGTAAGAACGCGCCTTCTTGTCTCGTCCGGCTCAACACGCGCGCAACCAGGCGCACATTGTCTGGAACGGTGCCGCCATTCAGGAGAGGCAAACTGAATCATTGCAGCTTTAGTTCGCCTCTCCTGGATGGCGGCGCCATTCCGGGCGCGTTCCCAGGTCCGCCACGTTGAACGCGTGCATAGCCGCGCGCATAGCTGCGTTCGTACAGTTTCGAGAGCGTATATGTGCCGATAGCGCAGTGGTAGGGCACCGGCCACCTTTCTTCGTGTGTGGCGTTTCCCTTTCGACCTCTGTTCAAGCGTGATGGGAAAAAGAAAACTGCTGCATTAGGCGGCAGAGCACGGCAACGACGTTGACGGGTCAATGTGGCGCAAGTGACTATCACTGATACCTTTGTCGTGCGGCATTTACTGTAGACTGTCCCCAGTTATTAAGTGAACTACTTCAGTTACCACGGATGGTTGGCCCTTGATGCTATGGAGGCGGTGTGTGAACGTTGGTTCATCCACGACAAACGGTGCCGTACCAGCGAAACACCGATATCAATGGGCAAGTTCACCTCGGGGTAACAATAAACATTCAACTACTTATGCGATCAGACATTTCACTTTCGTGTTATACCTATTCCTCTGACAGAGGGATCAGCCAAATGTTTTGCTCTCCTGTTCTCCTATCCCATCATGCAATTTGCTATGCTTGTAGATATGGGAAGCTGGATGATGTCGACTAAGCATCGCTACCTCCAATTCACACCCTTTCTGCTTATAAGCAATAGCATGAGCCTGTTCCCACTGCTGGCCTAAGGATGTTCGGATAACCAGCGTTCTAAAATGCATATTTGGACATATCTATTTGCCGCGCAGTTTTGCCTAAGTTGTACAACTGCAAACACCACAGGAACCGGCCCTAGCAAAGTTGATGCAAATTAAACTGAAAGCTTTGCTCAAAGGGTAAAAGACAGATACTTCGTTAATATTCCAGGGGTTTTACGCCCAAAACCACATCATGATGATGAGACGTGCCGCAGTGGAGGGCTGCGGAAACTTTGAGCTCCTTGGGTTGTTCTATAACGCGCGTAATACTCTTAAAACGCGGGACCCTAGCGTTTTGCTTGCTACCACCGCGGCTCAAACCAAGCCCGCATCTTTTGGGTCTGCAGCCGCGCACTGGAAACACCGCAGTGCTGCGGCAGCAACTTCAATGTTAGAATGCCTCACCTGCACTTATTATTTTCCAAATTCTGCCCCATCTATCTCTCCCTAGCCTTTATTAAATAAGCCACTGCGATTCAATGGTGACATAACTCTTGGCCCACCTGATTCCCAGAATATTAGAACAATCGCGAATTTGTCGCGCATTCGCGCATGCAATCAAGTTCGTCATTTCAAAGACGGAGCGGTTGTATGTCAAAGATGCGCCGTATGTCCGTCCATCTGCCCGCCGGTGTCGCTCAGAAGGGAAAAGTGGACTTGCACTTCCCTTCGACCCCATACCCAAGGCCGCTCTCAATCCACTGTTGCGGTCAGCCCACTGCTACAGGAGAGAAAGAAAGAAAATGAAGTACTGAAAAGAAAGCGTGAAACGCGTGAAAGGAAATAATAAACGAATAATTACACAACAACGGAAGCAAGCAAGCAAGAAAGAGGCAGAGTAAGTAAGAAAGAAAGAAATTATTGCTTGAAGGATCACGTACGGTCAGAACATGATGAAGGGTGATATGACGAGCTTAAGTGATTGGTCATGACCTAAATAACTTCATGCTCGCTCCAGTTACGTCTTGGTATAGCTGCAAGAGACCAGCTGCGCTGATCTGAAGGTCTTCAGGGCTTGGAAATGGCTTTAATTTATCGTCGGAACGTTGTCTCCAAAAGCTTCGGCCACAGAAAACAATTGTCGTCAGAAAAGCTGTCAGTACGACAGCTAGACACAGATTGAAGCTCAAGATAAGGCTTGCACTCTCAGTGCCGGGTATTCACTAAAGTATTAAAGCGGAATTACACATTGGTTAAAGTTGTAGTTGTAGATGTCGTCGGGTAAGTTAATATTTCTCCCCGCAAGCCTCTTATTTTGAGTGAAACAAAGTGCGTTCATAATTGCGCTGAAATTTTTTCTCGATTGCCCTCTTTTTCAAAGCGCTCAATCTTATAATCCGTACTATAGGTGATGGACACGCGTCACTGTCATTACGTCACTTCCTGGAGTTATAATTTTTCTAACTGTTGGACACCTTATGGTAATATGTTTGCGTGATCCCTACTAGCGCGTTGAGGTTTGAGGAGAACGTTTTACGAACGGCCTCCCGTTTACGGTGTTGTAACATGAATGTAGTCTCTAGGCGTGAGTATCAGGGCCTGAACCCTTTCGGAAAACGAGGGCACTGTAATTACCGAGGGCTTCTGTGAACAGGGCCAGGGCTTCTTACAACATGTACTTCAGTTATTCAGTGTCGACTTACGCCGAACACCTTGTATAGCAAAGAAAATAGGGCACATATCGCGCCACAGAATATGAAACATCATTCGGTGTTGGTCCTCCCTGAATGTCAAATTTTGCCTGTCCCGGCAGAGCTGACGAATCGGGGATTTGGAGTTGGTCAGTTTTACCTGTATAGGCAGAATTTACGAATCAGGGAAGAGCGGCACTGTGTAGTATTTCGCTTTCCATGGTACGGTGTGGGCAGCAAAGGTTGTGCGATTTCTGTCTTGAAATTTCCTAACTCTCCTCTCTCCTTTCTCTCTTTCATTTCCCTTCCCCAGTGCAGGGTAGTCAACCGGAGATCTCCTTCGCTTAACCTCCCTGTCTCTCTCGCTGTCTTGAAATTATTGACGGAATATTATGATGGTGGTCGTTTTCGATTTCCTAAGAAGATGCAACTAAGAAAACTCTTGACGAAATGCGTAGGGAACATGATGTCACGTGGCATCACGTAAAATCTCCATGTTTCCCGAAATAGTTGTTCGGGAATAGTTTAAATGGACGACATAACAAGTTTTTTTTTTAATAATCTTTCTGGGTAAGCAATGGAAAAACATTTCTTTCTTGTCTCTAAGTTCGTGGTTATCCCCCAAACTAAAAATAGGGTATTTCCGGCTGTTATTGCGCTATTTCTGATAGAAGCCATTTCGAATTTCTTCCATTTTCGTTCGGATTTTGACAGTAACTTAGCGTTAAATAAAATGAAATCGTCATGGTTACAATTTCCCTCGTTTCTGCAAGTTCAGGCAATTTTAGGTCAGTGCTAGTGATAGTGATCTAGTGGCTACGGGCGGTGTTAGCCTGGCAGACCTGGCCGGCAATTGCCCCACCCTAGCGTCTCTATCCATGTCGCATTAGTCACCACGTGTCACTCAATCCTGTCTCTTGAAGAAATGTTACGAGCAGAGCTGACACCTTCTTGCGAGTCGTCCGTGTACCTTCCGGATATATAATTTGTTCAGTGCTCCTATGTGGAAACCCTCTTTTTTGTATGTTGTCCATGAGTGCTTTTCTCTCGGTCACCTTTAGGTCACTTTTTAATACACATAGTCAAACGCTAAGTGTCATCGTCCGTAACTTGGGTAAAAGATTGATTGATTGATTTGTGGGGTTTAACGTCCCAAAACCAGTTCTGATTATGAGAGACGCCGTAGTGGAGGGCTCCGGAAATTTTGACCACCTGGGGTTCTTTAACGTGCACTGACATCGCACAGCACACGGGCCTCAACATTTCGCCTCCGCTTGGGTAAAAGTAAAAAGTGCATAGCCACCCTGGTATCTTTAAAAATCTGCTTCATAAATCTGATTTCATCGGCAATCTTGGCCAACAGAATCGTGTTCGATCACCCAACCGACAGCAGATTACCTGCGCTGCTCTTAAGACTTCACTAAGGTAACTGCGTCCACCATCGGCCTTCGCCCGTTTTACGAGAGATTCAAGCCAATGATATCAGGTGGCGCGCCATACGAATAAGCAATGACGCGCACGGCGTAACATTGGCCGTCTCAGTGCATTCCTTTAGGTCGATCCAGCTAAGAAGAAGCTTCAGAAACCCGCTATTCGTTTCAACTTCTCGTGCCAATTCAGCCCGATCCCGAACTACTCACGACAACGCTGCCCCTGTTCGTTACTGCGGTACACTTTTGGCCTTGGTTGTCGGCGAACATTGCGGATACCTCGTATTTTAAACTTTGTTTGACAGCTTACATAAGTATGTAGACGCTGTAATCACTTGGGCCGGGGAACCACAACGAGAACAGGCCTCAGTGCTCGAAGCGATGGAATGCTTAGAGACTGTCGGGGTTTAACGTGCCAAAACGACGGTATGAGTATGAAGTATGCCCCGTTGTTGAGGAGTAATCTTGAGCAACTTGAGTCCATTAACGTCGACGTAAACTGAAGTATACGGGTGTCCTTTTTCGTCTTTTCGCATGCATCTAAATGCGGCTGCCGCGGCTAGGATTCCATGCCAAGCCAGCACTCTGGCCACTAAGATACCACAGCGAGTAAGCGACTAAATGTCTGTTGCAGATGTCGCGCCATATTTTTCGTACCCACCGCATCAAACGCGACTTTAAAGAAAAAAGTTGGTTCAAGCTTGCACTAAGCCGCGCAAAGTTCATACACAGCGAAGCTAATCTGTGTAATGCTTAAAGGGCCCCTGAACCACCCAGAGGTCAAAATTTAGCTGATGTGTTGCTGTTGTGCCAACGTCCGCAACGAACACGTAGCCGTAAGAATTTTTCGAAACAGTGCCGTAATAGCGAAAGTTACACGCGTTTGATTACTAATACGCGGCGCTTGCTTATTTCGCTCTCACCTGCGCCACACGTAGGCCGCTTGCCGGTGCCGTCCGAATGTCACGTGGCAAGCACGCACACGCGAGCAGCAACCGCACTCGACGAGGCAGGGCATCATAGAAACAAAGAGCAGACATGCAGGGAGCGCGTGTCTAACCGGAAGCCGAAATTCTCCTTCGACCAATCAGCGGAGCTCTGCCCCTGTTGACGTCACCAAAACAACGATGCTTTCGTCACTGCTACCTTTGGTATGCCGGAAGAGCCCGGAGAGGCGCACGAGATAGTTTTTAAACTTGTGGCGCGGCCAATGCGCGTAGCGCTGCCGCACTTGGCAACGTCCACTGTGACGGCATTCTCAAGCCGATGGACACGTTAACTTGTGACATTTAATAAAAAAAAAGTCAGGGGTGTTTTAGGGGCCCTAATTAATTATTGTTACAACGGGGTTGAACTTCCCTTTTTCTAGGCGGAACTTGGCTGCAACGAGGTTGAATTTGGTTTCCTAATCGGGTGCGCGATTTAGCCTCAGGCAGCCTATATGGCTGTGTATGAGGAGGCGCGAGTTGTACCCTAGCTTTCATAACCGCAAAGTTAGCTTGCGCTAGTTCCGCACGGCTAGCGATGCAGCAAAACTGATGGGCACTTGGCTGGTCTGGGTTTGTCTCTGGCACATCCACATTTCGGAGTGGTCCAAGGTTTTGGGAAACGCCCCGCAAAGCTCTGCGAGACCCAGCGAACGCTTCTCAAAGTTTCGCACCGAGCTCAGCGTAAAGGTGTTAGCGTCGAACCGCAGGCGGTGCCAGACGCGGCACGCATGGCCTGCGCTATAATACATTACATTACGCGATGTGCAAACGCATAGTTTCGTCTTGTTCTCTTTTTGTTTTGCGGCCGCTTGTCGCAGTTTTGATTATGATTAGCCCATGCCAGGAGAATACACGGACAAGCGTCCGAGGGGCGGTGGGGAGGGGCAAAGGAAAGCGACTGAAAGAGAGAGAGAAAGTAGAGAAACGTCACAGTGGAGTGCTCCGGAAAATTTTGCCACTTGGGCTTTTTTAATGTGAGTCCGCCGCAGGGGTGTAGGAGTTATGGTACTCAGCTGGCAGTAAAAAAAAAAAAAATAGCGGGTTCGACTTTCGATGAAGGCGAAAATGCCAGAGGCCCGAGTACTGTGAGTTGTCAGTGCACGTTAAAAAACCCCATGTGTTCAAAATTTGCGTAGCCCTCCACTACGGCTTTTCTTTTCCTTTCTGCCCCCCCCCCCCCCCCGTCGCCTCGCCCCAGACGCTTAGCCGTGCTCCCGACCAACAAGTCCCGACATGGGTTGCAGAAATTAGCGTCCCTTCCTGAACCTATCCGCAATCATCATCTTTAACGTGCACTGACAACGCACAGTACACGGGCCTCAGACAATTTCTCCTGCACCGAAATTGCGACCGCGGCGGCCGGGATCGCACCAGAGATTTTTTCAAAGTTTTTTGGGGGCGTGGCTGCCAAGCACACACCACCACGGTGGAAGCAGTTTTGCCGTTGTGGTAGTGGGCTGAGTCATGTGCGCGAGAGAATAAAGATGCGCACCTGCTAACACCGCACATTGGGGATTGAATAAAAGAGATGAAAGTGCACTCTTGGGACCTGAACTGGTGATGATGATAGCATTTTCGTTTGCCGGAGAAGGACGGATTTGCTAAACAGCTGCTCTGTGAAGATTGGATTAAAGCAACTGCTGTGCGCATGTGCTCGGGATAAGCACGTCAGGTCACCAAGAATCTGCCCAATAATATGACCTATAAACGCAGGAGCCAATATTTCACCGAGGTAACACGAACTACAGAAGATGAAAGGAAGAACACGAGTATTGCTTAGCCATACACTGTCGCGTTTCATTCCTTAGCCCTGTAAACCATTAAATATTAGGGAGTTTTAGTTTGCCCGGTAACACGCAATACGCAAAGCACTTTCTGTAGAGAGGTATACCGGGTGTAAACAGCGCATGCGCAAACATGGGAAGGGAATTTGCTGATGAAATCGGCTTTTATATTGTACAAACTCAACTTGACTACAAACAAGACAACTAGGCTCCTGTTCTTCACTTTCGCACTCGGTATGTGCTGTGCCCTTGTTGATACCCTGATATTAGGGTCAAGTTCAACTGCAGGGGAGCAGCCCACATGCACGACCCCGGCCATGCTATGCGCATCTCCTTAGATTTACAAATGCTTTATTGCAAGAACATATACGCCTCATCAAACGCGAACCCTGACCCCTCGACGTCGGCGTCATCGCTAGTGGCACCAAAGCTCGGATGACGTCAAACAAGGTCGCTCGTTCACTGGGTATATACCAAAATTGATATGCAAGTTACTACTGTATGACTAATATAACTGATAGGTCGTGACATCAATTACATGATATCCTTGTCGTTTGGTTCACGTTAGTTGAGTTGCGTCACGTTAGGTAAGTAGGTCACGATGAGCGTACCCATATTAAGAGCGTACCCATATTAATCGACCAGGGGTATGAGGACGTGGGCCACACAGGATTGAAAATTAAGATTCACAGCCTACCTCAAATAACGATCACGTGATGCGAAATGAAGTTAGATCTAAATTAAGACAATCTACGTCACTGTATTTTTATGCCGGTGTGGGACGGATCTCTCCATCAAGTTGGCTTAGCACGCGATAAGGAACTGGCGATATTTTTACCTGACTTTTCAACAAAGACTGCAGGAAACATCCCTAGCTTTCGCGGAAACTGGGATCAAATGCTGAGCACTGCACAGTCGAACTCAGCGGAGCATTTAAAGAGTGGTTCGCATGAAGCCCATGCAATCTACGCAGTATACGTGACTGAAAGGACCAAGCTAAAAGCGCAGTCTTGTCTGTTTTTTCTGAGCACCCGTCACCACTTTCCTAACCCGTAGGTGTCCCTTTCGACAGTCGCAAAAAGAATAACGTCATCCGCGCTGTAAACCGCCCGTCTGCTTATTCCCGTCTCGTACGGACCTGCATGCCTTGAGCTCGATAGTGATCGGCAGTGGACACGTCGAATACCAAGAGGCTGTACGCGGATAACCAATTAATATTTCTTCGCCCCGCTAGTCTATCCGAACGCTCTCAACCGCCTTTTTGTATTTTTTCCAGGTTTCCTAACGTGGATTGGCCACAGTGTTCAGGGAGAAATCCTCAGCGTCGTCTAATTTGAAAGTCTAATGACCGCACGAGCTTCATACCAGTTTCTAGGCGTCCGGAATGGCGCTCTGGGGAAGCTGGCTTCTCCGCATCATCATCCGACGAGGGGGTGCAAGAGGAGGAGCGAAATCGTCGCGCCATTAGCACATTTCTGTATTGTCCGAGAGCGTGTTATACATCAGGCCCACCTCGAGGGATCCACCGCAAACACCAAGGTCGGTTAATGAGCTCTCCTTGCCCCATAGATGCCGAGAAAGGAATTCGGTTCGTCTCGTTCAAGGCTGTGGTGAGGAAGTGGTCGTACCTACGCCTTTTAGAAACAAGAAAAAGCCAAACAATCCCTTCGTTTTGAAACACTCTTCTGTGCCTTGCTTTTTTTAATTGAGCGTCTGTCCAGATCATGCCCCTGTGCGCTCTCTCATTCACCTCCTCTCCAAGTGAATCGTCTAGGCTTGTATCGGCCGCATTTCTACCTGTCTGCGACATGCCGGTGTGACCGGCGAGGTGCGAATGAAGACTCGGAGTGACTTTTTGGTCTGGTGAGCGAACGGCGGCAATCAGCAGTCACCGGTTCTAGGATACTGGCAGCGCACTGCTCGAAATAAGGACAATGCTTTTCAAGGTGGGTTACTGCGGTCTGTGCTTAACGGCATCGAAATTTTGCGAATGCCGCGAATTGAGCGTCAAAATAGCTCCTCCACAAGTAGATTCTTATGGTCTGTGCAGTGTCTGCAGCTTCGGTTCAGGGTCACCTCGTGAGGAGGGCAGCCGATGAAAATGTAAGTTCTAATTATTTCTTACGCAGCGAACATTTTGCATTTAGGCATATTGAGACACACTAGGTGATTTCTTTAAAAGCTGGGACATTGTAAACTGCGTTCTCTGTATAAATAATGATGCTTCTGGATTGTTTGTATGAACCTCGTGCTCATCTGTGGAATAGGCAGGAACCGAATGAAACTATCGAGATATGGATTAGGAACAAGGTCTATGTCTTTCGTATTTCTCCTGTTATACTTAAGAGGTTATGCACCACAAGCTAGCCTGCCAACAATGGTTGTTGAAGAAAACGTGATTTTGTTACTGACGGTTTTTCAAGTTATAGATAGCAGACCCCTGGTATCCGCTGCCTAAAGGAGTACCCGTGCCTAATCGACGCAAAGCACAGACCAAATTCGGCAGATGCTAACATGAGAAGTCGCGGCGAAGCTCCCTTTAACGCAATTTATGAATTATACTATCAAGCTGAAAAAAAAAATGCTTTCTCATTTTTTTAGCAAAACGAGAAGTATAAGTCAGGTATCACCGAACGCGGACAACAACAGAGTAATGCGACCAATGTAGGTCGGGTCAACCTGACGATTGCACGTCATGCTTCAGGCTGCTGGTGAATCCCAGTGCAAGCACTTATCGGCATTGCTTTCAGTCACTGGTGGTGAGACGCCACACCACCATTTTTGTCTGCGCATGGCCGCTTATTTCGGTTTGAGCGTCTGAAAGGCGATAGCCAGAGCAGCTAGCTATTCCTTGATATTATCGCACTGTTTGCTCAACTACTAAGGCGCAATTTTGGGACCTTTAACCGAGGTGGTGTTACAAATACCGAAAACGATACAAACTTAAAGCGGAAACCCGCTGAATAATAATAATAATAATAATAATAATAATAATAATAATAATAATAATAATAATAATAATAATAATAACTGATGGGGCTTTTTTCCTGCCACAACCACGATATTATGATGAGGCATGATCCGTAGAGCAGGGCTGCAGAGTAATCTTTACCGCCTGAGTTTCACAAACCTGCCCATATATCCAAGTACACGAGCGTTTTCTACATTCGCCATGTTTTAGTACTAGGACGCTCGAAGCCATTTCTGGTGAACATTAGTACAGCGCAATTCAACATACTTTAGCGGCGTAAATACGTTTGCCGTAACATCCTTACACTCTTTATACATAGAATGGGCTCAGGGTACCACCGCACTGACTGGAACAATACACGCTCAATGGCAGCAGCAGTAAAATATGTCGGCCGCGATGCAAAGTTCTTATGAAATATATCTTTTTCTATAAGATTTCAAAAAATGACCAGATAGCGCCAAATAACACTTTGTAACAATTCCTTAATGTGGTCTTGAATGAACCATGACAACGCACTGAAGGTTTCCCTGAATCATATCAAGAGGGTGCTCTTTACCTTCTTAGACTATAATTTAGTGGGCCATTGAGCGCCTTCAGGATACCGGATGGGCTTTATTATGTCGTTCATGTAACTGCGTTTACATTGAGCACACTTGCAGTGTATACAGCATTTATAATCCCACCATTTATTAAATGGAGATTAGAGTCTTTATTTTATTCGAAATTGATTGTGTACAATTACTCTTCTTCTGCACATTATTTATTACAGTTACATAGAAGCAAACATCACAACTGCCAAATAATAATGGAATAATTATAGCCCACCAGTTAGAATTACTATTATTTCTCTGTGGATGCTGCACGCATGCAGAAGACTTTATAAAGACGGTTTTTCATCTGATGCAGATCCGTGATTAATGTAGGATCGTGAAAATTTAAAAAAAATATTCATGACACTTTCCATGCACAGAGCTGCGTAACGGGGTTGTGTGTTTGAACAAATACACCTTAATTTAAATCATTATATTTCGGTAGTATAGTGTTCAGGTGTTAGGGATAGCTGCATACAACGGCATCGTGGTAGAATACGTACCACACAAATTAGTTACATTTTATTCTGAATTAATGGAGAATTTTTCTTGCTATGTAAACATCTAACAACAGTGCAAGCCCTGTTACCGGAATTGGTTATACCTACTTATTGAAATGTCTAGGCGCGAAGAACGTGGCGAGGTCCTGTCTAATGTGTTCAGGTTCCTGTATACCTCGCCCCTAGATCTATAAGGAAGGCCTACCGCGCTTTACAAAAGATTATCAACTGATCATAATGCAGCACCCCCTGCCCTCCCCTGCCTCCTATTTTGTAAACTTTCAGGCCGTAATTTGACAACTTTCTAATTGAATGTGTACTGTATCATGCTCATAGTTACTCATGGTAAAAGATAGCAAGCACGATGGGTGTTCACAGTAAATAATAGTGAATTATTCCAGTTTGATATCATATTCCATAATTTGCTTTTCATGTCGTTAAGGACTCAGACTCACAGTAGGTTCTGCTATTGTTGCTATGTGGCAAACCTTCCACTGCGTACTGGCATTCTCCAAAATGAAATAGCAATAATATGCTAACAAGTCACTGTAGGTGGGTGGAGTGGCATGCGTGTCTTGCTGGTTTTCGTAGATCGGATGCAGGCTAACTTTAGTCACCGTAACAAGCGTCCCTTACGAGAACTACCTAACGTAGGACTTGTTCAAATAGCACGTCTTCTTGCGCAAAGTCGCTCAGATTGAACTGCGTGGTGGTTTTATATTTCCTTTCATTCTACTCGTGAAGGACCCAGATCTTCCGTACACTGTCAACTACGACCACACGGACGAGCACGGCACACGCATCTACAGGCTGGAGATCACGGACGCCGACAACGTGCGCATGGGAACATACGGCTACATGGACGCCAAAGGCCTGTACCGGCAGGTGCACTACCTGGCAGATTCCACGGGCTTCCACGTGTTTGTGTGCACCAATGAGCCAGGCACCGAGACGTCCTATCCCGCCGACGCCGTTATCCAAATGCATCACTGGGAGAAGGTGGAACCGGACTCAAAGCTCGGAAGGCTGCTCGCCAAGCTTCCGCAAGTAACTTCACGGACGACTGTTGCCCCTGACGGCAAAGGAAGGAAAAAGAGAACACAGCAGCAAAATAGCAAAGAGAAACTTGGACAGTATGACGATGCCAAAGCGTAAATTGTGTATAAGTTAGAGCTAGGAGTTTACCATGACGCAAAATAGCGCGTGTCTGTTTTTTTTTTAACCGCACCGTGGGCATTTCACGTTCTTCTACTGTGGTAATGTAGCAGGTGACACCATGGACGCATCACATTTAATGCGCATATGGTTAACTTAGGAAATTGAGGTACAAAACAAGTGGCTGCCTTGAAAATTGTTTGCGGGAACGCTAGGGTGATGTGCAATTTGATGATTAGCATAGAGGCTTCGATGCTTCCTTGAACAAGAGATGAGGTATTCTTTTTGGGGAAGATGTCGAGTAATTTCTAGGGCCACTGTTCCGGTTGAACAGCCAGCGACAAAAGGCAGTAATGTGATGCACCATTTTATAGCAACGAGAAAAAAGAACAAAAAAGAAAGGCGAAAGTTTTCTATGAACATGAGGAGAATTAGAACTGCTGTCATGTTTCTTTTGCCTCGTTGTCGCAGAATGGCGTTTATGAGCTGCATCTGGAGCGAAACGTGTAAAATACTGCGTTTATCGATTTGAAATATGCTAAATAGCTCATAATATGTCTGACACACTTGCGAGCGTTCTTTACAATATTTCTCGAAACCGCTGAGTTCTATGACTGCCAGATCACTGTATCTTATGTGATCCCTTTTTATCTCTTACTGCTTGTAACTATAGTTCCTCTGCTTGGAAGTTGATCAGAACATGAAGTGAACACGAGTGATTAGAACATGAAGGCCTGCATTACTGGCGCCGTGGACCAGACATGCTGCCAGAATGCGTTTCTAAAAATAGAAAAAAAAAACTAACGTAAACCGAGCGAGAAGGCAGACTGTATATCGTGAATTTTGTTCCTAGAGCGGTACGGCCTGACATCGTTCCTGCGTCTCTGTCGGTGCGTGAGCCTGTTCTGAATAACCTTTTTGTGTCATTACGCAGATACTCCATGTGACTGTATGCGATCAGTGTCACACTAACTTAGTATCATAGGTGTTTTGTAATGAACATGAAGTATTTTTACCTATAACGTTGTGATAACGCGGAAGGATTCGGAATTTCTGGCCAAACAATGCCTATCGTTGTGTACGCGATCTCATTATTGTTTATGTTCCACTTTCTTGTATGTATCAGCGCCCACCTTTACTTATCTGTACATTTTGAACTGTTGATGCGCAAGCACGTACCCAGAAGTCATGGAAAGTGCTTAAATGTGCCGATGGATATTTGAGCAAATGTTTATTTTATTATTTTTCGTGCCCTTCATGATATGTTGTTAATGGTGTCCTCATTTAGGTGACACATGGATGGGTTAACGTTTGATTAGTCGGTTGAGCGTTGAACAGCAAAATAGCAAAAGTACAAATATTTTGCACATTGTTTATGTTAGTTGATATGTCCGCGGAATGCATGTCCATTCGTATGTCAACAGAAATGCTCTGGTACCTTCAAGTAAAAGTCACCTAATGTCGCATCTTGTGCTTACCAGCCCATAATTAGGCATTAGAAAGGGAGTGTGTGTGAGTGTTTATTTCACAGGGAATGTGGAACCACCGCGGTTGCTCGTATGCCGTATGCCATACGCGTGTGTACTACGTAACAGCGATATGAAACTGCGCCGTGCGCTCGGAAACTCGAAAAGATATTCTCTGAGTTCGACAGCTGCTGGTGGCTACTGCGTGGTGACTGAAATGTCGGACAATATGACCCTTAGCAACAGTCAACCTTCCTTCTTTCCAGTTCTTGATGTACTTCTAAAAGTGCAAGATATTCTTGTGTTGCGAACGGTGACGCTGATGTGTGCTAATGTGCACGTTTCTCTTTCACCTGCCTTTTGTCCTTCGCTTAGAAAATCATCTTATGACCCGCACAGCGTACCATAAAGACGACAGGCTGTTTATTTCATTGGTGCTACGTGACAAGATGTCGGCATGCAAGTAAGGCTTCGGCTATTCCTTGCCGCTTTAGTGTGAAAGAACGGGGGTGGGGGACTTTTCAACGAACGTGGTTCAGTATGAAAAACCAACCAGCAAAATCACAATAACAGTGGTTCCACACACACACACACACACACACACACACACACACACACACACACACACACACACACACACACACACACACACACACACACACACACACACACACACACACACACACACACACACACACACATCATAAAAGCGTTTATGCAACGCGGGCGTAACGGTCGACCGGGAGCTCATTCAACGGCCCAAATCACGATCTCTGAGAGCGAGCGGTGACCACGAGCAATGCGCGTCTCAACGAGCCCGGATGTCGAGCACGAGCGGTGTTTTCTCAGCAGAGCACTGAAGAGCGAACCCCACTGCAAGGCGCTGGAGAGGACGGCCCACTACAACGGTGCAATTACACTCCTGCTTTAATATATGCATACGTACATACACACACATACCATATATATATATATATATATATATATATATATATATATATATATATATATATATATATATATAGGGTGTCCCAGCTATCTTTAGCCAGGATTTAAAAATATGCCGATGCGCCCTAAGACAACGCGACCAGATGCATTTTGCTTACTATCATATGGAGTGAGTCAGACTATTTTTTGTGCTCCACTTAATTGATTAATTAGACGAGATTAATTAATTAACTTCGGAAGCAACAAAGTTAGGTAAATAATTCCTATGGAAAACTTGTACAGTGGTCTGTCAAATGCCCAGTTAAAAAGTTTCCAACTTTCTATCTATTCATAATTAGTGTTTTCCAGCTTGCTGCAGATGCCCGCGAAATACAAAAAATACCACGTGACATCGCGCCTTGCGCGCCTCCATTGCAGTGCTCTCAAACTTTCCGCGTGCGAACTAACACCGCATTTAGCCGGGCGTAGCGCCGATTAAACGCGACAGGGCTGTGAAAAAGGGCGGTGGTCGTGCGATCTAGATCAGCAACCGTCATCGCTAGCGCTGCGTTAAGGCGATTGACGGGACGCGTGCAGCGCTAGCGATGACGGTTGCTGATTTAGATCGGACTACCACCGCCCTTTTTCACAGCCCTGTCGCGTGTACGCCCGGCTAAATGCGGTGTTAGTTCGTACGCGGAAAGTTTGAGAGCACTGCAATCGGTAACCCCCGCTAGATTGAAGCGGTCAGCGCATTCAAGCCTCCACAGTCATCTCGAGAGCTCCGTAGTTTCCTGGGCCTTTGCTCTTACTTCAGGCGTTTTGTGCCAAGATTCGCCGATATTGTGGAACCGTTGACGCGTCTGTTGCAGAAGGATGCACAGTTCCAGTGGACACCAGAATGTGAGTCATCGTTCCGTCAACTCAAGTTTCTACTTACGTCAGACCCCATTCTGCGTCACTTCGATCCTTGTTCGCCTACCGAGATCCATACAGACGCAAGCGGGGTAGGCATCGGAGCAGTGCTCGTACAAAAGCGAGATGGCGCCGAACACGTCGTTGCTTACGCGAGTCGCTGCTTGAGTAATTCTGAGCGAAATTACACTGTCACTGAACAGGAGTGTCTCGCAGCTGTTTTCGCTGTTCAGAAATTTCGCTGTTACATCTACGGCCGCCCATTCAAGATAGTCACCGATCATCATTCATTATGCTGGCTTGTCAGTCTCCGAGATCCTTCTGGTCGTCTCGCACGGTGGGCCTTACGACTTCAGGAGTATGACTTCGTGGTGACATATAGGAGCGGCCGCCGCCATGCTGACGCTGATTGTCTTTCCCGCTTACCACTTCCAACGACCCATTCTGAGGAGGACGCTTTCGACGACTGCCTGGGAGCTATTACACCCGAGTTTCCCGATGTGACCGTATTCCGACAGGAGCAGCGTAACGACGTCAGTTTGGAGCCTCTCTTCGTCGCGGCACGCAATCCGAAAGCCAGTGGTGGTTTTTCCATACGTGACGGCTTGTTGTACAAAGCTAACCGCTCTGCAAGTGGCGCTCGCTTTCTTCTTCTTGTCCCGGAGAGCCTCCATACTGCTGTGTTACGTGCGATGCATGACGACCCAACATCCGGTCATCTTGGGTTCGCCCGCACCCTGCAGCGGGTTCAGGAGCGCTTTTACTGGCCTCGCATGCGTCAGACAACAAAGCAATATGTGGCCAGTTGCGACCAATGCCAACGTCGCAAAAGACCTTCAACCGCTTCCCCAGGCCTTCTGCAACCGCTCATTCCGCCTCATGCACCTTTCGAACAAGTCGGCGTGGACCTGCTGGGCCCATTCCCACGGTCATCAAATAACAACCGATGGATCATCGTTTGTGTGGACCACCTTACACGCTACACAGAGACCGCGGCAGTACCGTCATCTACCGCTGCTTGCGTCGCATCTTTCTTGTTGCGTTATGTCGTCTTACGCCATGGCCCACCTCGCGTGATCATAAGCGACCGTGGTCGTCAGTTCGTGGCAGACACTGTTGAGGAGTTGCTTCGGCTATGTGGAACGCAATTTCGACACTCCACGCCGTATCATCCGCAGAGCAACGGCCTTGTTGAACGTACGAACCGAACCTTGACGAACATGATAGCCATGTACGTGTCATCGGATCACAAGAACTGGGATGATGTGCTACCATTTATAACATACGCCTACAACACTGCGAAGCATGAGACAACAGACTACAGCCCTTTTTATTTGCTCTACGCCAGGTCACCGCGGAGCTTCCTCGACACTATTCTGCCGTTTTCATTAGACACAGAAGATTCAGTAGCCAAGACACTTTGCCTTGCCGAGGAAGCCCGTCGAATAGCACGCATCCGAACGTTGGCATCTCAAAGCCGCTCAAAGCAAAGATATGACAGCACCCATGAAGAGGTTTCGTTTGAAAAGGGTGACCTAGTGCTGCTATGGACCCCACAGCGCAGGCGTGGCTTGTGCAGCAAGCTTCTATCCCATTATGTCGGCCCGTTCGTTGTGCTTGATCGCCTGAGTGATCTCACGTATGTACTTGCGCGGCTTTTGTCTAAAGACAGGCGCTCCAGGAAAACGCAACTCGCTCACGTTGCACGTCTCAAACGTTACTATCCCACCACAGCACAATGACTCACCCGGTGGGCTTCGTCTGCGAAACGGGGATTGTAACGGAAAGAATGGGAGATGGGAGATGAAGAAGAGGACGACGAAGTGGAGTGCGCCATTGTACCATCTCCGTGGCTATCTACCTTGGCGATCCCTCATCCCCGCTGACCGTCACTTGTAAATAAACATCCTTCATCCGTAACAATATAGATATTTTCGACGCGTTCGCTAACGCTAGAGAGAAATCAGACCATTCCAAAGTGTATGAGGACCGAGAGAGATGAAAATGTGAGGGAACGTCATCCGTTCCCAGTAAAGTTTTGATTCCAGGGAGATTATAAAACCTTATATTGAAATCCTCTATACCACATACTTGTTTCTGATGCTCTCATTTCCGGTATAATATTACTCTTTGTTTTAGGTATGTGTATTTAGGGCATTGCGATAAAGACGTTGTTAAATTTCAGTGAGTTAAAATATATTCCCAGCATATTACTTTGTAATGTGAAAACGGCAAACTATAAATAGGATAATGTCTGTATGAGCGTAAACTTGAAAAGTGCTATCAACTGCTTTAAGTTCACCCCTTATTTTTTTGTTGTTGTTTGCGTTATGAGAACTGAGGCAGGATCTCAATACGAAATGCCGCGCCTAAATACTGCTGTTAGGCGGGGTAAAGTTCTGTGTGTATTGAGTTGGATATCTGAGCGTCAACTTAAGAATATCATGTGTTATTTGTTCAGATCCACGTCGTGTGGTAAGCAACACCCCTACCTCATCACCATGTTCCCACTGGACGTATTCCATGAATAATCACCGACTGCAGCCAATACCGACGTTTGAGGGTCACAGAAATGCTACTAAATTTGTAGCGTACCGATTTCAGCCAATACCGACGTTTAAGGGAAAGAGGAAAGCTACGTAACGTGGCGCGTATACCTTTAGCCCAGTCCTTTTTCGAAAGCCAGAAACGGGGAACACTGAAAATCTGCTTTATTAACGAAGGTTTTTCTCAGGTCAGTAAAATATAACATTTCTAATGTAATGGACTATCGAAAGGCGCAGTAGAAACTACTGGTAATTTTTTTATTACACGTCCAACTTACCCTCGCGACGCTCTTTTAGCTTTGGAATGAGCAGAAACCCTTAAACCGAGGGCGAAGAAATATTATCATGTTTGCTTGAACGTCAAAATATAGCAAATTAGAAGCGTTGTGCGCACAAACAGAAACATACATAGTTCTGCTGTCGCAGAAAAATGGTGGTTTAGATGCTACGATGGCCCAGCGACGAAAACAATGCTTTGGTGCACGTCTGGTCAAAGCCATTCATGGCATAATCGACATCAAGAAAAGCAGTGGTGACGTCTAGGTGCTATCTAAATGACATCAAGAAACTTGAAGGTAAGATTGTATCAAAGCTTGTGAAGCTACGCAACCGAAAGGTAAGACCGTACTTATATTCCCTCCCAGGATAAGGCACTACGTTGCATAAAAAGTGCAGCATATATGCAGTGTGCTCTGAAAAAAAAAAACAAAAATGTGGGTGATCACTCTGTCATAGAAATCGGTAAAACACGAAAGCGAAATTTGTTTTCACAGAAGCAGTTGAATGCTTATCGTACATCGAAATGAACTTGCCTATTGCTGTATCGGTGTTTCGCTCAGGCAGCACCGTTTGTCGTAGATGCACCACGTTGAAGACTTGTGACGCATCGCCTTCATTCCAACGAATAACATCCACGGCCGCTACGAACTCTTTGTGGTAGCGGAAGTATTTTACACAACCGGACACAGTGGATGCTAATGACGCGCGACAACAGCATCAGTCACGTGCGCTTGCACCACATCGAACTGTCAACGTCATTGCCGTACTACGGAGCTTACAGGGACTGTCTACCTCTCAGAAAAGTTTTTTTTTAGGTTGTGGTAAAAACGGAGAGATCGTGCGTCACATTCACGGGAACGAGCACGCTTTCACCGCAGAAAAAAAGGAATTATGTCTTTAATTTTGCTCCGAAAGTGGTGCAAAAAACGCCGCTAGCGATACTCAACAGCGTGTTTGCCGATTTCCAAGTGTACGAGAACCAGCCCACGCAGGCATACACATTCTGCTGAAAACGAATGATCTATGCCTTACAAGCGTACTTCACCCTATGAGAGAGCTTTCTATAGCGTGCAAGAGCGATTCGATTTTCCTTTCGCATCTTTCGGGGTGGCGCAGGTGGCGGTGACTTCTAATTCGTGTGCCTGTACAGGCGCGTAGTACTGCGCTTGTCATGCATGCGGCGCTGCATGTCCGAGGCGCACCTGAGCGCGTCGACTTTCCCTCGCCTCTCCTCCTCGTCACCTCTGCAATAGTCGTCCTTGGAACCGGTTCCTGTTGAGAAGAAGCCTCCCGCGCCCTAAAGGGTTACCAGGGAGACGACGATGCATCGCGCGCACTAGCCATTGTTACCAGCGCCTGTACAAGTAGGAAATGAGCTGACTTCGTAGATAAAAAATCTTGTTTTAAGAATTTCTACTCAGTTTCTGGAGAAGCCACTGCACGCTGGGACACTCCGAAAGGCACGCTTTCTATTGAGCCAAAAAACGGGAGAGCAATGAAGCACGCTAGACAGTCCCGGTGGCATCAGAGTCCAAGAGTATTCGGCCGGGAAACGCCATCCAGGAGAGGCGAAGTTAGTAATGTATCACTTCGTCTGTCGTGCATGGCGGCACCGTCTCAGCCAAAGAATGTGTCGAAGCGCGTGAGCGGAGCCGGACGAGCGCATCGAGGGAGAGGGGGAGAGGCGAGATAAGAAAGAGTATAGGTCGCATTCGGACAACTTGAAGCATGTGCTTGGATAGAGCAGTCGTTAGAGCGCCGGGCACCCTTCGTCGCGGAACGGAGAGTTGTGGATTCTGTACCCAGCGCGTCCACATCAACGGAAATTGCGATAGCAAATATATGGACAGTCTCGCCTGGTTTTTGCCGTCCTTGTCGCCGCCGTCATGAACCGTCTATGTATATATATATATATATATATATATATATATATATATATATATATATATATATATGATATGTGTGTGTGTGTGTGTGTGTGTGTGTGAAAGTCCCAACGAAAAATAAGTCAGATAAATGTTCGGAAGCGCGGAATCTAACCAGGAACCTATCGCTCCGCGCGCGTGGCGCTAACCACTACGCCACGAAGAGCATATCCTTCAGAGAGCTAACGGCGAGCCTTACATACACACCCTTTACCGCTGGCAGGACTCAGAGACGGCAGGCGCTTATAAGCGTTTCTTCATTATCAGCGAGATGGCGCGAGGAGCGCAGCGGGCTCATGTAAAAGTCGTCGTCCAGCTCGCTCGCTTCTTCTATTTGCGCAGGACCTTGCCCTTCCGCTGTCTGCTCGCGCGGTTTTCTCGTCATACTTGCGGAATAGAGCGTTGAAAATTTTGGAAGGAAAAGTGTGGACAGGAAAGACGCTCCTTCCAAAATTTTCAACGCTCTATTCCGCAAGTATGACCTTTTACCAACTAGCCCAACACTTCACTGTACTGAAACGGTTTTCTCGTGTTGAGAGGAAGAGGGATGTTTCGAGCTTTGACCGTGATGTCCGCGCTGATGTTACGGGAGCGTACGAAAGTCACTGGAGCTCAAGTCACGCCGCTAAGCGAACAAACAGAAGATGAGCGCGAACTATCAAGTGTCACAGCTGGACACTTGAAGCACGCTAGTTTACTTCGCTGCTTCGGCCGCCTTTGCAACAGGAGCGCTGTTCAAACTGAGAGTATCCATTGTGACAGCTTATTCGCGCTCGTTCGGTGTATATCTGTGCGTTCGTTTCGTGCGTGCTTCACTTGATAGTTCGTGCTTATCTTCTGTTTGTTCATTTAGCGGCCTCCCCTAGCTTTGTATGTGTAGCTTTGTGACACACAACGTATAAAGCCCTTCGTACCTAGCACGCGCTGCCCACGGGAGGCGCTCACTTAGCAAGTGCATGTTTGCTACAATTAATATCGCTCCTGAAGCTGCGAGCCTCGCTTCGTATAGCATTACAGTTTCTTGCTATCGCATTCATTGCTTCGCACTTGCGGCGAAACTGTGACTTTTCATTGACATTCACACCTATGTGTTTTACTGCGTCACTTCCGTGGCGGAAATGACGTAGTGTGGTCGTGGTGTATCTGCGCATAAAACGCTTTCGCGTTAATATGCATTACGTAGCATAAGATGTTCAGTTTAACATGGTGTGCGTCATAAATATCCAACATACCTCCTTGATTGCATAACTGGATGGAACCACTTGCGTTCCTGAATCCCAAATACGTACGCACACACACACACGCACAGACACACACACGCACACACGCACATGCACACAGGCGCGCGCACACAGAAGAAAATTAAAGAACCAAATTCGCACGCACGGACGTACTAAACACACTGCACCTATGCACCACAGTACGCATACATAGCCCAATAAACGCACACACCTCTACACCATTGTTGCTATATAAAATGATAAGCGTGGGGAAACGGTTTCAAGTTCGGGATTTACAGTGCAATTCATCCAGCAGAGCGAAGAGCTGTGCACAACGAAAGGTGATACCCTCACTTCGTCAATACGCAAGAAAATGAAATGAAAAAAAAAGAAGCGGTAAAATAAAATAAAGCGTCAGACTTGAGCGTTCTGTTTGAGGTATTTACTATAGATAGGTGTATCCACAACTTGCAGACGTTTATTCGTAGAGCACAGAAATTAATGCACGTATAAGCGGCTGCTGTACGTGCCTGTAAAATTTGTACATGCATGTACAATGTACAAGATGTACAATTTTTTAAAGTTAACAGTGTTTGCAATTTCCGTGTCCTTCGCGTTCATACTCATCTGTCACGAGAGGTGAAGCTCGATAATTATGTACGTGCAATCTCTACACATCTAGTGTTTCTAGTGTTTTACAATGGCGTTAGTTTGTCTGTGTGAAGCATATAATTCGGAATGGTTACACCGAGCAATGAGAGGGCGTTTTTCGTTGAATACGTATTTTTGGACGTGTTTATAGGCTCGGAACTGGAGGCTCAATATTATAAGTACTACGACGACAAGAAAACTAGACCATAATTAAGCTGTTCGTGGCTTTGCTTGTGGAGGAAGTATTATTACCATTAATTATTAATATAAAGACTAATTTTAGAAAGGCATACAAAGCAGTCGTCAAGTATAGTAGGACAGTACGATGTTTTCATAAATAGTTTAGTACTTTGACTGCTCCGATATTTTAGTTAATATTCGGCAAGTACGAGGACGTCCTGCATTCGCCACGGGATATGCAGCGTCCATACCGAACGCCTTAGCAATGTCGAAGAAAAAAAAGAGCACTTGAATGTAAACTTTTTGGAGGCTGTAGGAGAACTTTTCAAACTCCACAGTGCGGAATTCAAGTAAACCACAGCGGTGGATGTCACGTGAGACCTCCTATGGACCGAATAGAAAGAAGGCTACGAGTTCAAGTTATGAGAAGTTGGGGGCGCTGCCAGTCGGGCGCCGACGCTCCGGGAGAAACATAGGAAACCAGAGTTCTCCCCACTGCTCAGCTTCGCCAGTCACCGTTCTGGTTCATTCCAGGCCGCTTTAAATACACCGCCCAACACTCCTACAGACCTCTAGAAATTTAAACGAGCGCCTTGTGAACCAAAATAGCAACCCTGATCGAACAACGTCAATGGGCCGCAGGTCCCGCCACCAGGTTATCTAAAAAAGTCTGAACTCGTGGCCTGTGATCTCAAATATCACCAAATACAGCGCTAGCACGTGAGCACAAGCACCCTCGCTACTGTTTCCTATGGGCGAGTCTCGGAATCAATGTTGTGAATAAAGGAGACGAAAAATATTATACCATAAGAATGTTCGTAACAGAGTGTTTCAGCCAGTCCTGATGCCAGACAGAACATGGCGAAACCTGTCAACTGATTGCGAAAGCACTTTCGCAAGAGAAGTTTTGATAATTACGTCCCTCATTATTTTATTGTGGTGATGGAATTTAGAGCGATCATATATTTGTCTGGCAGGTGTCAGCATCTATAGGCGCTGCGAGAACAGGAACCACGGGTTTGGTGACTTCACAGCTGACAGTGAGCGAACACTTTCAAAGAGTGTGCATTCAGGACCAATGGCGCTATCGAGGTTGGCTGTTCAATTTGACCCACAGCAGGTCTTGGCGAACTACGGCTGCCCGCCATAGGCGATAAAAATTCTAGTTTGGAATCGAAGCAGCGTTCAGATTTCGAAGGACTGAAATAGTAAATAGGTGCATGATATGAAGGGAAAGAGAACACATTTTTCTACAACTACACATCAGTAGAAGATGTCGCCTCTGTTGTGAATCGTCTGTGCGGTGATCAAGCGAAAGAAAATTCATTCAAAAAGAAGAGATATGATAAAATTTTTCGTCAGACATATAACAATGTTAGATGCATACTATGAAGGCAGGGGAAAATATTGTTCATTTTTCTTAGCCTACAAGTTTTACAGTTGAGAAATGCTTCACATGTCATTGCTACTCGTTTCTGTGTGTAATCTGTGTAATCTGTGTGTAAGTGCCATACTTATAGGCGTGTTTAAGAACTCTTGTAAATTTACCTTGTTTACGGAGCTGTACGGGCCGTTTCAGTGAGGATATTTAAACGCGCGCACAGCATCGGACAATGTTTTGGATTGACGCCAAATTATGCCCAGCATCGATTGAGATTATAGATTGAAATTATGCTTGTCTGTTATAAAAAGGGCATAGCTGAAGATAACCGCCGTTCGTCCTCGCTCGTGCATTTGACGAATATGGAATTGCAAGACACAGTATTAAAAAAATGCCGAGCAGCAACTTCTAATAACCCTGCTGCTCCCCATGGTGAAAACTGACGAGAATAAACAAACATTATAAAGTAGTACACAAGAACCACCACCACCACCATAATCATCATCATCATCAGTCTACTTTAAATGCACTGCATCACGAAGACTTCTCCCAACGATTTCCAATTTGCCCTATCCTGAGCGAGTTGGTTCCAGTTTACAGCTGCGAATTTCTTAATTTCGTCTCTCCATCTAACAATTTGCCTGCCTTTTGCGTTTTCCTTCTCTTGTTATCCATACTGTCGCTCTGTCCATAAACTATCTGTCCTCCACATAACCTGTCCTCCCCAGGTCCACTTCTTTCCTTTAATTTATATAGGAAAATCAGTAACTGGAAGTAACCATTACTTAGGGTAACACAATTCGCTAAGTTTACCGATGGGTTCTCTACGAATGAAGGGCATAATTCGTGGTGTATATTCATAACTGCTTTACAATCTCATGAGTTCTGGGTGAGTGTTTTCGATTAAGGAACAGTTGCTAGCGAGTGTTACGGTTGGGATGCACACTGTAACGTTAAACTATCCACTGAAGTGAGTCGGGAAAAAAATTATTCGAGTCATAGGAGAGCAGAGTTTTGCCCATTAAATGGGTTTGCATTTTGATGACATAATTACTGACGAGAATCCTAAAGCAAACTCTTCGAAAACGAAGATTACACTTGGCTTGCAATGCGGATGGCTGTCTTCGGAGACATCACAGTGCAAAATATGAAGTTTAACAAAGTGCCTTGTTGGACTAAATGACACTTTATTAAATTATCATATTAGGATCGATATACAACTACCGATTTAACCCTACGCCTCATATCCCTCGTGTTCCTGTAGCGTGACTTAACAACACAGTTCGTGATCGAAACGAATAAATGTTTTGAGGAAATATTTAGAATGCTGCTCATGCTGCGTCATCGTTGACACTTAAGCGCATACAAGCACATTTAATCCGAGAAGGTGTCTATGTCGAGCACATGATTCGGAACTGACACCTCGTTAAGCAAGGACAGCGTCTCGAAGCTGACCACAATGATGGTCGTATTGTCCGCATCGCTGCTCGACGACGTCCGCTTGATATCGAAGTCGGCAATCGAAGTCTCGGCGCTAGTCGCGGTGGTAGCGTTTCCCGTTAAGGACTCCAGCCAGGCGAGCTTCCACAGGAAGAACAGAAAGACCAGCAGCAGGACGAAGCAAACGCACTGCCTGTGCAAAAGTAAATAATACAAATCCATCAATTCTTCGTTTTAGAACCGCATTGAGCTGTAGAAGAGTTTAAAGATGTTCTAAGCTTAAATTTTATTTTATCAGAGTTTAGAATTGGGACCGATTCCTTCTGTTGTCCTGTGATAAATGGAAAAACGATTTTCGCGATTGACGAGGGCAAACAAACGGAAATTTTTTCCGTTATTAACGAAACAAAATTAAATATAGACGGCCGGTGTTGGCATCCGCTTTCACATTCAAGTCACCCTGAGAGGCACTGTGCTGCTTCCAGCCAAGGCGATGCTTGCACATTGCGTCGCCGGAGCTGTGCTGCAAAATGCGACCTTCCTACTGCAAGCGCTAACCCCGCTTTGACGGCGCCTTTGCCATGAGTCACCGCAATGATGTGGGGCCGCATCGCACTCTTTTATCAGTTACATACAGAACGAAATTGTAGCTCACAAATTTCTCTACTTTAATTGCTTTATCACGCATAAAAATATTTTTATTTCAATATTCCTTGTAGTCAGCGTATTGTAACCATGAGCGATACAAATCTTTATTGCCGACTCTTTTCGGCCAATCAGAACAAGCAGTATAACAAGCATAACAACGTTACATTCACTCTCCGAAACTTTTGATTTATGCAGTAGGAGCGGAAGCCGATATGAGGTACAAATTAAAAAACATTGAGGTTTCATTTTGCCACTTTCTCTGGTGCAACGGTAATTACTGCGTCCCACATCCAGCAAACTTACATTAAAAGCAAGGGGCTCAATTTTTGCGTTTAAGAACCCCTTAGGGTGACTATATTGATCAACGGTTCCTTAAGAGCCCTTGAGCCGGTGATGCTTCGCAGTTGAAGGACACCTGTTAAAATCGGTCAGTAGATGAGCCGTCAGGAAGTGAAGCCGTACAGCCAGGATTTGCAGCCGCAGTGTTTTCGTGATAGAAGGGCAAATAGGCGAATACGAGTGATTTCTGACGAATACAACTAGTTCTCAGGATCAAGTACTGAAACGGGTCTATACAGAACGTACCAGCTGGAATTTCGCAGTAAAGGTTCAGCATTCAACTACAAAGCGCTGATATACCTAGGAACGGCGAATGTGTAACACCGCACATTAATGCCGCCAAGGTCCAAACTTTAAAGAACTTGAATGCCCTGACAGCCGACGAACTTTATGCCACGCTTATGGAATTTCTCCGTAATGTTTAGTGGGTCCATAATATTGAGCCACTCGAGACCGTTTTGAGTAGTTTTGTTCCGCAAATATGAATATATTTTTCTTATTTCTCATCGATCTGCGGTGGGGCGATGTAACCACCGCCGAAATATGCTGTCACGGGCACATGCCGCTACATCTTGGACCATACCAAAGGACATGCAGACGTGGCAATACAGTGTGTGCACTCACAACAAAACTTTTCACGTGCAGAAATTCAGTGGATGGTGTGGACAGTGTACAGTGCACTTCTGCGGATAATTGCCGACAATAAAATATACTACGCCGTATCACGGGGCATCAATGCGTGCTACTATTATTCACTGATTAACTCACAAGAGTGCCGACCACGCCTCTAAATGGCTAAATGGCTCACCGTTTCGGTCAAATTGAGCACGTGACCAACACACCGTTGCACAAGAAACTATAGCAGAATTATTATAGAAACTTGATATCTGCAATGAGTGGTGGGCGTCCTTAACGTGGAATTATGAATATGTTCGCTCTGTGTTTTCGAAGGTCTAGTAAGTGATAAAAATAAAAGATACGCGGAACCAAAGTCTTCCTACAGCGTCAGAAACCACACAAAAATATGCAAATAATCCACTTGAAATATTGCGAACAGAACTCAGGCACTCTTGGGAACCGAACCGTATGCTACAATTGGATTTTCCTCAGTGCGAGGGAAATAAACAAGTGTCAGCTTTTGTTCAGCCCATGCAAGAACTGGGATGAACACCTTAGTACTATATTCCGAAGCTGGCATTGTCTATAAAGGCGGGCGCACAGGGGCTCAGAGTTATGCAGAGAGACGACTCGAATTATGCTCACCTCATTGCCTTCGATTGACAGATCGAGACGATAAACACCATGGTAGACATTACGACGCCTCCAGATTGCGAACTGGACAGCTGATCACGTGAAGAGGTTCGCTCATCCACGGAACTGGGTGTCTTTGTGAACATGCTTGACATGTTCGTCGTTAGCAGGGTCATGAGGCCAGGTTCGCTTTTCTGCTCCCGAGCAGTCAAGTACTCGGGTGATGTGGTGTTACTCTGGGCCATGTCAGCAGATGTGACCGAAGAGGAGCCTGCACACTGTGGAACGGATGCGGAAAATGCGATGTTGTGCGCGGAAGAACGCACAAAGAAACAAAGTCAGGCGACTTTACATGAAGCCTGTTGTGAAGTGGGACCCAGGGTGTTCGTCTTCTTCTTTGTGGATTCGCGCATACCCATTGCAGGGGCTTGAGCAAAATACGACTTATGAGATTGATTTTCTGTAGGTGGATGCACTAAGTATAAAGGTGCACCAGATAGAACTTAACTTGGGATTCTTTTAGTTTATACTTTAAATTTCGTCAGTGCAGTACAGACATTCCTGTGGCTGTACACCAAAATATAGCCTCCATATGAAAGAATAGTCGATTCGGTAAACAGCGAGCCTAGCACATGAATAATTGGTCTGAGGGTTCTTTTTCACTGAATTTTGAAGCGGAGACAAGGAGGAGTGAATCATTTCCTCCTGATTTCAGAAGGGGCATAGTGGAGAAGCAACCAAACCTGACCTCTTCAAACGAACTGGGACAGCTACGGACTAGTGGTTCGAAGGCTGAAGTAGTAGCGACGGTGGTGGCGTTTCCCTCATCATTTCTTTGTTCCCATTTTAAGTTCCTTTTAAGACTCCTTGCTCTTTTATACTTTACACGACTTTGCGATGTTCTTCCCTCTCACCTTTTCGTGTTCCTCCTTATCAATCTCACTTCCCTTTCCTACCCTTGGTATAGTATAATATACGCGCCGATGCTATGCTTCAACCACTCCTATCCTCTTTCTCTCTCTCTCTCTCTATCTCTCTCTGTCTCCCTCAGTTGTATTTCTCACCACCTTGCTATACTGTACTATGCAGGGCTGTGCTATGCTTTACTCTTCCATATATTCTCTTCCTTTTCCCATACCCCTGCATGCCATACAGCCCCGCCACAGTGGTCTAGTGGCTAGGGCACTCGGCTGTTGATCCAAAGTTCAAGTGATCGAATCCCGGCCGCCGCGGCTGCATTTTGATGGAGGCTAAATGTTGAAGCGCATCTCCTGTGCAATGTGTTCAGGTTAAAGATCCCCAGGCAGTCGAAATTTCCGGAACCTTCAATTACAGCGGCTCTCGTAATCATATCGTGGTTCTCGGACGTAAAACGGCTAAAATAAATTAGTTCTATACTCTACAGGCTTATGCCATGCTACAAAATACCCCGGCTACGGGGATCAAACCTGCAACTACGAACGGCGCATTACTTTTTCAGAGCCTCACACGGCGTAATGTGCACAGGATCGGCCCACATTCGTGTCGACGACGACACTTATACTCCAACTTGACTTGGTGATTGATTGATTGATTGATTGTGGTTTGGTTAGGAAAGGACGCTAATTTCTGCAGCCCATATAGGGAGCACGGCTAAGCGTCCGTGGGGGTGGGGGAAAGGGAGTGAAAGAGATAGAGAAAAAGGCCGTAGTGGAGGGCTCCGGAAATTTAGACCACCTGGGGTTCTTTAACGTGCACTGACAACGCACAGTACACGGGCCTCTGGCATTTTCGCCTCCATCGAAAATGCGGCCGCCGCGGCCGGGATCGAACCCGCGTTTTTTGGGTGGCAGCCGAGTACCGTAACCACTACACCACCGCGGCGGACCGCTTGGTGAGGCGACGGGAGCAAGCGGCACGTGCAGCGCTCTTTGTGGTATGAAAGAGTGAGAGGTTTCTTTGATACGCTATGAGACGCATCTGCCTTTGTACTCGGCTGCCACCCAAAAAACGCGGGTTCGATCCCAACCGCGGCGGTCGCATTTTCGATGGAGGTGAAAATGCCAGAGGCCCGTGTACTGTGCGTTGTCAGTGCACGTTAACGAACCCCAGGTGGTCTAAATTTCCGGAGCCCTCCACTACGTCCTTTCTATCTCTTTCACTCCCCTTCCCCCACCACCATGGACGCTTAGCCGTGCTCCCTCCATGGGCTGCAGAAATTAGCGTCCTTTCCTAACCGAACCACAACCATCATCATCATCATCATCATCATCATCATCATCATCTGCCTTTATGTAGTAGTGGGCTGGGCGCATGAGACGAAGAGTGCAAGAAAGCGCGCGTGCTAGATGGCGCTCCAGCCAGCCGCAGTTTTTCCAGTGTAGTAGTAGGCTGAGGACACTAGCGCAAGAAAGAAGCGCGCGTGCGAACGCCGCTCATTGGGCATTGCGTAGAAGTGCACGCGCACTCTTGGGGACCATAAGTAATGATGGTGATAGTTTCTGGTACCAGCTACTTTTAACGGCAAGCAAGAAAAGTCCCGATATTAAAAATTCTGGGAGGGAATTCGCCAACGTCATTTTATGACGGAAACCTGAATCGTCGTTGTGCTGCATAAATTCGCAACGCCAAGAGAATAAGAGACGTTTGTAATCTGCAAAGCCGTCAGAACTGGCTGTGACAGACGATTTGTTACTGTAAACATGGGAAATATAGCGGTCGTTAGGCATGCTGTTGATGAAAGGATCCGAATTATTGGAGCACATAAGCGACGCCATTGCTAACGAACAGGCGGCTTCGTACAAAAACAGACCTTCGTGACCAGGTAAACAGATTAACTGAATGCATTTTAGGTGCTGGATCAATGGGCACATAGTCATCTTCTGCCTCTGCTAGCACATGCATATATGTGGGAAAACGCATGACGAAGAGCGTCATGCAAGCGAGGAGGTTATTTTCTATAAGAACTTGGAGATATATAAGTAATCTGTTTAACTCACTATGAATTAATGACATTTACTCATAAAATTTATATAAAGTACGCCAAATATCTCAAAACCGCACAGTATATTTGTCGCATGCCATCGTAAAGAGGGGGCTTTAGAACAATGTACATTGAAAGAATAATATATAGAAAGGCATTATTATTATTATTATTATTATTATTATTATTATTATTATTATTATTATATAGAAAGGCATAGCAGCAGTAGGCACCTCTCTCTAAAACCACATCGGCTTCACAGATCGATCATCAATTGTAAATAAGCGTTACTCCGATCGGCTGTGTCGAAAGCCATATTTGTCCTTGTTTAGCCGAGGCGTATTTTAATGGTAGGGCTGTTCAGGGGTAGCAATGTCCACCGCCGTCGTGTTCTTCAAGCTCCACGCTCTCTTGCTCTCCACCCCCTACTCAAGGCCGTACTCGACCCACGATTGTCCTTAACCCACTGCTACATGACAGGGACTAGGCGAAAGCAAAAGAAAGAAAGAAAGAAAGAAAGAAAGAAAGGAGGAAAGAAAGAAAGAAAGGGAGAAGGAAGGAAAGAAAGAAAGAGAGAAGGAAAGAAAGAAAGAAAGAAAGAAAGAAAGAAAGAAAGAAAGAAAGAAAGAAAGCAGCAGCTGTCGTTGTCCCTTGGGGGAGAGAGGGGTGAAAACCCACAGAATATCATAGAAAATCCCAAGGTAATCGTACGAGAACCAAAGCTTCGCTTGATCTCCAGCTGTGTGAAATGTTTCCTACCAACTGCAAAGTTTCACCTTACGGGCGAAGACAGTGTCCCCTGAAAAATAAAGCTCACTGCCACGCACTCCATCCTATGGAAACCAGCTAAGCTGAAATGTGAGGCCCCAGTGTTTATTACTAGGTTAATTCCGACGGTTCATTGATTTACGGAGGTATTACGTCCCCAAAACACGATATGATCATAAGAGTCGCCTTAGTGGAGGGCCCCAGAAATTTCCACCACCAATTGTTCTTTAACCTGCACTGACACGGCACAGTAAACATTTTGCCTCCATTAAAACGTATGCGCCGCGGACGGAACTTCATCCCGCGAACTTCGGATCAACAGCCGAGTGCCACAGCCACCGGACCGCCGTGGCAGAACTGTACCGACGGTTAAGGTCCTTCTCAATTATTGGTTTCATCTTTCTCTTTCTTAATTGACCTTACACACACGTTTGGTTTGGGTTCACCGTAGTTTCTAATTGAAATGCCACACAACGGGCTTCGCATAATCACCATCACGTGGTAGTGGGCTGAGGCGAAAAGATGTGGTCGAGAGCAACACAAGAATGGGGCGCGCCGAGCGCTGCTTTTCGAGAACACCGCGGAAGCCGCCGTGCTTTCAGGCTGTAGTTATACATGGCTTCGTTGTAAAAACAGTGCGTTGTTACAACAGCCAACGTTGAAATTTGAAAGATTGCCCTTCCCATAGCTCACATAGGGGTCATTTCTAAACGGGGCTTGACATCAGGATTCGCGAAACATATCAATACCAATCTCAGAGTGGCCATAGTTCGGCCGCGAATTCTAATGGAGGAATGAAGGGTTCCGGAGAAATTTTGACGGCCAGAGGGTCTTTAACGTCGTGCACCCAAATATATAGCACACACGTGCTTTTTCTTTCTTCCTCTTTTGGCCCAACCGAAACGCGGCGCCTTGTCTCTGATTCGATACCATGACCTCGATCTTAGCAAGCCAATGCACAAATCACCAGGTTGTCACGGAGGACACACACTAATAATGACCTCCATATGAAGCGCCTATCAGGTGCCTCCTGCTGAAATGGAAAACTTTCACCTTAAGATTTCTTGATATTAAATGGTTATTCGTTGTAAGCGAGTCGTATGGCCAGGAAACACGTTGAGCCACCTCGCTCGGCAAGGTCCGCAACTATTAAAACTTCTGCGGCTTTTTGTAGAGTGATTTAGTGCATCCGGGCGCTTTTCTCTGAATTTTGGCGATTCACACAAGTAATTAGCGTAGTGCGTGTTTAAATGAATGTAATGGAGGCCCTATTCGCTCAGAGCTGCTTACGCTGCTTCACAGATAAGGTACAAACTGAGCATCAATATCCAGACTGTCGTCGCAGCGTCTCAGATCACCTCAGTTTTGAGACTGTTTTGGAATGGTGAGATTATGTAGATGCGCTATGATTATTGTGACACAAATGTTTGTTATGAATGAACCGTGGTCATTCCTCATGCTCCATTTTTACTCACAAGAATGTGATAAAATCAAAAGAGGAACTGGAGGGAAATAAACAAACAAATAACTAAATAAATAAGTAAATAAATAAATAAATAAAATATATAATAATATAATATAGAAAAGAAACAGTGAAAAACTCACATGAAATGTGCACTGGAAAGCAGCTGTTCGATGCCACCTTGGAAAATAATGGCACCTGTATAATTCGGTAAAAATAATCAGTGAAACAACGTGAATGTAGATCCCCGCTGGTGGATGCAACCCCTCCATTACGAATTAGGCCGCTTGATGCTGATAATTGAGCTCGTCGGCGCGAAAATGAAAAACTACAATGCTGATACACCGCATAATTATAGCGGTAGTCAGTCAGATGGTTGGGGTCAGGTCATGCTTGGAGAAATTTCTCTCCTAAACGGAGTTCTTAAACAACCCAACAAGTGCTCGCTTGAAGTATAAATAGGTCTCGTTCGCTTGCAAGCATGAATTAATTGCATTGACTTCTCTGCGGGAGTCTCTCGCTGCAGAATTGCCACGCGTTGATGATCGACCGCTGTCTGAGCAAACCGTATTGGAATGCTGGAATCACAGAATCTCCCAGAAGAAAGCCACGAAGGGTGTGCTCACGTTTTTGCGAGCAACGGGCCTCATTGACCGTCTCTGACACTGCCATGTTCGTGCGATTAGACCTCTCTCTTTCTCACTTTTTTCTTGCATCCCTTTCTGTCTACCTTTACCTTTTCCCCAGTGCAGGGTAGCAAACTGGATATTTTTCTTCCGGCTAAACTCCCTGCCTTCCGCCCATCATCTATCTCTCTCTCGACTTCTCTGACATGGTCATTTCTCACGCCTACTTATTTTTCACACTTATGCTAGCATAGGTAACTTGACATCTGCAATGTTGTCACTTTCGGGTGTCTTGAGGACACGGAAATGAGAGGAGGGATTCAAGCTATGACATGCGCAGCACTATAGTTTCAAGCAGTAGAACTGCACTGCGATGGGCCTGCAAGTTTTTCGTTCTTGTTTCCGTTTCTCTGCCGCGTCTGCTACCAAGAATATCTTATCAGCATTGCTAACCTCTTCAATACTTGCGCTGCACTGTGTATTGTGCTGGCCCCGCCACGCTGGTCTAGTGGCTATGGTACTCGGCTGCTGATCTGAGGGTCGCCGGATCGAATCCCGGCCACGGTGGCAGCATTTAAATGGAGGCGAAATGTTGAAACCCGTGTACTATGTGATGTCAGTGCACGTTAAAGAACCCCAGGTGGTCGGAATTTCCGGAGCCCTCCACTACGGCGTCTCTCGTAATCAAATCTGGTTTTGGGACGTAAAACCCCAGAAAATAAATCACTAACTTGTGCATTGTGCTGAGAAAATGACGACTGGACCCTCTTTCGAGAGTTGCGGGGAAAAAAATGTATTATAATAAACGTTAAGGAAGCACGCCTTCAAATGATGACAGCACAAGCGATCGCAGCAGGCCTTCACCGACTCGAGTGCGCACGAATGCGGCGGTCATTCGGGGAATGAGTCTATATCCAGCACATGGTTGGGCATCGTCATGTCGTTTAGCAGAGACAGTGCCTCAAAGCCGTCCAGCAGCGTCGTCTCGTTGGCTGTCGTGCTTTTCAGCGAGGCCGGGGTGGTGTCGAAGGCGGGGATCGACGTCTCGGTACTCGAACTGACAGTCGTCGTCTTTCCCGACCTTGAAGTGGCCATGTAGATGAACAGCCACAGGAGGAGAAAGAGGAGGAACAGGGCTAGGAAGGACGCGCACTGCCTGCGAACCACATATCACTGTGAAATTACTCGAGGAGCTTTACTGGTTGGAGTTCACGCGCAGGTGATAAGGAGCACACCAACAAAATCGTAGAGGCAGTCAATAGGGTCCACGAAGCAGGGTGCCAAACCCGCCACTCACATTCATAAGAGGCGCGTGAAACAACATACGCGATAACTCATAAGCGGACCCTGGTTAATTCTATGGCAGGAAAAAGGAGACATGAAGAAGTTTAATGAACACTATGAGAAATTCAAAGCAGCATACGAGAAAACCTTATTAATAGTCGAATAACGGACTGCACACATGCTCACATCGAGTTTTATTTTTGCTTAATGGGTTTGAACGAATTTCTCTGCAAAGTTGCTGTACATAAAATTTCTGGAAGTTAGAGAGGAATGAGGAATTAATCGACGCTTCCGGTTTCAATTTTCATGCACTCATACTTTCTTTACCATACGTATATGGTTTACGATAATTTTTTTAGCTACAAGTGTCCTTGCGCTTTCCAGGGCAGCGAATGCTTTCATCAGCAGTGAACAGATCGATAAAAACGATGCAGAACAGGGAATGTCGCAGGATCCAGCATTTCGACAAGTGGACTTGTCTTTGTCTTGGCTCTACACAACGCTAGACATACTGATCGCGTTGCTCTGTTTTTCTAAGCCCGGCTGGCGCTTTATGCAGGGCATGATTAGTTGCGTATGGACACTAAGCGAAGTTATCCATGGTTGTGTGACGACTTTTGGAGAGGAAAGGAATGAATTGCGAAACTCACCTGAGCACCTTGGACTGGTAGATCGAGACGCCCACGAGCGCTGTCCTGACCACGGTCGCTGTCACGATAGCCGCTGGCTGTCGACCCTTGGCCACTTCACCATCCACGGAACTCCGGTCACTTGCGCCAGTCCTCTGCTCTGTTGCGTACATGGCCGACATGTTCATTGTCATCATAGTTCCTTCCTGATGATCCGACTCGGCCGTGTGATATTCCTCCGGGGTCTGTGCGCCATTGTTTGCTGCATGCATGACTGAAGCGGCTGGTGACACGAAAGATGAGTCGAATTGGGCGAGGAAATTCGTGTACAGGACAAACAGATCTGAAACAGAGTGACGGACGACCAAGGCGTTGGAATAGCCTGCACGCGCTCCCTTCTTGGTTCTCAACCTCCTTTTCCTTTCCCGCCCTTTTTGCGGCACATTGTAATGGTTGTTGCAGTTGCTGTTGTTGCTTTATTGTTATTTTTAATTTAAATGCGAAAACATGGAGAGGTAGGCTACGTTCGAGTCGGCTATCCTAACGTCATCACAATAAGAGCTTGTCTCTCTTTAGGCTGGCCGTTCGGTGAAACAAGAGCGCGTACACTTCTTTTGTATGAGATGGGTGCCATTTCCATGCGCACTTCTTTCTTCTCGTGTGCTCATGATTTCAGACCGCTACTACATAAAGACCCACGGGCTTCATCAGTCCCCTTTCTACTCTATATCACTTATGCCTTGAGCCCACTACTGAATAAAGGCGGGTATGCGGCACAGAAAGCTAGTACGTGGCAAGCACCTCCTAACATATCATAGCCGTGCATAGCATAGTACAGCCAGGGGGTGGGAAAGGGAAGTGAGGAGACCTGATCCGAGGGCCAGGATAGTGGAAAGGAGAAGGGAAGGGGTTAAGTATGGCATAGCATTGTATAGTTTGTGCGCGACAGAAAGTGGGTATGTGCCAAGTAGCCGTTAGCCTAGCCTAGCAATGAATGGCATAGTATCGAAGGGGGTGAGAAAGAGAAGTGTGGCTGAGGAAGAGGGGAAGGGAAAGGTTAATTCATAGAACAACATAACATAGCCGTGAATACTAGAGTATGGCAAGGGGGCGCCAAACAAAGTGAAGGACCCCAGACACTCTGTCTCCTCACTTTTCGCACTTGTAGGACGAAGCTACCCAATGTAACAGCTGGTCACGTGACACATCACGTGATTTAGTTAGCTTGTAGAAGCCGAAAAAAGCTAGGTCAGCCACAAGCTCCGCTATTAGTCCAACCTTGCACTAGTAGGGGAAGGTGCCCAAATTTTTCGATATTGAACACAATAGACACACATACAGAGAAAGAATACGAATATAGGAAACGAAAAAGTAAGAGTATGTCTAAACTTTGCGCAAGTGTGATGGCTAGTGTGTAAAGATTATCTCTGAGGGCTGATTCCAATACGATCAGGGTGTTCACACTGATTACCGCAGATACAATCCCTAGAAATATATATATGTGCTGCCATATTAAAAGTCGGTACGTCCGTCATCAACACCACGTGATAAGTAGAAGCAATCACGATAATTACAGAAAGTTCATAGTGTCTGTGTTCATTAAATTGTCTCGGAGGAAGTGCGCTCACTGCATGTATTTAGTCGTCAAGGTGTCGCCGCGGTCCACGTGCGAGATGTCATCTATCGTGGCTATGCACCCGATCTTTCAGCTGAATGCAGTGCTGTTTGTACTGCGGGCGTTCCATGATTTCATGCCTCGCACTGCCCCGCGACATTCTTCTTTTGTTCTACACACACACACACACACACACACACACACACACACACACACACACACACACACACACACACACACACACACACACACACACACACACACACACACACACACACACACACACACACACACACACACACACACATATATATATTACCAACCGTGTCAATACTAATTGCTTTACAGCCGAAAACTAATTCCTTGTTGAAGCGAGAAGACACAAGGAAAAAGAGGAAAGCACTGTTGTCATCCGTTTAAAAGCAAAGTGAACTTGCACAAATTTGACCACATCTGTCTATCTAGCCGCCTACGTCTCGCGCTCTCCTGGTCGTGTTGCTCACACGATATACGCCAAAACTGGGATGGTAAAACCCAAACTATGGCGAGCATGAATGATTGATCGTTTCGCCCCTAACATAGTACACTTGCCGTCACGATTAACAATACTGCACTCAAGTGTGGCTCATGCACTCAAGTGCGGCCGCAGCTACCTGTAGCGGCTTGCGGCCGCGTCGGCGCGTTTCTTCTCTGTGTTGGCGAAAGCGCGCGCCCAGCTGCGCGGCGTCGCCATAACAGCCCTCGGCGCGCGAACGCCCTAACTCGCCCATCGTTCCTCGCCGCCATGCATGCCGAATTCAATCTCGAATTGAAGACGCCCACTGAGGCCATCACGACGTCGAGATGCACGTGCGTCGACCTCGCATTCACCAACGACTTATACATTCTGCGAGATGTGGTGTATGTCTCCACCTACTCGGATCACAAGGCCATGGTAGTGTCTTGTACACCGGTCCAAGTACGCCGTCACCGGAACGATAAGAGGGTGACGACACCGGTGACACTGTCTAATGACACCACCCACAACGCAGCGGCGGTCGTACTACTTCGATATGCCCGAGACTTTCCCGGTCATATCTCCATATACTGCCTGGACGACGATATAGAAGGGGACATGTGAAGTGTCGACACCACTTTCATGGCATGAAATCATGTAAATAAGCAAAATCCGGCCCCCCATACTGCCTCATTCTTTATAACACAACTCGGCAACACCAGTTTGCAGCACCTCTCTGCAACGACAATCTAGGCAAAAGAAACGCCTTCGCGTTCTCGTCTCTTAAGAATATGCTTAGGGTTTCTCGAACTTTTTTACAAAACGATCCATTGACAAGTCGTTCGGTTTCGCTTGCAAGGCGTCCGAGGACGCTCCTTGTCTATGACTGGTTAGCGCAGAGCTCTGGCGCATGCTATTTAGTGTTTCCGGAGCAATGTGAGTCGTTCGAGAACTTTGCCTCGTGTGCAACCCTCGAGGATCCCTGTGCCGTGTCGAGGTGCCGCTGATGTCTACATGTGACGCATTGTCATGTTCACAGTACCCAAGCCATATCCCGCCCCTCGATTCGCCAAATTGCCGCTTATGCATTCCACAACTTCGCGAAGACAGGTTTCGCTTTCGTGTTGTAACCATTCCTATGACAGAGGGATCACCACATCTTTTTATCCATTCCAGAACTGCACATAACGTGTAGCTTCCTCCCATTCAATCAAAAATATTAAGAACATTCAGTGGAAACATAAGTCGCTTCGTTAAAGGGCTAGTACGATCGCCATGAAAGATATATCTGCAATGGGCTGAGAGAAAAAAAAAGAGGCTGCTTATTTAGGCGACAGGGCTTACTGGACGGCAAGATAAGTGAGCCGCCGACCCGAATAGGCAACTCCTCTCGCACGACAGCGAACCCTCCTCGCGCAGAATGGGAAAGGTTCACTAGATGCAATGCCATAACAAAAGCATATCTAAACTCGAGTAGGATACACCCACAGCCTTGTCTCAAATAGAAGACAAAGCGGGCCGTCGGCTGGAGACAGCTCCAGACGAATCCCTTCCCAAACCCATTCCATATGAAACGAATTTTTCGAGATGAATATCAAGACGATCCTTGAAAACAGGGCCAGGAAGTGCCACCAGCTTCTCAAACACACGTTCTGGGAGTGCATTGTCATTATAGAAATGATGACAGCCACGCCGGATACGAAGTCGTCGCCTCACTGCGTATTCATCCTCCGTATTCGTCCAGCAATCCCGTGAGGTGGCGTTGAGGTAGGGCCTTGACGTTCCCAGTGGGAGACATAAGCCCGAGAAACATAAGCGTTGTGAGACGTTCGCTAAAATCGTACCCATCTGTCCACTCATCCACCAAAAATTCGTGCTTGTGCATACTGGCGCAAGCGAATGTTCGTTTCTCACAGTTACCGTGACCTACCAGAGAAAAATACAACACGCGTCATCTCTCGCCGCAAGCCTCGAGTTTAAGTACATTCTAAGCTTCCCGAAATTTTCGCTAATTCCAGGCGGAGATCATGCGGGATGTCAGTAACGATCTGGATTCTATAATGTACACCAGCACAAGTTATTAGACTTGAGTGCACATTACGAATGTACAAAGAGAAATGGCGTTTCTCTCGAAGGTCCTACTTCTATAACAGGCGACAGTGCTTGGCTGTACTTTGAGTTCACTGTTTTCCTCGCCGCATGTTCGCTCAACGAAGATTTAAATCCTCAAGGCTTTAGTAGCTCCAATATTCATTGTCACAATCACATGATAATAACATCGTAGCTGATGTCTACACAAATATGTTTGTGCGTTTCAAGAGTGGGAAAAGATGCGGTATGCGTAAGGCGGCGTTATGACCTAACCAAGCACGCCACATTTGCTTGGTTATTGCGGCCGCTGTCTGTATGACGTACAAGCTAAATTCTTGCCACCGCAAGAACAATGAAAATTACCTGTGAACAAAATACCGCTAATAAAAAAAGCATAGCGAAGAAGGAGAAGGATGATTGGAAAAATTAAATTTTTCGTTGAGGCAGAACGTGGCTAATATATTAATCCACGTTAAGGAACACCAGGTTGTCGAAATTCTGGAGCCCTCAACTGGGGCGTCTCTCATACTCATATGGTGGTCTTTATACGTAAAAGCGCAGAAATTATGAATAAATAAATATATTTGATTTTCTAGGCGAAACAAATCCGAAACAAATAGTATTCTTGCTCAGTGGGCCATATTGACCAGAGGCTTGACATGCACATTTGAGGCTCGGTTCGGCTATGAATAATAAGAATTGATGGGGTTTTACATATATGTGTGTTCATTTATTTCAGGCATCCACTTCTCTACTGCGGAAGTACGTAACTGATTTCTTTGTGGACCCCAACACATTCGTGTTAACAAAAAAAAAAAGGGGGGGGGGGGCGGTGTAATGGGGGCATTACCGGCTTTCTAACAAGCGACTGCCATAGAGAAACTTCAACAAACCCTTGACCAACTTTCCCGCGAAGTCGCTTTTAAATGGCATTCTGATATATAGTCTGTTCCGGCAGCGCTCTCATGAAGACGGGCTAGCCGGGCCACTAGTGGTAGTCTGTGCGTTATAGAAAGTTCGACAGCAAGGCACGCGTTCTATAGCTTCCTCAGTGTCACAGTGACTGCAAGCAGCGCTGTCGTGCATGCCTATTCTTAAAGCAAAAGATGTTGTGAAAGCTACACCAAGCAACAGCCGGTAAAGTACTGTGGTCCCGTGCCGGGAGAATCCAGACGGAGATCGCAGTCTGTGTCGAGTCCAGTCGAGTCAGACGTGTGTGTTTCAAACTCGGTGTGTTCCACAACGTTCCTTTTTTATTCATTTGCGAGGGAACGAATTCTTATGGCTGCGTCAGTTCTTGATAGCGGTAGGATCTTGCAAACCCTCCACATGTGCCAGTCGAGCAGTTGCATCGGCATGTTTGTTGCCGCTGATCCCACATTGGCTTATAATCCACTACAACGTGGTGTCATGTCTTTACTCTACAAGGCGGTGCAACAACAGTCTCGTTTCTAGAACAATCTCTTCGTATGGTCATTTTGTAAGGCAGAAAAAAAAAATGACAGCCAACTAGGGCGTTTGAAATGACCGACCGCTAAACAGGTGTTTCTGTAGGAGCGTCAAACCTATGTGTGTAATAGCAGAAATCGATTATGGGGAACGAACACGTACACAGATAGCTCTTAAGGTGACATACACGAACCTGAAAGCCATTAAGGTAATAGTATTACGTCGTTTTGACTGGCACAGCCGCCAAAACTTTATTCTTCATTGAGCAAACTATTGCCCAGCGAAACAGAGCGCTCACGTTACAACGACATGCTACAGCATGGCCATCGCACATACATAATACGACGTGTGGGTGAAAAGCGGCGTTAATTTAGCTTCGTCATCGTACATTTTAGCTTTATTGCCGGAACTCGCCTAACCTCCAGAATGTGCTCAGCCACTCGTGTCGTGCACGCACTCCCATTAGCATGTCCGGAAACATTCAATAGGGCGCTTATAAACTCAGGCGCGACGTGCGCCGAGTGACAACATATGTAACAGTTTTAGCCAGTGCAACCCAGTCATAACGAAAAGAAAACATATACGTGAGTTGATATGATGTGTGTTGTGTAGGCCTTAGTAGATGACGAAGAGACGAGAATAACGTGCGAAGACGTGCCAGCAGTTCTTGCCTGGGGTCAATTGGCGAGACGGTACGAGAGCCACATTATCCCTCGAGATAGCCTCACGATGGAGTTTTTATTTTGGTGCGGTAATACCTGCGAGAAATGAGCATACTTGCCTAAATTATAATGGGGCAAGCAATACAATAATTAAAGATTCATCATACATGCTATTTCCCATTCAAGATCTGCAAAGCAACCGCGGTATTGTACGTTGCCGCCCACAAATTTGTCTCATAGAAAACTGTGCTGGGGGTTCTAGCGGTAGAGCTTGTTTTAAATTTCTTTCAATCATCCTTTCGAGCCAATGCCATTATTGAAATATGTATCCACGTCGTAGAGTTTTGCGAGACATTCAGATTCGGCACGTCATAGACGATGCCATCGGCACATATAGCTTCTACAATATTCAGACAACGGCATCATGAAAGACGATGACGATGATGACATCAACAGTAGCAACAATAAGAAAATAGACATACGTATATCAGTTGAAGTGTGCGTGTGTGTATACATATAAATATACATATATGTGCGTGCGTGCGTGTGTGTGTGTGTGTGTGTGTGTGTGTGTGTGTCACATGGGCACGTGAGAAAAGCAGCTATTCTTGCTAGGGGCTACTCTTGAGTAGCGGGCGAACTAAACTGCAAGCGCAGAGGTGCTCATCAGATTGCTACGCGTGGAAATGGATATGAATAAGTCGCACCTACCGTTGATAGTAGATGTATGCTTCATTGCATGCATTTCATGTTTGTGAGTTCTATAGCAAAAGCCACAGGATAATATAACGCGTTGATATGCGCCAACAGTTGGGATAATAATTACGTGCTAACACTTACCGTGACATGGAACTGCTGCGGATGTCAGCAGAGGATATGACATAATACAGTATGAGAATGTAATATTTTGATATTTAGTAAACTGTCACTTACGTGTCTGTGTTATAAAATTGTTTATTAGCGCACACTCACTGCGGTACAGGTTCAAATGTAGGCGTGCTATATTCCTGCCCATCCTGCTACAACAAGGATCAGCATAATTCCGATGCTCCTGCAATACTTGTGCGCTCGAATAGAGTGACACTTTGGTACTGTGGCGTTTGGGCTAGCTTAGCATATCAAGACGGCTGTGTTACCTCTCTGTGCCTGCTCATTCGCTGTGGCATCCTATAACAGCTGCAGCGTTGTATAACATTAGTGTGAAGAGCAGGTTCTTTTTTTTTTTGCTGCAGTGCCCTTCCAAATTCCTAGCTTGATCCTTTAAGCACTCACTTATGCTACATCACGCTTGAGTTCCAATACAGGTTTCTAAAGCGTGCAGCGAGGGGAATTCCGTCTCCATAATCAGGTTTGTGCATTCCTTCACATGAAGCGGAAGACCGGAAAAAGTAGGCCGCGCTAGCGCGCCTTGGCCAGAGAACAAGGCGGGCTTACTGCCTATGCCGCGCAGTTCTAATGAACGTGCAGAACTTCTGTGTTGCAATCACTGGAGGAAAAGCGCGCGCGAATATTCTCAGGGGAATAATCCCACAGGGGTGTGTCAGTGAGAGCGCCGGCTCTTGGCAGGTACGCGTTTCGCACATGTGCAGCTGATGCGCATCTCGGATTCACAACTTTATTTTAACAGCGGAACTCTTTACAGGTCCGCCATGTCCGCCATCGCTGATTTCCGTAGTCGCCCCGACGGAAAAAAAAAAACGCACCGGCTTTTGCTCTTGACTCACTACTCACAATGCTACATTGTAGTGATTATGTGGCCAATCTGGAAATCAATAAATGAAAGGAAAGAAAACTAAAGAAAGAAAAGTATCGGGGTGTGCAGAAGGAAAAAGCGCACCAGCGGATGCCCGTGACCCATTACCACTCCGCTGTCCTCAGGCCACGACATGACAGTGGCAGTGACAATGATATTTGTACATAATAATGATAGTGATATTGACACCCTGGCGACAGCTGGGCAGTTTATTGAGATTTCACAGGCGTGGTCCTGACTTCAGTACTGCGTTTGGTTTTATTATGTGAATGTGCAGGAATGTTTCCGTGTTATAAATACAGTAATAACTACTCACAGAAATAGCTTGCCCCTTTTAGCACTTACAGTGAATAGCTATGTGGCTCGTACGTCGTGCATAAAGAGAAGAGAAAGGGACTTAAAAAATGTGGTACCATTGCAAAAGAGCGATCCTTTTGCATTACGCGAAAGAAAACACCAAGTTCTGCTTAAACGATTTTTTTTGGTATTGGCTAACACACCCATTCGGCCTCGCTTTGCATAGTCAAATAGCACCGCTTACCCGGACCTGCTGCACAAGTGCGTAGAATAATTAATAAATGATCGACGAATTTGCATGAGTGTCATATCCAGCGTTTATTCGGCTGCGAAGTTCCTGCGGGGCTTTTCAAATTAATTTGTACCACATTTACCGAAATCCTAATTTCGGCTATTTTTAACTCACGGTGCGTCAAACGGTTCTACTGTGTTACATTGGAACGTGCTATCACTAATTTAGCGTATTTAAATGGTAATAATTGGTGCATTTCTGAGTGTAAATAGACCTATGCGATTGTAAGGCACGCCGCTGTTGAGGGATTCTGAATGTATTTTGGCTATCTGGAATAGGCGAAACTTTGGTAGACGTGCACGTTCAACTGAATCAGAGATTTCGGTGCAATGTTTACCTAACAGTTGTGGTTCGGTTCATGAAATAACGTAATATTCAGCAGCCCCTGTATTCAGAGAACGGCTGGGGGACAGGGTGCGGAATAGTGGATAGAGGAACGTCGTAATGAAGGATTGCGGAAATCTTAAATTTTGGCCACCGGGGGTTCCTGAACGTGCACTGACAACACATAGTACATGGGACTCTAGAATATCGCTTCCATCAAAATTAGACCGCAGCGGCCGGGTTTACCTAATTCTAAGTACACTACACGGGTGTTATCACATTTCGCTCCCTTCCATACACGGCGACTGTGGCCGGGAATCGAACAGACGTCCTGGGATCAGAGCGACAGATTACCTGCTAGACTACCACGGTCGCTTATTTTTCAATTTTGATTTTCGGCGGTGCCTATTCATATTCTTTTCGCTCATTTAACAGTGAAGCCGTTTAAGCTGGACGCTTGGCGCTGGATGCTTCGCAAGAAATGACCACGATCGTGAAACAATCTTTAAGTAAATGCTCGTGCACTTAGCATTTGCGCGCTCACTTCTTTCTTCTCTTGTGCTCATGACTTCAGCCCACTATTACATGAAGGCGGAAGCGTTTTGTCAGGTGTTTTCTGTTAAGATGGCGCTGCTTCGCCTAGCCTTGGCGGCGATGCCTCCTGCTTGGAGGCCCGCCATAGCTGTGGATGCGGAAGTGACGTCACCCCGCCGGTGCTAGTAATAAAGACTCCGCGTCGCCGGTGCGGCGACAGACTACCCCGCTCCTCCTAGCCGAGCACATCGTCGTGAATGTGGGGCGACCGATGAAGTGCGCCATTTCAGATCAGGAGGCAGCACGGCGCGAAACGACATTTCTTAGGCCATCCTGGGCGAGACGACTTCGGGCCGGCCCCGAGCAACCCGCCGGTGGAGCGGCAGCAAAATGTCGGGAATGTGAAGATGCGGAGTGATGAGCTCGTGTATGCGAGCAACACCGTTTTTATATGCAGAATAATTATGAAAAGAACTCGGGCCTGCAAGTCGTACCTCGGAACAGTTAAGAAGGGGATGAGTGTCAATGAAAAAAATAAACAAAACTGTACATCCTGTGAAGTGTGCGTGTTCTTGCAGGGCTAAACTCTGGCGATAACTTAGCGCCATGGAGATAAAGCTAGGTGGGGCTGTAAGCTTCGTTGTTTCTACAGCGTTCGCACCTCAGAGTGAAGCTGTCCCCTAATTGTTTTGTGACGACAAATGAAGCACAGCGTCCAGTGCTTGCTCCTTCAGAAAAAGTCACTTTCTTGGTTTTTAAAGATTGTGGCTTTCCCAAAAGATAGAAATTACATGCCTTGAACTTTCTTTAGCTGTGCGGAAGGCGCTGAATAATAAGGAAGTATTAATTTTTGTGTAAAACAAAGTAAGATTATCGAGGGCGATTAGATGTGTTGCATTTTTCTCGCTTCTGGTCACGCACAAATAAGTTCTAATAACCACATTTACAACAGAACCCGACGTGTGTGTGTGCCGCCTCATTTGCTATTAGCTTAGTCAGATTTCACTAAAGATTTGTGGCATAATTCCTATACCGAATTTTGTTAACATCCCGTGGATACAAATATAATATAAGAGGAATGTGGACGTTTCGCCGTCATATTACGCTAGCAGTACGCTATATTCCTAATACAAATTTGTTACTTTGGTACCCACAGGTTCCAAGTAGGTTTTTCGTTCACTTATTGTTAGCTAATATTCACGAGGCTTTGAGAAACTTACGAATAACACGAACTAAGATTACCTTGGCTCCGTAATTGACTTTTGTGCTATTTCGGGTAAAAAAACGAAGACCCCAATTATTTGCCCTTGTGTTATACCAAATAAAATAATTCACTGGGGTGACATGCACAAGGGCTACATTTATCGTCTTCAAAATGTTCAGCATCTTTTTTAACAAGGTTCACCGACTATACGAATTTAGAGGCATTTCTTAGGCCATCTAATGTAGACAATAATGTCCACATTACTGGTAGCTCGCCTGCTTATCTTTACCTGCGATGGGCGAGCTACAGCTCTGAAGGTTGGTTCAACAATGACTTGATTTTTTGGCTAATCGTACTACCCAGCGTGCAAAATTAGGCAGATTCTCGTTCCCCTCTTTACAGTGAAGATGATCGCTGCTGCTACTACAGCAACTGATTTGACTTGTTGCAGCTGCATTACTTAAGAAAAATCTGTTTCGTATTATTATACAGGGTGTCTTTCTTTTAGGTGCAACAAATTTTTTAAATTAGAAAAACATAAATCGCGGGAATATCTTGTGTGCCATTCGAGTATACGGATTGGCGGCCTCTATATACAGAAGAATTTCTGCACCTGCGTGCTTAATTAGCGAAATTACACTAATTATCCTTTAATTATCAGTAATTGGTGGCTACAGCAAATGAGTACTTTGGAGCCCGTCCACGGCACTACCTATCCCAACGATCAAATTTTGAATAGCGAAGCGCATGTCGGAGCTACGCGAACAATTAGTTCCCCGTGGCAGGCTCATTGAAACCGAAACTGGGCGGAAAAAGAGCGTCTGTGACGTCGATGTCACCGCCTCCCAGGATTTCGTCACTCGCCCGTGGTCACCGCCGCTCCGGCCGCGCTAACAGCTTGCGTTATCTCCTTGTTATCTGCGGCGTTGGGCGCCGCGGGCGAGTGACGAAATCCGGGGAGGCGGCGACATCGACGTCACAGACGCTCTTTTGCCGCCCAGTTTCGGTTTCAAGGAGCTTGCCACGGGGAACTAACTGTTCGCGTAGCTCCGACATGCACTCCCCTATTCAAAATTTGATTGTTGGGATAGGTAGTGTCGAGGACGGGCTCCAAAGTACTCATTTGCTGCAGCCACCAATTACTGATAATTAAAAGGTTAATTAGCGTAATTTCGCTAATTGTGCACACAGGTGCGGAAATTCTTCTGTATCTAGAGGCCGCCAATCCGTATACTCGAACGGTACACAAGACATTCCCGCGATTTATCCTTTTCTAATTAAAAAATTTGTTGCAACTAAAGAAAACACCCTGTATATAGAAGGCCTACAGTAGGTGAAATGAAGGGCCCCATCATTTTTCCTATGGGCCCTTTCTATGTGCAGTAGTTGCTTAGAGAGTTTTAGTCTCTCTCAATAAACATCGGTTTTAATAACTACTCGGTACTGTAAACTGTATAAAATTCTTCCCCGTTTCTCAGAGGTGAACACACCCGAGCAAGTTCTCTTGGACTCAGGTCACTCTCAATGTTAAACGTGAATTCCGAGTTCAGACGTTGGTACTAGGGTTAGGACTACCTTTGAAATACTGAAATATGAATACTATCTCGGATACCTTATGCTAACAAGCCGTAGGTACACGTTGACCCAAACCACAGTTAGGTGGTTTTTACTTACAAGAAGAGCCCGCACCTTGGCGCTATAATCCCTGATAGTCCTGCACTATCCTTTCAGGATCCCCGGATGACAACCTCGATTGCTACGCAATTTCTTCTCTGGTTCACAACTTTCGTCGACTGAAAAACGTCATTCTTTTCGCGAAGTCTTAGGATTCAACCATCAGACACGGCGATACACTCTTAGCGGCCCCTCGGCACGCTGTAGTATGTTCCTAACAAGGAAAATATTTCTAGTATGACAATTGTGTAGGACGCGCATTACTTGTACGGGAATATATCATGAAAACACTCGATAGGTGGAATACATATTTCCATCGTGTGCTGCTGCTTCCACGCAATGAGACAACACTTCCGACAGTGTTATCGCAGCCTCGCATGTGGGACCTCGGGTACTTTCAAGTGGGTTTGTAAGCGCCTTTCACCTGAGGGACTGCCCAAATATCATTGGAAGTAAAGATTTTACTGATTGATTGATTGATTCGAAGAGAGAAAGCTAGTATATTTTATCCTTATCCAGTAAGAACATTCGCATCCTGTTTTGCATTTTAATACTTTCGCGACATGCCTTGGTGGCAAAGCTGGTGAGTCACTGTTATACATAATACTTCGCCTGTACGACAGAAGTGGTGATCGGCAGGGCGTGAACTTTGCTGAAGCCAACAGAATGTGAATGCTCATGGGGTGCTTCGACAATCGCCTCACCGCTTCTATTTCACTATTTGCTCTCACCGAATTATAAACTATCATCAGGGGTATACTTTGATGGCGTAAATTTGTTATCCGGCACATTCCCGTAAAAAATGCGTTCTCTTCTACCGTTGTATTTTGCTTCCTGCCAAAACTAACTGTCGCGTATTGCCAAGGCTAGTCTGGGTTATTACGGCGCAATCCTCGAGCGAGAAGGAACCACGGGGGGTGCCCCTTTCCCGGTGGCATCCTGCTCAGTCCTCCTCATCACGGAGTCGGATCACGCAGCCGCTTGCATCGTTCAACCGTTATGTACATTGAGATGCGCCAGTGAGCCTGGGTTATGTTAGCAACCGTTTTCCCCCAAGCTGCCCCGTGCCGACGAGGCAACAAAAAATAAACAAGTGCTTGCATTTCAACTCGGTCCTGACACCTTGCTTATAATCCTGCTTCATGGAGGCTCAGGTGCTCAGTCTTCTCTTTTATTTTATTTTTCTTGTAGGGACTCATTTTTTTCCTTTAGTCTCTGCGTGTCATAAGGTCCGCGAGATCTTTTTCAAGCACGCTGCCGGTCTGCCTTTTCTTCATTTTATCATTCTTTTTCTGTACCTTGCAGTCTCGCACTGTGCGTCGGACGAGCCATTGCTTTTCGATAGCGGCCAGTCGGTTCGCGCACAGAGACCAGAAGCCGGGAGGCCAGGTCTCATTGCTAGGCTGAGCCTGTCGTCCTAACAGGTCCTGCAAGGAAGCGCGTACACGGCGTCAAAAATAAAATTAAGTCAAGCTTGATATTCTCCAGCGATTGCTGGACGCTAGCGCTGTCCTCAAGGACAAGTTGCCTCGGTTGCGTTCCGCTCCTTTCGCTTCGGCGATTAAGAAAGAGGGAGGCAGAGAGCGAGAGTACATGCGGTAGGGCTATTCCTTTTCCACCCGCCGTAGTGGCCGTCGTTGTTGGCTTCACGAAGCACCCCCTCGTCCAACATGATGCGTGCCCCATCGACGAGGATCTTCGTTCACCCTCCTCTCCTCTTCGCGTACGTGATGTCCGGTCCTTCTTGGCGGCGCTTCTGGAAGATGGCCTTAGCGCCACGCTTCATCACATGGCTATAAAAACGCCGCCATCGCCGACCGTCCTACCACATCTTCCTTTTACATCCGGCCGATCGGACACAAGGAGCCCGTTCGACGATGCTGTGCAAGGTAGGCAGTGGATTGAATCGCAAAAGAGAGAGATAACAAGAAAGAAAGAGCCCGTGTCGCCGAGGATGAGATCGCATTGTTCGGCGCTAAGGAAACGAAGATAGCTCTACATCGTTGACCTCTTCGTCTTTCGCAGGTTGCCTTCCTCGGCCTTCTGGCCTTCGCTGCCGCCCAGGTTCAGCTCCAGGAGCAATTCGTAGGTTCTTGCTACTATTCCTGAACCTTCTTAGAGCGTCGATAGCACAGATGTGTAAAAACTTCCTGAGTCGTATCGATGCATTTGAATGGTAACGTCGTGTTCTGTGTGTGACTCGCAATTCTTATTCGTGTAAAGGAAAGCTTTGTACATGAAGAAATTTTCTTTTTTTTTCATTAGTTAGATACACTTCAACGATGATTCGAAGCGCTCTATAATGTAAAAGCAACATGTTAATTTTAGTGTCAAGATGACTGCTTTCACATCTTCCTATGGCGCCGTAATAGAAGAAACCATTTCGTTCATAAAACAGGCGAACATGAAAAAAAACTGCAATTTTGTCTTGTTTTTTCTGGGGCAGAGTAAGTACACCAGTAGAAAGTACATTCGTGGAATACATCTCAGAGTGTTCGGCAAATATAGGAAACCAGTGGAAGCTCCTACGGCACAGGCTTTCTTTTCTACAAATCATACCGGGAACTTGTCAGCCAGTGTCAACTTCAAAATATTAGAAAGTTTGGGTGCCAAAAAGTCTTCGCAAAGACGTTATTACATGGTGCCTCCGTCTATTCCTCCATTCTGGTGTTTCTCTAATGAAGTCTAACACACTTTTACAGCCACCACACCCATACACCTTCAGCTACGAGTCTACCGGTGAGGACGGTGGCCGCATCAGCCAGCAGGAGACCGGCGACGAGAGGAACTTCAAGACCGGCAGCTACAGCTACCAGACCCCAGACGGTGTCTACCGTACCGCCAACTACGTCGCTGACGACAACGGCTTCCGCGTGTCCATCGACACCAACGAGCCAGGCACCAAGGCTGAGAACCCAGCTGACGTGACCCTCAACGCCAACCCAATTGAGGTCCCAGCCACCGCCTACACCTTCGGCAAGTCCAAGAGCTAGATCACTCGCCTCGTTTCGAAAGCGAGATACCGCTATGTAAATTAAAACAAGTTTACTCCTATCACTGCCGCAACTTCATCGCTCCTGTTCTCTCTCCCGAGTGCTCCTCACACTGCTTACTATGACTGTTTTATTTCCATTCCTGCCTATTCTATCCTCGCGTTTGGACGGTGTATCACCGCACACAAGACGTGACGTTCTGTGGTGAACATTCTAAGTTCGACTCTGCACCTCCTCAAGTCTTCTACTTACCTCTCTACTTAGAACTGTTTTCCTCTCCTCTGAAGAAAAAAAAAACAAGAAGAAAAATAAAGTTATCGTTATTTTTTGTTGTTTAAAACGTTGGCTTATTCGTACTCTGGCGTGGTGCCCGGATTCAGTGGAGCACGTCGTCATTACTTCTTGCAACAATAACGAGGACTGTTGGACTATTCTATGGACATTATTCTCTGAGAGTACGCAAGGGAGCACATGAAAGCTCAACGGCTTTGCAGGCGAGACTGTATGTGCCATAGAGAGCGACTATTCTAAGGAAATAAAGGAAACCACAGGTGTTTTAAGCAAAATCACCTGGATCCACTATACATGGTAAGTTTTCTAGTAAGTTTGGAAAGGTCGCTTTAGAACAGTCAGCTTATAGGAACATCTAAAAGCGCTTCAGGTGGGCAGCTGTACAAGTAGGCAGTTACGGGCGCTAACACATTTTTCAACATGTAATAGTAACGTAGCGGAAGTCGTTCGGAAAAATAAGTACAAGAATACCGAGACAATGCTCACTGCGCACTATCCAATTGAAATAACAGTGTTAAGAAAACACAAAATAATCCGCATAATATCAGCAATATTTAGGGGAAGTTGTCCTAATGATAACTGAATAACAAAGCTGTTAGAAAGGTGTACACACACGGAGTCACAACGACTGCGGCAAAAGCAAGAAATATTTGTCCGTTTTCCTGTTCTACGACCTGTATGCACAGTCAGACTGGTAGGAGGTCCTAGCATCACAGCCAGAAAATGCAGCATGCTCATTGACTGAAACAATTATTGGTCTTCCGAAAGGATGCAGTCGGCGAATCTAACGGCTACTTCATATACGTTTTTCCATTAGGGTTTGTATTCTGTGGTTAGTATGTAAACTCAATTCGGGATACGAAAGTGCAAAGTGTTCCACATTTTGTTCGAACCCGGTATTTAATGGAGGCAAAAATGGAAGACGGTCAGGTGTTCTTTTCGTTGCATTTTTGAGAACACCATAGGCGATCAGCCTTTCCGACACCAGTCACCTGACGACGTTTTGGACCGTGAAAAACCAGAGGTAATTTTTCTTTTCTCCGACTGAAATTACCGCACAGTGAAAACTGCGAAGGTTGAAACAAACGTGCTGTGGCATGCAAAACGCAAAGACGTTCCACTGGTTTGGAACTATTTCTCTTGTTCAATTCCCGTTGGCTGCATGCCGATTGACAATAAATGCAAGTATTCTTAGTGCAAGCTGAAGAAGCTCGGACCGTGAAGAGTAGTCGCGAGCTCTCTATTGCTGCCTCCTTTAGAAGGTATTTCACTGCTTTCACGGCTCAGAGAACCACATGGGAAGGTAGCCGAATTTGGAACCTCTCGGCGAGTAGTTAAAACGTGTAACATCTTATCCGCCTGTGTTCAATAAATTGAGCCCCTGCGTATTGGTATGCGCCTGTGTGGTAGCGAATAGTAAAGGGGCAGGGGAGGAAGGCACGGAAGGACGTGAAGGTAGGGAAGAACTGGCACTGGCACTGAGACTTTACATTTTAATCCTACTTTATGACCGAATAACCTGCAACCGTCGCTTCGTTGAACAGGAGAAGGCCGCATTCGCGCTGGACGTATATAAGGGTTTCTATCTCGCGTAACATGCTTATCCCGACGATATTTGTAACACTGGCCCTTAATACGTTTTTAAAGATGGGGCAACAAATATCGGTGTGGATTAGGGAGGTAGATAAAGCCAATATTATACGGTGATTTCTACAGACTGTTAGATTTAGTCGCCATGTGGACTGTGGTGATGTACTGCGTGTAGAATTCGAAAACGTGGCATGTTTGCTTTGCATCACCTAAAGCGCATTCATGATGAGTCGTGTCTACTCTCGCTTCCTTAAATAAATAAAAAGCACTGTAGGCGGTCGTTTTCATATTAATATTCTACTTAAACATGCTAGTGGTGAAAGGGAATCGAGCCCTTTGCAACTTGCTTAAAAAAAGATAAGGATGTTACTTGTAGTTGAAACAGCACTGCGATAAAAAAAGAAACCGCAGTGGGACAATAGCTGTGAAGCTTTGCATAATTTAAAAAATACAGACTTTTCCTTCGATTAGAAAGAACAATCGCCAATGCCTAGGATTTGTTACTGGACATTGTCTTCGCTTTATCTCAGAAGAAGAAAAGAGGAGGTGAGGGGCACTGTGGTATCTCCTATGCATCATTATAAGAAAGCTTTCCGACATACACCTTGAATTCCATTTTCAAAAGAAAACCATTCAAAAACGAAAGAATTGTGATAAGGTTCGTTCACATGGTAATGCACAAATATAATTCTTGTTAGTAACGCTATCATCAGAGCAACGCCTGATCAGAGGAGGCGTTGATCAGAGCGATGTGCATTGTCCTCGGGTACTTTCAGCTATATACTGCAGCTGGCAAGCTCAGTTCAGGATGTGTTCGTTAGAATACGGCGAACATTGCGCGAACGTCTCTGCGCAATGAGAAAATATTTGATCAGAAGTGAATGTGAGTATCTTGACGTCGACTTGCACAGGATATATGCATAACACACATAAAGAAGGTAGCTCAGTGAGTAAAACAGCTCTGTCGACCCTCATCTATCCTAAACGATCAGAGCTGTTACCTAAGTAAGGTAAGCTTCTTTGTGTACAGCGTCCCTTGCGAACCAGTCGGCGTTTCAGATATAGGTCTAACGTTCTAAGTGAGCTAACAGTGAACCTGTCGGCAACGCGCACTATATTGAAGGGTTGCTCTAGACGCACTAAAGGGGATATTTGGTCTAAATGACACAAGCGCTCTATGACGCCTAAGCACTATCTAGTCTGAAAACACACACAAAAAGAAACATGAACGTAAATCGGAACCGTCAATGCTTATATACCTCTCCACCTGGTGTCGATTTCCTCTCCTTTCCGGCTTCCAAATTTGACCACAGGGGCCAACTGGTTCATTTTATTTTTCTGCCAAGTTGCGCCACTTACGCCTGGCACACACGCACACAGACCACGGCCAAGAGGTGGCATTTCAGATGGCATTAAGACTAAGCGATTCCGACTCTTCACGCAGGACAGCGCTTTTCTATTTTTTTCTTTCCCATTTTGTCCAGTGTCACCGCCAGTACTGGACCAACAGGGGCGCGACGCGCGCCTTTATCGCTGGCCGCGATCACCTTCATAGCCGGTCGCTTAAGACTGGCCGCAAACCAATGCTGCGTGATGCGCACACCTCATTTGTATGGGAAAGACGTGTGCTGCTCAGAGCGCATCCTGGATGAAGTGGTCGACACTGCTCTATTTTTTTTTGCTGTTCCGCACGGTCGCTACGAGTCCACCTGGCACGTCCTTGATCTATTTCGTCCTTCGTGCGGGCACCTTACTTGATCCGTGGGAGGGTGCTGTGTGCGCAGTCGAGGGGGACTGCACAGTAAAGCCGCTGTCCCAGTGTCTCGCCAGCGGCTTCTTGACGTCACACCTTGCGATAGCACAGGACTAATCTAGTACAATGTAGCCACAACGTTCGCTTGCGCTTCTCGCCCTGAGACATCATTTAATTCACTAACCTCACGGAAGAAAAACACGCACACACACACACACACAAATGCACCGAGAGGATCCAAGAAACTGCGATCATTTATTTCTAACAATAAAGATTCAGACGACCTAGGTGATATAACGTGATGTGTCAGACACGTGGTAACAGTGAGCAGCCTGTCGGCAGTGGCATTGCGCACAATGCTAAATATTGCCATTTTATTAACAACAAAGTGCTCATGGTTGTCTGGTTAGTGAGTACCAGCATCATGGATCAATAAATTCATTCCTAAATTTTCACCTCAATCTTATTATGTTAATGTTTTGACAACTACGCATTTAGTACACTTGGTTAAGACCACCACGTGGTTATACTGAATCGCAATGTGACCAAATGTGAAATTATTCAAAAAAGAGGCAGAGGGAGAAGTTACCGAAGTTATACCCGTGACATACAGGTCCTTCAAGAACGTTTCTGAGTTTTCGGCTATATGGCACATAGAATAATGCACCCCTCTTACACTCTTGCAAAAATTCATATGCATTGATATTAAATATTCCCATGGTCCATATTAATTTCTACAGAAAAATAATGCTACCGTGATACGTAAACAAAAATATTTCGAAAGTGCGCATCGAACATGAAAGGCTACTCGTTGTGAAGGTATTTAATTCACGTGATTCATCGTTATTTCTTCCTTCGAACACTTTTGCGTCTCTGGCCTTGCCACGTTGGAGTTAAGCCAGGGAACCAACGTACGTATTGGGCTTTAAGCAGTCGATGATATGCCTCAACGGTAGAGATAAGATGGCCGCAAGCAATCATACACGCCAAGTCTATGTACACACATGCCAAATATCGGAAGGTGTACACCCTCCTGAATTAAAAACGAGCAAGGTGCGTAGTACAGCGCACGTGTTGGAACTTACGACAGACGAAGCTGTACTGAAGTATGAATTGAAATTATATAACGCTGATAACAAAGCACCCTTTCCTATACTATACTGTACATGCCTACGTTGCGTTTGATCGGCCCGGTGCCTCTTTCTGTGATATGATATCGGCATACCGCGAGTGCCTCCAACGAACTATATGCCTGCTCACAGACTTGCGACGCCTCCTTGGTGTTTGGCCTGTCCAAAGGTATGGTAAGCTGCCAAGTATTTGGACGAAAGCGGAACTCCCACCGCCAGCTTTAGAGCAGCTGTCTCTACTGATGATACACGAGGACTACAAGAACTACCTTAACGTTTATATCGATGGCTCAACAGCAGCAGGAAGATCTGAAGGAGCTGTGACCTTCCCTGTGAAAGATGTAGATGCTCTGTTTAAAAGAACTCATGGCATGACATCTACTGCAGTTGAGCTTAAGGTGCTACGCACCGCACTTTGCATGATCGAATGGGAACCGCCACTAAGATGGGTCATCTTCACAGACTCCAACCAGCCCTCAAGTTTCTGTTATCGGCTCTACGTCGCGAGTGGCAAGACCAACTAGTGCTTGAAACACGGCAAATTTATCACCAGTTAACCGACAAAGGACATGGTATCACTTTTCATTGGCTACCAGGCCACTGTAGAATCATCGGCAACGAGCACGCCAATAATTCTGCGAAAAATACTCGCGAAATTGAAGTCCAGCAAGCGCTTCCACTATCAATAACTGACGCAGTAACAATGGTTCGCTCGCTTGCGCTTGATACGGCTATAGCGATGTGGAATACTCCTGGTTTTCTGCATACCCGCTTTCACCGCCCTCACCCATCACTCTCCTGGGGTACGTCACGAAAGGGAGTGATGTCAGCCACGTGACCCTGGCACGCATGTGGGAACGGCCTGGTTGCAGTGTTCGCTGTGGTTCCAAGCTGCCGCACGGATAGATGAAGTACTGTACCGTTCTGTGTACTGGCCTGTTCTGTGTGCGTGCACCTGGCCGCTTTGACATGGTTGTTAGCTGTTGCGCTGCAGGATGTGCCGAACGCGCTGACAAAAGGCAGCGGCATTGTTTTTTTCTCTTCGATTTTCGAAAGACAACAGCCGACGGAAAGCTTGAGTGTGAGCAGTGCGCCGAGTAAAATGGCAGCCTTCAGATAGCAGCAGGATTTTTGGACTACGTTTCATCGCTGGTAAGTAATGAATCTAGCCCGTTATCTAAAGCTTTTAGGCGTTTTGTTCTTTGTGCTTCCAGAGAATGTTTGAGTACTTATATTTTATGAAATGGGTGTCCTGTACACATTTTCTGAGCACCCGGACTGGGTACCTATCGTCTTTGTTTTCAAGAGGACTGGGCCTGAAAGACACACACAAAAAAAGAAGTGTGAACGTTTTGAACGCACTTTGGAACGGAACCACACTCCCAGTAAGCGGTGGTTCAGAACTTTGTGCAGATTTTGGCATTTCGCGCTCACTTTGCTGCAACTTGAGCCGGGCCAGCCCTCCAACGGAAAATTTTGTTGTTTTCGGACGTGATAGACGCTACCGGTTTCGCCTGTGTTCGACCGGATAAATGTTTATTTTTTGAGCATTAAGGAACAGAAAAAATAAACGCAAATGAGAGCTGGAACTCAGCCATCCATGCAGGCGCAGTGCGTAGTGTGGACGCTGCCTACAGCTCGTAGTGCAGGGCGGTGGTTCTCGGTGATGGTGTCACGTTTTCCTTGAAAAACGTGCATTCCATGCCCAAGTTGGAGACAAGCACTAGCTACATTAATCGGGACACAACGATCGAGATCGGGATGCTACGCTCCACAAACTTGCAGCGTTTCGACGTCACGCTGGTGCGCAAGCTCAGGAAGGGACAGCGCCATCGCGTGCAAAGCCCGAGCTCACTGCTGGAGCCGCGGGAGCTTTATGCCAACCACTGCAAAACTTGTCCGCCGCGATGTCGATGACGATGACGTGCGCAGCGTAACATTGTTGACGAACACAGACAGGTCTGTTTCGAGTTTTTTTTTTATTATTTCGAAAGCTTGCCCTCAGGCATAACGCAGTGGCATGAACAATAAACAAATAAGTTAGATTCGTGGATAAAATCCATCAGCGAACAGCGGTGTGGTCCATAGATCCAGCGTTCTAGGTCGGGAGGTCGACCAAGCCTGAGGCCTGTTGCACGGAGGTGGCGAAGAAGGCTTAAGTGTAGGCCTGCGTCCCCGCAGCAAATGCCTCTTTGTGACATTGTCGATTGCGTCATCACAAGATGGGCAAGACACACCATAGGGACCGCGGTACTGCTGCGGCCAGGAAGTGGACACAGACGGGGTAAGCGTAACTCCGACCCGAATCCTTCCTAACGTAAACTCCTCTCGGCGGGATTAACCACCAGGGAAGCTTGAACCATACGGTGATATAAGGGCTCGTGTGGTACGGCGGAGTTTTTCTTTTGCAGGACTAGCTGTCCTCCGGCATCTTCAGGAAAATGCGAGAGGGGTTGTGGTACAACTTTCGGGTAGGTTGCCGAATCACCTTAGACAAGGTCTGGCAAGGCCACTCGAGGCACCCACTGATCGCATACCTGGACGTTTGTAGCCACGGCCGGGCGATGAATTGTGTCGGAGAGCATTGTAGACCGATATATTCTACGTATATCGTGAACAGAAAGGCCGGCCTGGCGAAGGAGCATCATTTGCTCGCAGACGGCCATCTTTGCGTTCTTGTAGCAGAGTGTGTCGAAACACAACTGCTCACACGGGACAAATTACGTAGCTGCCATGGTTGTACTACATTGCCCAAGCAACGCGCCGGCACGACGCCCCCACGCACCAAGTCGCTAAGCTGCGATCGAGACGCCGAGAATACCGAAACGCTAACTGCCAGCGCGCATTAGCACGGCAGTCTGCTTCGTTCCATCGTACCTGGATGGCGGTGCCTTTGCCGCGAATGACAAATGCGGTCCCGAGAAAATAAGGCTGCATTTTATTCAATGACAGCAACGACCGGACATCATCAATACAAGGTGAGGAGGTGCTCAGAGTACGAGAGCACAAATACCTCGGGACATGGATAAATGATGGGAATAGTTACATTAAAGTACACTAAAAAGCTATGACAGCTAAAGGAAAGAGGAATGCTGCAATAATAAAGCATAGAGCGCAGTGGGGTTAACACAGGTACTAGGTAATTCTCGGTTTGTGGAAAGGTGTGATGGAGCCAGGGCTTACATTCGGAAACTCAGTGATGTGCACGAGGTCGGAATTACAATCAAGACTGGACGTGAATCAGAGGACGGTCGGACGTCTTGCATTGGACGGCCATGGGAAGACCACAAATGAGGCTGTTAAGGATGATAAGGGGTGGCGTGACTTTGAGTAAAGGGAAGCTCAGAGCAAAATTAGGTACTAAGAGAGATTAAGGGATATGAAAGAAAGCGGCCAGCGAAACTATTCAGATATTTGTATAGGAAGAACGTTGACTTACAATGGAGGAGGAGAACTCGGAGGCTTACCATACAGCCAGTCATGAAAGGGATGAGGCAAAAAAGAGCGTTGCCCCGCCACGGTGGTCTAGTGGCTATGGTACTCGGCTGCTGATCCGAGGGTCGCGGGATCGAATCCCGGCCGCGGCGGCTGCATTTCGATGGAGGCGAAATGTTGAGGCCCGTGTGCTGTGCGATGTCAGTGCACGTTAAAGAACCCCAGGTGGTCGAAATTTCCGGAGACCTCCACTACGGCGTCTCTCATAATCAGAACTGGTTTTGGGACGTTAAACCCCACAAAACAACAACAAAAAAGAGCGTTAAGAACATGGTCAGAGCGGCGGAGAGGTCGGAGCGGATAACAGTAGTGGAGAAGAAACCGGTGTTGAGCAACTACAGAAAAGGGAAAGAAGAAAAAAATGGAAAAAAAGGGTATATGAAAAAAATGTGTACATCCCAAGCAAGCAGCCACACACAAACGCGCTGTGATGACCAAAAGCAACTAACGACATGCTAGGTCGACAGGAATCAAAGCCAGGCCAACGAGGTGTCAAGCAAGCACGCTACCAAACTTTCATAGCCGCTCTTCCTACGCGTTCCGTAGAGTGAATATGCCTATCGGCTCAGCAGCTGTGGTGATGGTGCTTGTGTGAGCGGTTATAGCAATGTTCTTTGTTAGGCCATAGATATGTACAGTCGAGCGGGATTGGAAGGTGGTCTTGGATGCTAGCGTCGACCAAGAACAACGACAGCGCCACGGCCTAGAATCCTCTTTTGAGGGGAGGGAGGCAGGACCAGCTTGCCACCCTTTCTTTCTGTTCCTTAAGCAACGATCACCCCTTCCTCGAACATAAGATGCAACAAGGGAGAGAAGAATGAAACATCTTGATTTTCACGATTCCGAATTTGGCCGCTTAGAACCCACGGCCGGCCGACGCTCGTGCGATAACCTTCAAATAGCGCTCGACTGTACTTCTATCGTTCCGCATGCTTTCGCCAAACTTTGCTCGATCCCGCAGGAATACTCCAACGAACAACGCTTATGATAAGCACGTCAGCACACCGTACGTAGTGTGCTAGACGCAGACGTCTTTGTAATAACGTGGGCTCCGACGTTTCGTAGCGCCACCTGTCGATGCGGGTCATAACCAGAACTACGTAAAGCTAACATTGCTATGCCTCTTTGTGCCTCCCTATGTCCTGTGACGTGCACGCTACACCTCATCCCACGGGTGATGCGCAGCGCAACCTCCAGCACTTGTGATAAACTGCAACTAGCAACTATGTGTCTGTGCTCCTTGTTCCATTACCTAATCCTTTTTGTTTTACCTCTCCGTTTCCTCGTTCTCTAGCGTATAGTTATGTCGCATTTTTCTCCTGGTTATCCTCACCGCGACTTTTCCTGCTCCGATGTCGCCTGCATTTCGATTCCTATCTTATACTAAGCAGTCGCAATTTCGCCGTGTTGTCGTTTTCACCTTGGCGAAACCTCAGCTGCGAAGAAAAATTTGTGATTGAAGGTTTAGGTCTACTATGTGACATTACAGCTTCCTTTGTTTGTTGTATGCAACTTTACTCTAGCTGCTTGCAATGTTATGACGTTTTTCCTTGTCGTTTTCTTTTTATTTTCTTTTTTTTAGCTCGCAGGTTCGGATGAGGTTTTTCCGCTCCGGGGCGACGAATCAGTGCTTGACTGGTCCAGCGCGAACTTGTCGGTGTGTTTGACTGGCAGATTCAGATCAACTCAATCCATGCCAGAGCGCTGCGACTTGCTGCGGCGCCGAAGCACGGATTTAGGCGGATTCTGTCGGAAACGGGTGGCGTCATCGCGTCACTTCCTTCCTGTCGGTCAAAATGGCTGCGTTCGCTGCGGCCGTGGAGCTGGAGTGTACTAGAAAGTGGAGCTCGCTTTTCGCGACGACAGCAGCAGGACAGGCAGCAGCTCTTCCAGCTCAGAAGGCAGCCATTCCTACGCGCAGTACGTAGTGCCATGAGCCGTACGGGTGACGTCGCCTTCTTGGCCATAGTGTGGTTCTTCCTACCGCTGGGATAGGTCTTGCGTAGACTGGTATTTGCTGGTATCGTCCGTATGGCATGGAATACACTGACTGCGATTTATTTCTGAAACAAAATATCATACGACTCAGTGAATTTATGTTTAAATTGGAAAGCAGCGCCCGTTTTCAAACCACTCGAGCGAATGGAAGCCGCGGTACGAAAGGTAAACAGCGGCAGTGGCCAGTTTCACCAATGCAGCTTGCTTCGTTTCCATCGTTGCGCTTCACACCGATATTTCAAGAAAAGGACTGGATGTGTTAAAGGATGACATGCGAGTACAAACGTTTATTATGTTAGCAAAAGCGAGCGCTTTGTGGCGAGCTAGAGGTTTATTGTGAACTACGACGGGATGGAAATGGCGTCGGCCTAGCTAAGCCTATACCCTCGGAGTCGTCATTGAGGTTGGAATGTTTGGATGTGTGTGTGTCGCTCGCGGAGACCTAGCTTTATTGACAGTGTTCTTCAATGCAGTTATAGGAAAGGGAACTGCTAAACTGTTTCTTTTCTGCTTGATGAGAAGGACACGAACTCTTACGAGTGCCTATGCCGAGGCGCTGAACGCAGCCGAGCCTACGTGCTCATCGTTTCTCTCCCCATCCATCGTGCGCCGCACGCCGCATCTTACGGCAGCGGACGCAAAATCTTATGATATCTTTAGCGCTTAGTGCCTTCTCTGAGCAATAAAGACTGCGGCCAGAATGCGTCAAATGAACGTAATTACTCAGGGACTGCCGCAATCAAAATATACCCGGGTAAGGCGACTTTGGTTGCGACTTGAAATGTACACAGCGGAAGTCGGATTTTTATGACGTGTCCACTCACTTCCTGTATAGTCGATGGCGGAACAGTTCTCGCTTTCCGCTGGTAGGTTCGTGAAATTCGAGCCCTCGCTCCAGGATTTCGTCGACCGCTTCAGATCCGCCAGTGAGAAACGCCATAAGGGGGGCTTTTTGGCTAGTTGGGCTTCAAGCAGTGCTGTTGCATTAGCGCAAATTAAATAAACGCAAAAAAGAAAAGAAGGCAATAGGTCTGTCTAAGAACGTTTAGGACATATTTTATATTTCCGACATTGTAAAACAAATGTTCTCCTAATAGTAAAGTGCCTGTTAGTTTTAGCAGCAGGCGGATCTGCAGGAGCTGTGACCTTCCCTGCCAAAGCTGTAGAGGCACTGTTCAAGACGTCTCATCGCACAACACCGACTGCCGTGGAGCTTGAGGCACTACGCACCGCATTTTACGTAATCGATGGAGAGCCACCACAGAAATGGGCCATCTTTACAGATTCCAAGTCAGCCCTTCAGTGCCTTTAATCGGCTTTACGTCGCGGGCCGCAAGACCAATTAGTGCTTGAAACACGACAGCTATATCATCAATTAAGCCACAAAGGCCATGACATAACTTTTCAGTGGATACCAGGCCACTCTGGAATAATCGGCAACAAGCACGCGGATAATTCTGCGAAACATGCTCACGAAATAGGAGTGCAGCAAGCCATCCCACTGTCAAGAACGGATGCAGTAAGAAAACTTCGCTCGCTTGCGCGTGATATGGCTATAGCGCAGTGGAATACTCCTGGGCTTCGGCATACCCGCCTTCCGCCGCGACCCATCACTCCAGCTTCGAGTTCCGCGTGGACTAACCCGCTCTGAAACGACCGTGCTTTGCTGCCTGAGTCTAGGAACGTCATTTACAAGAAGTTTTCGCTATCGCATTGCACTGGAAGACAGTGCTGCCTGTGTTCACTGCGGCAGCGAGGAAACGATTGTGCGCGCCCTCCGCGATTGCCCTAGGTACTGCTCCCAGCGACAGTCCTCTCGCCGCAGAATTGTCACGCCTTGTTGATCGATCACTGTCTGAGCAAACCGTATTGGAATTCCGGAACGATAGTCTCTCGCAGCAGAAAGCCACGAAGGCTGTGCTCAAGGTTTTGCGCGCAACAGGCCTCGTGAACCGTCTCTGACACTGCGTGTTTGTGTGTGTGCGCGATTCGACCTCTCTCTTTCTCTTTTTTCTTTTTCTTCCATCCCTTTGTGTCTCCCCTTATCCCTTCCCTAGTGCAGGGTAGCAAACTCGATATTTTTCCTTCCGGTTAACCACCCCGCCTTCAGCCTATCATCTCTCTCTCTCTTTTAGTTTTAATAATGAATGCGATGGCTTTTCCGCAATTCGCTTATTTCAATATGACTTGCAATTTGCCTATTATTGCGATATCCAAATTATATGCGAACTTGAACAGAGTTTTTGTTGTTGCTGCCGGGGTGATGCCCCGTATATATATATATATATATATATATATATATATATATATATATATATATATATATGTGTGTGTGTGTGTGTGTGTGTGTGTGTGTGTGTGTGTGTCAATCAAAATCTCTGAGGGAAAATGGCGACTATATGCTCGCTTTGCTGCAAAAGACGCCGAAAGGCGATAGTCTTTTGCCGACCCTGATACGTAACACGTTCTCTTCTCCCCTCCCACACTTTATGCTATTCCCCTTCCCTCTGAATCGTCCTACGACGGATGCAGTGGAGGCTTGGCTGGATTCATTTAAAGCTCCCCCAGTCGCCCGGCTCTCTCGCCAGTGTTAAGACAGTTTATTACTTTGGAATACCTTAGACACTATTTCTAACCCATTGACTTTCCATTTGCTAGTGTAAAAGGCGGCCCAATGAGTATTCTTATGAACGCTGTTCATCACGGTTGTGTACAGTATATCTTCCCTCAAGTAAACCTCAAGATTCCGGATTCCTTGCGCTGCGTAAAATTGACGTGTATGACTCTACGCGAGCTATGCTAATAGCTCGGTTGATTTTTATAGCCCGGTTGAATTTGTTTGGCCAGGGAGTTGCATAAGGTGACAGACGTGCGGGCGGACGGACTGAGTTTTTTTGCGTTTTGTTAGTCCGACGAATACTATCGTGTTTAAAAACAGCCTTAAAAAACAACTCGGTTACGAAGCAAACGCCCGGGCGAGTGCCTTAGGCAACAACGCCACATGAGCAGCCTTGGTGACGATGCATGCGGTGCGCATTTTATATATACCATTTGGAGCTGCCACGGAGGCTCGTTTGGGCTTCCATCACGAGATGGCACAAAGTTCTTAACGAGAGCAGAGAAATACTTATACGCTTCGCTTAAAGCTTGCAGCCTAACAGAATGTCGAGCTGGCTTCCGCCGAGAACGCCCATGTTTGCAGGTAGGGCGTTGTGTGCGTGGGTCGCCGTGGCAGACGTGGATCTTGTTGCAGACGCAGGTCTTAATAAAGTGCAATCTGGAGTCACTGAGCTGCCTTCCGCCGAAGAGGCCTGTGCTCACACCTAGTTCCACCGGAGAGGGCGCGGTGCTCTCGCCGGCTAGCCGACTATATCACGTGGGTCAGCGATGGTGTGTCTACCATATGTTTCTAATGTTTAGCAACGCCTTGATCAAGTGCTTCGTTCCAGGTGACTCGCATATCGTTGCAACGCCGACAACGCCCTCGCCGCATTGCGCTTACGCAATCGCATTTGCGAGTGCCGGAAGGAACACAGTCGCTAGATGCTACTGTGCTGGGTCAAGTTTCTCAACAACGCAAAAAGCGCAATTCCCCCTGAAGCACGTGTCTGAAGCACGTGACAGAAGAAATAAAAGATGACTTAGCCTGCAGCTCTGCTGGGACGTTGTCTCTGCCGCTCGACTGTCACTTGGTACTTTACGCACCTGCACGCTGAGTTAATAAGCCTACGTTCACCGGAATTGAGATTGCCGCGGTAGCTACTGCTGGTCTTACTTCGATCATGCATTGCTATCGCATTCATTGCTTCACCCTTCTGCCGAAACTGTGACTTTTCCTTTTTCCTTATGACGTGTGATTATAAAATTGGTTTCATAATATAATGTGCAGTATTTAATTGTTTGCTCTTTGCTTTCTTTATTGCTGCACCTGTGCTTCTTTTGTTTGTGAACTTTCTAACGGCAGACGTTCAAGACAATGTGGCTTGGATACCTGTAATGTCTGTCTGCTAACCCTTCAGCTAAAACGAGTGGAACCCAGAATCGTTGTTCAATTACTGTGTTGAATGTCCACTTACCTACGACCTATAAATATCAGCGAAGGGATTTTGAGTGAGCAAATTTTTCAAAAATGGGCGTCATTCCACCCAACGAACGTGAATGTCTAGCGGAGCGGTGTCATAGACCGCAGATGCTGATTGTGTGGTTTGCATTTTGCCAGAGGGCTTCGAATGACGCCAAACGGCCCTGTCGTAAGCAGCTACTGCCCAATCATGATTGGGAATGCGTGGAAGGGTGTTGGGTTCGTTCGGTTAAGAAAAGGGCGCTATGTTCTCCAGCCAGACAGGGGACGAAAGCCGCAGTCGATGTCCATTGTTCCCTGGCGCCTTGTTGTCCATTATGCGGTCTTGATGCTTATTTTGTGGTTTTCGACTGTTTCTTTCCGGGCATAGAAGTGGCACAAGATTTCCAAGTAAGATCTTGGTCTAGTCAAGTAAGCAGCCAATATATATTCTTTCAACCCACAATCCTATTTTCCACAACTTACAAGGCCAGCTTTTACCGAAAAGCCCTCATTTACGCAGAATTATTAGTCGTCAATCCTGAGCGCTGTGCTGTATGCTTGCTTGCTTGCAAAGAGAGATATGCCGTTTGCCTTCAACTGTTAATCTGAAGTTTTATGCTAATGCCACGAAATATTCCGATCACCGAAAGGTATGCAGATTCACTGTGAAACAATATGCCAGACGCAATGGCGCTAGGAAGCCATGCAGCATTTGGACTGAGTTCTGAGAACAGTAAGATCAAAAAGAAGTGTATTGACATTCATGATACTTCAAAAGTTGTATTCAATGGTAATTTAAGGAAGTTCACAAATAAACATGAAAGCTTTGCTTTTTTTAATAAAAGCTACACACCTAACAAACAATAGGCCGATAGAGCTGGTTCACTCAAAAGAAAATATTCATTAGTTGAGCATAGTGTCAAGCGTGATAAAAAACTGCATGGTACACAAGAAATAGCTATCTACATTTTACACGTGTGAAACCCGTTCTTATACAAACATTACTAACAACAGAAAGGCACCGGAATGGACATCTGTGAATAGGCTAGTCGACAAGCGGCGCTTAAATCCTATCGCGATTAACGCACTGAAACATCGGTTATTACACAATTCATGCCAGTGCACTCTATCAGGCATTATGGCAAGCCGCTGAAGCGTACTGGATCAACCACTTTCGAGCAACCGTGACAGTGACCGTCCAGGTGAAAGCCCCCACGAAAATGCTAAGAAGGTGTCTCTGACTTGCATGCGTGTAAGCAGAAGTACCAGCCCCCGCGTGACGCTGCATACAATTCACCTGCTCAGTAGCCCTAATTCGGCTCTTCTTACCTTAAATAAGCTCATCCTCATCGTCCCTGCAGAACTCTAAATGTGTTAACCGACCGTAGCATTATTTGGCAATGCCTTGAAATATATTACAGGAACTGAAAAAGTTCTCACAATGAGCGTAAAATATTCCTTACTCGTTTTCATTCCGTAGACAATATCAACGCGGACCGAAGACAGAACATTGTTAGCCAGGAAGTAACGATCACAAAGCACAGCCAAGAACATCGCCGTCCTGCCTTCACGTCACAGGCGGCGGGCCAAGCCAGCAGCGACTTATCTGGACCACGTAGGGCGCAAAACAACTGGCGGGCGGGGACAAGCGGAGCGCGCTTAGCTCTTGGCGCGACCCAGGGTGTACGTCAGTGGCGCGTGGGCGATGATGTGGTGCCCGCCAACGGCAACCGGTGTCGCGTGGTGTGCCGTAGCGAAGGTGACGGGCGCAGCGTGCAGAGCGTGCACAACTGGTGCTGCGTGCAAGGTAACTGGTGTGGCATGGATGGCGTGCACGACAGGCGCTGCGTGGACCACGGGTGTGGCGTGGACGACTACGGGCCTGGGAGCGGGCCTGACGACCACAGCGGCGGGCTTGGGGGCTGGTGGTCCTGGAGGTGGCTCGACAGCGCTAGAGACGAAAGGGGCGTCGGCTGGGTTGGAAGTCTTGGTTCCGGGCTCGTTGGTCTCAACGGTGGCACGGAAACCATTAGCATCAGCCACGTAGCGCACGGTACGCGTGATGCCGTTTGGATCGGTGTAGCTGTAGGAACCGACCTTGTTGTTGTTCTCGTCTCCAGTCTCTTCGTGGGTGATGCGAGTGCCGTACTCGTCTGTGTTGTCGTGATTGAAGCTGTACGGAGAGGCCGGCTGTGAAGGAAAGGAAGAAAGAAACGGAAAAGGAAAATGCAAATGTTGATTGATTTGTGGGGTTTAAGGTCCCAAAACCAGTTCTAATTATGAGACACGCCGTAGTGGAGGTCTCCGGAAATTTAGACCACCTGGGGTTCTTTAATGTGCATTGACATCGCAAAAAAAAAAATGCAAATGTCAAGGGCCTAGTACACTGCTGACTAACGAACACCTGCACCTTCTCGCATATCTCTAATTTGTGAGCTTCTTTCCTCAGGCTATTTAGGCGATGTCATCAAAGCACCTAAACAGCAAATATGCGGGCTTTGGATACTTGTCGCTATATGCACAAAAATCGAGATGATTATTGCGATATGCTATAATACACATTTGCATTGCCAGTGTGCTGTTAATTCTATCGGAAAGATAGTGAAGCCCGTTTTTCATTGTTACATTTATAGACGTCAGATTCTGCGGCATGAGATAAGGCGATACCGTTTAACTCTATATAGGTACAACGAATTAACACTTAAATATTGTAGTTGCTTCCCTCTCCATATTTGCTAAACAAGTGTGCCTCCTGTTTAAATTAAACCTCTTGCTCGGGGCTGGCGTTGTTGATGCTATATTTCACCGCGCTACAAATAAGATGATTTTTTTCTTCATGGGTATATTATTCTAACAGCTAAGCTGTTTACACAGACAGTCGTACGTCCTTGGTCAAAATGGTTTCTTTCTTCTCTTGCGTTTAGGAACTCAGCCACACCACTACACTGGCAAAACTGCTGCTGGTGGGCGCACGTGCTGCACGTGCAAGCAGAAGAGGAAGCCAAAGACAGTCTACGTCGATTTTCCCGGGGCTAGCAGCTCCCGAAACTATGCGTGTGGGCATAGAGTCGGACCTCTTGTCCACCGCGGCGGTGTAGTGGTTATGGGGTTCGACTTCCACCCAAAAAAACGCGGGTTTGGTTCCTGCCGCGGCGGTCGCATCTTCGATGGAGGCGAAAACGCTAGAGGCCAGTGTACTGTGCGTTGTCAGTGCACGGTAAAGAACACCAGGGGGTCAAATTTTCCGGAGACCGTCACTACGACCTTTCTCTCCCTTTTATTTCTTTCAGTCCCTTTCCCCTACACCCCCGGACGGTTTGCCGCGCTACCTACTTGGGCTGCATAAATTAGCGTTCTTTCCTTAAACGAGAGTATTCCCGTAGTGGTGGGCGCAGATTTTAATGCTAAGCATCCTTCCTGGGGCTACATCAAGACTGACTGCACAGGACGTGTTCTGCACGACAAAATAAAAGTATCGGCTCTAAACATGTGTAACACACCAGAGACGCCAGCCCGCATAGGGTTACATGCGAGCCGACAGGACACGACACCTGATTTAAGGCTGGCTGCCCCTTACTTGGGCGAGTACAGCGATTTCAGATAGCTGTCGAGGCACTGGAAGTAGTAAGTGAATATGTCTACTTAGGCCAGGTAGTGACCCCTGATCCGAATCATGAGGCTGAGGTGATTAGGAGGATAAGAATGGGGTGGAGTGCATTCGGCAAGCATTCTCAGATAATGAATGGCAGCTTACCATTGTCTCTGAAGAGGAAAGTGTATAACAGCTGCATCTTACCGGTACTCACCTACGGGACAGAAACTTGGAGGCTAATTAAGAGGTTTCAGCTTAAATTGAGGACGACGCAGCGAGCTATGGAACGGAAAATGGTAGGTGTAACCTTAAGGGACAGGAAGAGAGCGGTGTGGTTTAGGGAACAAACGCGTGTTAGGGACATACTAATAGAAATTAAGAGGAAGAAATGGGCCTGGGCGGGCCATGTAATGCGAAGACATGACAACCGTTGGTCATTAAGGGTAACAGAGTGGATTACTAGAGAAGGCAAGTGTAGCAGGGGGCGGCAGAAAGTTAGGGGGGTAGATGAGATCAGGAAGTTTGGGGGAATAAATTGGGCCCAGTTAGCACAGGACAGGGATAATTGGAGATTCATGGGAGAGGCCTTTGCCCTACAGTGAGCGTAGACAGGCTGATGATGATGATGATGACCCCTGGATTGGTTAGGAGACGGGACGTAGACTCGAGCAAATGGGGAAGCTATCATTTGCCTATAGTAATTATGCTAAATCTAAAAAAATAGCAGGGAAAGAGGGAAGCGGCTGTTTTTGACTGGAAAATATTTCGAGTGACCACCGGGGACTGCTTTACGGATTTTGAGGGATTGAGCGCCTTGATCACGGAGGCACGGCCACAGACAAAAGAAACTATACCATGTGACGACACCACAGCTCACATGCACACCCATCTTGCAAACCTTTGGCGAAAGGCCAGTCATCTCACAAAACAATACCGAGGTAAAGAGACGCCACCGAGATCTACTGTCTCTGAAACGCCAGTACCAATCGATCAGGAATATCAAGAGCACCTAGAAGCCTACGAATGACGCAATACATGCGCGAAGCTTGGATGCGAACCCGGCCTAAGAAAGCTGTGGTGGATTTTGAGGAGCCCACTCGGAAGAAGAGGCCCGCCTCCCCTAGCGAAACACCTCTTGCGAGAGGAGGCTTCTTCATTCAGGCAGCGGAAACACCACCGGCGCCACTGCTGTCTACCACGATTGACGGCTCGAAAACGGAACTCGACAGGCCGTTTAGCATTAGGTGAGTTCGTATTGGCACTGGCACAGGGCAAAAGAAGATCACCTCCCGGACATGACGCAGTCACTTGGCAAGAGCTTCGAAACCTCAGAAACGAAGCCCAAGAGAAACTCCTAGCAATGATCAACAAGTCCTGGGAATCCGGAGTGGTTCCTGCTTGACTAAAACTATCGCTTATCTACCACATACCGAAGCCGGTGTAAGACCACACAGTGCCGGCAAATCTACGTCCCATAGCTCCAACTTCGGCAGCCTGTAAACTGAGTGAAAGAATACCAGACACGAGAATGCAACACTACATACAACTGGGACTACACCCGACGCAAGCAAGATTGTCGACCATGGGAACCATGGGCACACATGATTGCCTATGGTTACTCCGCGGAGTAATAAACCGTAGGTTTTGTAAGCAGATGCCAGACTACATCCTCATAGATGACATGTGTAAAGCATTAGACAATGTTAAACAAAAGGTCATACTGGAGGAATTAGCTGCAGGATACCCTAGCGAAAGAGCATATAATTGGATCCGCAGCTTCCTCCAAAGCAGGCCTATGAAGCTCCATGGTAAGGCACCGGGATGGAATCCAAGAACCTATTACTTGGAGAGGGGTGTACCCCAGGGCTCCATACTCGGACCCATGCTCTTTAACCTAGCCGTGACACGAGTGGCAGAAAAGCCGGAGACAGAAACTACGGCGCGTTTCACTTTACGCTGATGACATAGTATGGACGGAAGCGGCAGATTATCCTGACGAGCGAAGTAAGCAAACAGAACTCCAAGCAGCGATTCTCAGCCTCCCGATACTTTAGACCACCTTGGAATACAATTATCGCCGGAGGTGACAGAATTGCTCTGCGTAGACGGAATGAGATTCAACGAATCTAAGCAAGCAGATTACACCACATCGGTGAAGCAGATATCACTTTCTTCCAATGGACTTATTAGAATTTTCGGGGCACAAATTGCTATCTGCAACAACTTTCAACAGTGGATGGGCACTTTAAAGCGCCAATAGAGCCCGATGCTGCTCATGATCCGGCGTATATCGAATAACCATGGTGGAGCCCCGCATAATTCTTGCCAAACACTTGCAATATCAGTGCCTGTCGGGAGGATTCTGTACGGGGCACCCGTCTATGGCTTCTCCGTTCGAGATCTCATCGACATCGAAAAGTCACTGGACTGTCAAAGCACACAAGGAACGAGGACCTGCTGAAACTAGTTCCGATACCACCAATACAAGACATCATAATAGAAGAACAGTTTCGAATGCGATGCCGATTGCAAAACACGCCACAGGAAAAACAGATCATGGCAAGGGATAGCCGAGCCCACGTGACGCCGGTGGCTCAGGAACTGCTGACAACGACACGAAGGAAGCAATGCCCTGTCGCCAGACGAAATCTGAAAGCCAGAAAATTACTTGAAAAGCGAACGTAACAGAAGAGACCTCCGAAAACCGTTGACATCCATACTGACGCCACAGAGATGAAAGAGCCAGCATGGCGTGGGTTAGCACATAGGCACCACAACACAATGGGTATCACACATGTCATCTTTCCTGGGGGCGCAACTCTGCATGCAATCATTGGCAATATGGGGGTGGTCATTCCCAATCCTTAACGTTTGGGAGACATCGACAGTACAAGAATTCATTACCGCATCCTTATCGACTCGTACGAAGCAGTAACTGTACTAACAGCGCCAACGACTGAAGATGCTCTGGGCAATGATACCAGATAAAAGCTAAAAGGAACCCAAGACACCGGGACTATGGTTGAAATTCCATGGACACCGGGTCATACATGGCACGTACGGGGCAACGCAGCCGCTCACGCCGTCGCCGCTCAAGCGGGTGGGTTCGACCACATATACAACTCCCCACACCGCACTTCCACACAACTCCCGGTAGACGAAAATCCATATCTTAATATCTGTGCAGAAGGCTATCCTACCAGAGCAGTGATGCATCACATTCGCACCAAAATGAAAGCAGACAGCAAAAACAGACTATTGGAAGCTACACCAACGCGCATCCTAAATGAAAAGGGCGGGTTTACTCGTCAACGAGAAATTTTCTTAAAGTTATGGCTAACTCTGCATACACACCACATACTAGACAAATGACGGCAAGATACTCGACCTACGAAATAAAATACTACTACGCGATGCACGCACTGTCAAGAGACTTGCCGAGAAGATTTAGAACATCTCAAATGGAGATGCGCAGCTTTCTCAAAAGGCAGACAGTGCATTGATCATCTGCTGCACGCCGACATAACAGCTCTACGGAATTTATTGCAGCCCGACAATAAAGCACAAAAACCTATGGCAATATACGGAAGTCAAAGTGGCCTTTTCAGAGTGGCGTAGGAGGGGTCAACTGACCCTTGTGAAGGCGTGAAATGAAGCTGCTCATCAAGCCCTAGTCCCCAAATTCATTTCCCATCTCAACAGCGGCCAGGAGGCGCAATTAACTGCGCAATTAATCGCCACTAAGACTTTCAACTGCGCTGTATTTATACTCACGAGTTCGCCTTGAAGAGCTTGGCCGGCTGCGTAAGCCAGTAGGCCGCACAGGATCACCTGTAAAGATGCACACAGACGGCGATATCAAACTGAGGCTCACGGCTCGTCTGGTTTCATCTTATTACTACACGTTGCCGCTAGACCGCACGGTGCCTTAATTATGGGATAGTCCACAAGAAGGTCGGCGCACCTTGCGTATCATGGTGAAGAGGAGATGTCGTTGGGTGGCCTACTCAAAACCGTTGGCAACCACAATCCAAAGGTCTTTGTGCTTCCGCGCTGCGTGACGCAGGGATGTTTGGCGTTGCGTTTGTACCCGTGCACGTTTTTATACCCAGCTCCGCGACCATCCCGTTGGATGCAGGAGCAAGCGGGGCATAACTTTTTTTTTCGATTTTATGTCCATTTTTATTCATTGCGCTCTCGACCAAGTGACCTCCACCGAATTGCCGGAAAGGGTTTTCGTTTTCTTCCATGCGGCACGCTATCTTGTCGCCTCATATGTGTCCACCGAAGAAGAAGAAGACAGCGTCGCTACGAGGGGTGGAGAGGACACGTGCGATGTCCGGCCACGGCAGCGAATTGGCAGCGCGCACGCATTTCGCTTGACTCTTAGTGTTGATTCGTATTAGAAACTACGCCCGGAAACTTGTTTCTTTTTGAGATGAACTTCCCAGATATAACGCTATCTTGAATTTCCACGTAATACGCTGTGGCTACGCGATCCGTATGGTAATAGTGCAGATTCCGTTGGGACGAGCGAGAGACAGCGAAAGAGAGAGAGAGAGAGAGTTAGCCCTGCATCCATTTCATTGAGGCGAGAATTGCTATTCAGTGCAACCACCCTTGCCGCCGCGTGCCTGTATGGAATCGGAGATGAGACGCCGTGTCTACCTCACATCAGTATCGATGGAGCGCACAGAGCTCAACGTTCGTGCCGGTAGCGCTGTTAACTATCATCCCATATTGCCCATGAATTTTCACAGGCTCCTTTGTTCTTGTGAGCCTGTTGCGCAGATGGAGCTTCCAGCTCTTTTCTTTTCCTAGGAGTACCTTTCAGCGTACCAGTCTCAATATTAAAATGCATAGAGTGAGAAATTTATTATTCAGCCATCGCGCGGCTTCTCACGAGTTGTGTAAGCATATGTATTCTCTTATCTTCACGGCAGACCTTTCGCTTTTTCGAAGAACAAAATTAGCCAGCGCCGCGCTTTACTGCATTTACGGATGAGCTAGCAAACATAATGTATGCCCTGTAAAATTTAATGATGTACATTGTCACTGTCTTGCAGTGTTTCGTCAAAAGTTGCGTTTCCTTGTCGACCAAGTGCAGTCGTGTATAGACAGCTTCGATAACTGAGCAGCTGAACACTGAAGAGCCATTTCGACGTACAACTGGTCAGATCGACGCACTTACAAGTAAGCACAGCGTTTTGCCATTAGTGAGAGCGAAAATGCTTGCGATGTAGTAACAATGGAAGTCATTACGCGATTAATTGACTAACACACTTACAATACGCCGCTGAAGAATGTTTCGGCTGCATTCAATTTCGTGCAAAACATTTTGCTCTGTCTAGTTCGTGTGGTTTTCAGGAAGAGGCTGTAGCACTCCTTAAAACCCAAAAATGCTTGTGCTTGGATGCTCTGAGAAAGGAACCTTTCTTTCGTCGTTCTTTCACGTAGGTCTCATTCATCTTAAAGTAAATATTCATAGATTTCCAGAGGCGCCAAGTAATGGAATGTAGTTTTCTTTTCGTTCGGGTAGAGTCGACGCCGGACTTAATAGCTTTTCATCTTACTCTTTTATAGCCAAGCTGGGTATAGCTAGGCTCCTATGCGTTGTTGTCTTAACGACTCTGGGCGGATCCCGCACGTTGTGCCAATCTCTGCGAGGTGCATACAAGTAATAATAATAATAATAATAATAATAATAATAATAATAATAATAATAATAATAATAATAATAATAATAATAAATCGAACAAATTCATTCAATAAAAAAGAGGCTATTCTAAAACAGTTTTTTTAAGTGCGACAGCTTTCGAAATGCTGCTTTACATCCCCAAGCTATTTTGCACTGTGACGTTACCTTTTGTAACATGGAATTGGGAACTATTCGTGCTAGCGTCGGGGCGCAAGACGGCGGACGCTGGAGCTTTATGATTATTACTAATAATATAATGACATGATTATTATTATTAATAATGGAATTGAGCGAGCAGCATGGGAAGAACCCCTACAGTGCGGGGTCCCTAGAAGGATTCCGTCGATGTTTCGAGCCTGGTGTGTTATGGCTCGAAGGACCTCGGGTGGTCGGTCGCGGAGGGCATCGTCCCACAGCTCATTTTTGCGTAGCGGGAAGAGCATTATTGGCAAGACAGAAAATAGATTCGTCGTGGACTCAGTCGTGACATGGAAGACTGAGGGCGACGTGCCACAGTCGTGGCAGTGGTCTGCGTAACAGTGTGGATAGAACTTATTCAGTAAGACAAGATATGAAAAGGTTCCGGTTTTTAACTGGCGTAGTGCCACTGCTTCGTCTCGCAAGGAGGACCGCGGTGGTGCTCTGCAAGTGCAGAGAATAGGGTACGTATAATGACGATGGATATCTCTCCAACGAACCAGAGGATCCACCCACTGGTTGCCTCACAAGCCGAGCCGCCCGGAGAGAAATTTGGCGAGCAACTCCATGTGCACGTTCATTTCTACGTTAAGTAGCATTTGTTTCGCGCATTGTAACAGAGTCCTTCAAGGATTCGGTACCGCCCAACACTGCAAAGGCGTAGCCCTCTTGAGTGTATGCTCTTTCCATGTATAAAGTACGTGATTCCGGGATACTTGCAAGCATTCAGTTAAAGGGACTGTCTACCGCTCCGAAAACCTTTTTAGATTGTGGTAAAAATGGGCAGGTCGTACGTTACATTTACGGGAACGAGCACGCTTTCACCGCACAAAAAAGGAATTATGTTTTTAATTTTGCTCTGAGAGTGTACAAAAAATCACAGCATATTCACGGGGTGAATGATGATGAGTGGGGCGAAGCTCCGGAAGGAATCATCGGTAAACCGTGAAGCTCTTCCGTGCAATTCGCCCCACAATTAAAAGTGAAACACTTGAGTAAATGTCATCAAACTATTATAACATCTCGCATCTTTCATCATCAACTACAAGTATCGCCATCTAGTTTTATAACATCTCGCGCATGCTACGAATCCTCACGGTTCAACTATGCACAATGCACAAATGAAATCTCCCACCGGTACTTCATTGCAAGTCAAGATGCAGTGCCTATATATATATATATATATATATATATATATATATATATATATATATATATATATATATATATATATATATATATATATATATATATATATATATGGGTTGCCGGTGAACGCTTCTCCAACGCGAGCAGTCGGTATTTCTCAATCAAGAAACTCGCTAGGAGACGCTGCCTGCGCCAACGTAGTCTCTCGCGGGTGAGCAGCGTGCCGGGAGCTACGCGCTCGCCCTCGGCGCGTGCGTGCCTCCCGGCAGGCACGCGCCGGTGGCTACCTACTACTACTACTACTACTACTACTACTACTACTACTACTACTACTACTACTACTACATACATCGGGGACGCACGACCCACGCCTTAAGGAGCTTCGCCCCTAAAAAACGCCGCTAGCGACACCCAACAGCGTGTCTGTCAATTTCCAAGTGTACTAGAACCAGCCCACGCAGGCATACATACTCTGCTGAAAAACAATCATGTATGTCTTACAAGCGTACTTCACCCTATGAGACACTTTGTTATAGCGTGCAAGAGCTATTAGTCCTTTTTTTCGCAGCTTTCGTTGTGGCGCGAGTGGCACTGCCTTCGAATCCGTCTGCCTGTACAGGCGCGTAGTCTTGCGCTGGTCATGCATGCCGCGCTGCATGTCCGAGGCGCACCCCGGCACGCCGACTTTCCCTCGCCTCTCCTCTTCGTCACCTCTGGAATGTCGACCTTATAACCGGCCTCTGTTGAGAAGATGCCTCCCGCGCCCGAAAGGGTTGCCAGGGAGATCCTTTGCCAGGGAGAACCATTGTTGCCCGCGTCTGTACAGGCAGAAAAGGGGTGACGTCGTAGATAAAAAAGTGTTTTATTAATTTCTGCTCAGGTTCTGGATAAACCACTGCGCGCTGGGATACTCCAAAAGGTGTGCTTTCTATTGAGCCAAAAAACGGGAGAGCGACGAAAGACGGTAGAAAGCCCCTATAATGCATTGTACAGGAGCTTTGTGGTGTACTTTGTGACGTACTCAGGGTGCACATTAGGCGGCAAGTGATAAATTATGACTATTTTTCGTATAGAGGGCGATAAGGTCGTTGGAATTCTTTCAGTATCAATTGGTGGCACAAAGTATCCTACCCTCTTGAGAAGATGGCGGTCAGTAGGGGTGAGTAGGAGACGCTGGCGCTGACCAACCACTTGTGCCTCTAGCAATTCGCCTAATTTGTTATGCGTCCCTAAGTTAAGGAGACGGCGTGTGCAAGTATAGTTCGGGAGGCCATGGACCAGCTTCGTCGCTTTACGAATCAATGCGTCTACGCGAAGTTGTTCCGTCTTGGCCAACTGCTGAAAGGGGAGATGGTGTGTAAGTCGACTGATTACGCACTCCTTCACGAAGCGCAGCTGTCCTCTTCTCGGAAACTCGAGCGCCTGCTAGAGACCCGTCGGATAATGGAAAGAATTTGCTCAATCTGTCGGGATAGGAGGGTAACAGTATAGTTAGACTTCTCATCCTCTTGGGCGAGTAGGCCAAGGATGCGTGCACGAGTGACCTCTGGTATACCAACAATCTGCAGTCATAGGGAGTGTAGAGGAAGCGCTGCGGGGGGCGAATGATCGTGAACTGCGGAGCACACCTTAAACCACGTTTCATCCTATGTTTGGAGACTGTTCGGACGGCTCACTGCAATAGGTCGTAGATGGCCACGTCGGAACACCGTGTCGACCAGACAGTGACGTCGTTCGCATAAAAAGCGTGGCTGACATCGGGGATCTGTCGAATAGCTGTGGGAGCCCTCCAAGCGCGGGCATAGACTTGTATGGACCCCTCCCGCTGACGTCTGCTGGTCACCGCTCCGTTGTAACCGCCGTCGACCACCTAACACGCTACGCTGAAACGGGAGCTCTTTCTTTTATTGATGTAAAAATAAATTAAGGGGGGGTTGTTGCCATTTTTGGTGACGGCTACTCCTCTTCGCTTAAATTATGTAACATCATCGTAATAAAAATAAATAAAAAATAAAAATACAATAATAATCTAGTCCTAAAAGAATCCGCTCGCGTTCACACTCACCAACACTGTAAACAAGGTCTAGTCTGTAATTGTCACTGATTTTTGTCTCTTCAAAGAAGCGTTGAAGGGCTTCTAAAGCCCTGTGTTGTATCTTTGGTGACCATGGCCCTAATATTTTCTCAAGTGAAAAAGTGCGTGCTGGATCTAATAAACGTAGCTATTGTTCCAGTCGCTGTGTCTGCATGGTGTATTTCGGACAATCAATTAAAAGGTGGCAGATATCTTCGTCGTCGTGGTCGCTGCCTCAGAAACTGCGGCGTTCATCCTGCGCGCCGCAGCGCACCTCGTGTTCTCCTGAGTGGCGAGACGTTCCTTCCGCATGTTTTTCGGCTTCTCTTGAGAAGATGCCTCCCGCGCCCGAAAGGGTTGCCAGGGAAACGACGACGAGTCGTGAGCGTTAACCATTGTTGCCCGCGTCTGTACACGCAGAAAATGGGTGACTATGTAGTTAAAAAACTGTGTTTTAATAATTTCCGCTCAGGTTCTGGAGAAACCATGCGCGCTGGGATACTCCGAAAGGTGCGCTTTCTATTGAGCCAAAAAACGGGAGAACGACGAAAGACGGTAGACAGTCCCTTTAATGCATCGTACAGGAGCTTTGTAACGTATTTTGTAACGTACTCAGGGCGCATATTAGGCCGCAAGTGATGAATTCTGACTATTCTTCGTATCGCGGGCGATAAGGTAGTTGGACTTCGTTCAGTATCAATTGGTGGGACAGAGTATCCTACGCGTATGAGAAGGTGGCGGTCAGTAGGGGTGAGTAGGAGACGCTGTCGCTGACTAACCCATTTTGCCTCTAGCAATTTGCCTAGTTTGTTATGCGTCCCCAAGTTTAGGAGACGGAGTGTGTAAGTGTAGTTCGGGAGGCCATGGGCCAGCTTCGTCGCTTTACGAATGATTGCGTCTACGTGAAGTTGTTCCGTCTTGGTCAACCGTTGAAAGGGGAGATAATGTGTAAGTCGACTGATTACGCACGCCTTCACGAACGCAGCTGTCCTCTTCTCGGAAACACGAGCGCCTGCTTGAGACCCGCTGCATAATGGAAGGAATTCGCTCAATCTGTCGGGATAGGAGGGAGACAGTATAGTTAGACTTCTCATCCTCTTGGGCGTGTAGGCCAAGGATGTGGGCACGAGTGACCTGTGGTATGGGTATACCAACAACGTGCACAGTTATAGAGAGTGTAGAGGAAACACTGCGGGGGCGAATAATCCTAAGCTCCGACTTATGCATGTCCACAGATCCGTCCACAGCCATATCCGTAGGCTCGCTGTGCGTCAACACTGAACAGAATACGCTAACTGGCAACGACAAGGCCAAAGCACGTCACCTCTAAAAAATTACCTCGCATTACTTCGTATGGCATCCCAGTGCGTTGCTGTCGCAAATGCTTAGCCATACTGGCGAAACTGCGGATTGTTTTTCTTGGTCGCAGTCGCCATCAGTAGGAGTCATTTGTCATGAAGAGGTATCACGTCCCCTTATCAGTTCCTCTAGGACAACTAAACCTACTTGTGCAGCGATAGCAGTGCAATAACAATTACTGGATGTGATATATATATATATATATATATATATATATATATATATATATATATATATAATCATCATCCTGCTGTGGTTGATCTTCATCTTCAGTGCCTCCGTATCATGATTACTGTGTGTGGGCCTTGGGTGGTTCGATGCCGAGTAGCAGGTCCTCGTAACCGTCGTTGCAAACCAGACGTCATAATATATATATATATATATATATATATATATATATATATATATATATATATATATATACAGGGTGTTTTTTTTTTTAGCTGCAACACATTTTTAAAATTAGAAAAACATAAATCGCGGGATTGTCTTGTGTACCATTCGAGTATACGGATTGGCGGCCTCTAGATACAGAACCATTTCCCCACTTGTACGCATAATTAGCCAAATTACGCTAATTAACCTTTAATTATTAGTAATTGGTGGCTACAGCAAATGAGTACTTTGGAGCCCGTCCTGGACACTACCTATCCCAACGATCAAATTTTGAATAGCGGAATGCATGTCGGAGCTACGCGAACAATTTTTTCCCCGTGGGAGGCTCCTTGAAACCGAAAATAGACGGAATAAGCGCGTCTGTGACGTCGATGTCACCGCCTCCCCGGGTTTCGTCACTCGCCCGCGGCGCCCAACACCGCAGATAACAAGGAGATAGCGCAAGCTACTTGCGCGGCCGGAGCGGCGGTGACCACGGGCGATATATATATATATATATATATATATATATATATATATATATATATATATATAGTTCTTTCATTAACTTGCTTCTAACAAATAAAGCGAGCCCCTGACCCCCTTCTCTCTCATTATATATATATATATATATATATATATAGAGAGAGAGAGAGAGAGAGAGAGAGATGATGGTCGGAAGGGAGGGAAGGTAACCGGAAGGAAAAATATTCAGTTTGCTACCCTGCACTGGGGAACGTGGAGACAAAAAGTACAGGAAGAGAGAGAAATAAACTTTATTGTAGAGCAGACGTCGATGGTCGCCCTCAGGTGGGCGGCGTCCTCAGTCCAGGATGCCGTGGTCCCTTGCTGCCCGTCTCGCTCTGTCCACCAGGCGTAACTGGTCTTCAGGGCTTGACTTGGTCAGCTGGTCCTCCCACTGCTCTGGAATCGGCAGTTGAGGGATCGGAGGCAGTGTTGAATTACCCGTACACTCCCATACCATATGGTAGAGAGTGCACGGCGCTGAGCATTTCTTGCACGTGTACTCGTAGGTAGTGGGGTGGATAGCGTGCAACAGTGTTCCGTGCGGAAACGTGTTTGTCTGCAGTTGTCGCCATGCAACGGCGTCCTCCCTCGTCGATTTGAAGTGCGGTGGTGGATATTTTCTCCTACCAAGTCTGTAATGCGTCACGATGTTGTTGAATCGTGTGGGCACACTTTCGTCAAGACACTCCACGACGCGGACCGCTGACGGGTTAGCCCGGAGAGTGCGTTCTCGGGCTGCGGCGTGTGCCGCCGCGTTCCCCGCCAGAGATTCATGCCCTGGTGTCCAGACTATGAAGAGGTCTGGGAGTTCCTTCGTCCGCTTTAAGATGTCTAATGCTGGAGCACTTATCCGGCCAAGTTGGTAATGCCTACAGGCTGCCTGTGAGTCCGTAAGGATGACTAGCTGATCGTTACCCCTCGCTGTGGTAGCCGCGAGGGCGATTGCGGCTTCTTCGGCCGAGTCCGTAAGAAAAAAAAATTACAGCATATCCACGGAGTGAATGATGATGAGTGGGCGAAGCTCGGGATGTTCATCGTAGATCGTCCCGAGTTCCGGATTAATTTAGTTAACGCGCACGCTAGGAATCCTTATGGTTCAACTATGCACAAGTGAAATCTCCCACCGGCACTTCATTGCAAGTCAAGATCCAGTGCCTATATATATATATATATATATATATATATATATATATATATATATATATATATATATATATATATATATATAGGTGGCTGGTGAACGGTTCTCCAACGCGAGCAGTCGGTATTTCTCAATCAAGAAACTCGCTAGGAGACGCTGCCTGCGCCAACGTTGTCTCTCGCGGGTGAGGGCGCGTTCTCCTTCTTTGCGAGCTGGTAAAGAAAGAGCGTTTCCATAGCCAACGCGCGCCTTTCGCTCTCTCTCTCTCTCTCTGTCTCTTTCTCTCACACACAAGACAGCAGATGGAAGAGTGAGAGAGAGAGAGGCACGCGCCGAGGGCGAGCGCGTGCCTCCCGGCACGCCGGCTACGCCTGACGCCTGACGCAGGACAAGGTTAGACTAAGAGGAGCTTCGACCCTAAAAGGAGAAGTAGTAGATATAAATGCGTTTTGAGGAAATAAGGTCAGCAATTTGACTACACACACCCTTTTCTCCTGCCTAGTAGAAGATTTTGCACATTTTGTCTGAATGTTTCGATGTCACTGAAAAAACATCCTAAAGTATATGCATGTTGCGGTCTCAGTTGGCCGACCAGTGATGTGTCGTGCAAGACTTAATATTCTTTCTATTCTTGAATAATGTTACTTAAGTCTCTTCTGCGTGCGATAACTTCAATTTTATGCGAGTGCCTTACCTAATTATACTTACAACATTTCGCTAAAGGTATGTAATCATTGCCATCATTAAGTTGTCCTCAATGCAACGAGAAAAACTGTTCTAAAGAATAACAGCTGATTTTAGTGCTGCTAATATGATAATGTCGCAGTCTCTCATGTAGGAAAATAGACGGAAACTGTTAACTGCGCTGCTGAGATATTAATGATAGTAATTGAAAGGACGAGGGAAAGACAGGAAGCACATGAAGTTTGACCTAGGCTGTGCTTAGTTGGCTACACTTCACTGGGGAAGGGGGCTCAATGGAAGCATGAACTGCGAAAACATCGTTGTGGAACACTGTAGACTAGTTTCGCAGAGTTGTTTCTCATCTGTGCAGTAAAAGCTAGCGTATTTCGATTGCCATAGGAACGTCATTCCAATAGACTGAAATATAAAGAAAAAACATTGTTACCAATGTTAAAAGTGCTATATTGCGTTCCTACATTGGCAGACTTGAATATACAAGTACAGACTTGTGGGTTTAACAGTTTCTTTTTATTTAGAACCTATTGATAAAACAACGTAAAGCTCATTTTAACAAAAATAAATCTGTTTCTCATTTGACTCGAATATCTTGACGTTTGCTTCAGGGCTTAGCAAGCATTCACTTAGTAAGCATTCTGTACAGTGCTAAGCTTAGTCCACTGAAAATATTTTAGGCGCTCTTGGCAAGAGTGTAGGTAAGTGGAGCATGGGCGATGGCCAGTGGCTGGGTAGAGACGGCGACTGGGGTCACGTGGTGGGCAGTAGCGTAGGAGACTGGGGCGGCTTGGACAGTGAAGGGAGCAGCGTGCACGGCGTGGACAACTGGGGTGGCGGACTGCACGACAACGGGCTTCACGGCGGCGACCTTGACCTCCACGGGCTTGGCAGCAAGGACAGGGGCAGGCTGGGGGACCTCGATGGGGTTGGCAACGTACTGGGCGTCAGCTGGGTTAGAGGTCTTGGTTCCTGGCTCGTTGGTCTCGACCACGACGTGAAAGCCGTCAGCGTCGGCGGTGTACTTGACGGTACGGGTCACTCCGTTAGGGTCGGTGTAGCTGTAGGAGCCAACCTTGTTGTTGTTCTCGTCACCGGTCTCCTGCTGGGAGATGCGGGTGCCGAACTCGTCGGTGTTGTCGTAGCTGAAGCTGTAGGGCTGTGGGGGCTGCAGAAGTGAAGTCAGAACAATTGGTTAGCTCCACTGTATAATGCTTCACACACGTATAGTGATTAAAGAAAGCACTAACACAGCAGGAAATACTTTTCTGGGTGAATTATATTGCGTGTTTCGGGGTGTTACATGGGTGTTACATGATCCGATGTGTAGGCATCATGGGGGCAAAAGAATCAAAAGCGTGGGGTCATGAAGTCTGGGGATTGTTTTGACACCGAAACACTTCGATCTCCCCCCACCCCTCGCATTTCCCTGGCTACTCCACTGACAGAAAGCATTTCTTCTTTTCGTTTAATATGCTGTGTCATCAAGTCGACTGGTCCGCTCTTCATCGGCAACTGGTAGCTTCGCTGGCCCTATTTCAGCGCTATTAAAACAAAGAAAGCTGAGTACTTGAAGCTTTAGTAAGTGCGTAGGTTTACCGTAAGTACCTTTTAATTCGTTGCCCAAGTAAATATCTTAATGCATCTTTAAGCTCCTGTATTGCCGACTGGTGAAATTTTTCTTGTAACCGCTTGTTGGATGAATGAAGTAAATCAGTTCTTCTAGTTCAGGTAAGTTCCCTAGTTCTTCGACTTCCAATATCTTCCCTTCTTTCTCTCAGTGTGTATCATAAACGTTCTTATAATATGTGTGGATGTTACAGTACTATTCATACGCCCTCAGTATTGTCGTGACGGTGTAAAAATACACTAATCTCACCAACTATATAGTAGCTCGAAATGTCTTATTACAGTTTACTAAATGCAAGCAATTCTGCTCATGAACACTTAACGGGTGGAAATATCAGCCAGAAATCAAACCAACGTTTGCGGTCATTGGGTGAATGACAATACACATAGAAACTTATATAGATGGGCTGCTGAGCAGCTATTTCAGTCACAAAGTCGCATAAGTTTAAGACCCGCAGAGTACGCGGCATAACACTAAATAACACAGTCTGCCTGGTTCTCGATCTCGTCACTCATTCTTGTGTGCTTTGAATCTTTGTGGAATACCGATTAGTCAAAGTGCGTTCTTGTGGGCTTTGAATCTTTGTGGAATACCGATTAGTCAAAGTGCGAAACTGTTGAAGGACACTATGACAAATGCGTAGCAGCTGTGCAAAATGACGGCCGGAATTTTAAAATACTGTGCGGGGTAATTCCATCGGCTTGGTGCTCTACTTTTCGGAGATGCACCAGGAAAGCGTTGTTTCTAAGAAGCGGAAGCATTAAATTCTCATTCACCATCGGATTAAGTATATCTCGCATTCCGCGCTCGGAAATACTTTCGTCCAGGAATTCAACCCGCTTGGTATGCATTTCTTCAAGAAGGTTGGATCATTACAGTAAACCTGTTCTGCCTGGTTGCTGCAAGGGATCCTGAACCACTGACCTTCAAAGTAGCGGTCTGTGTGCAGTATTACAATTTTTATTGCAGGTGTGCATTTAAATGCAAGAGAGGCTGCTACAAAGGCGAAGCTCTTAGTGGCGCTTGATTTTCACTTGCTGTAATCCCCTGGCATGCGAATTTTTTTTAAACAGTCAACGTTATGCAGGCGAAAAAAGTAAAACTGCACCTTCGGAAAGTGTGTTCTCTGCTAAATTCTCTCTTGTGTCGCCTTTAGACTACCGGTTTTGAGAACTCGATCTGAAAAGCACGTCAGTATGCTGGAGGGACTTTAGTGCGATTTCTTCTAACGCTGTACAGGCAACGTCGTACAGCGTCGTACAACATAGCCTCGTCGTGCTGCTGCGTTCATGCCTATGATAAACTTGCACTGAGTAGCCGACGTGTTAAATTGATGTGTTACGCTTTGTGGATTCTTTTATTCTCTATCTTATGAAGAAGTAAGTTGTAGAAAATAGTTCCTAGAGTGCATAGCTACATTTGGTACTGTATATGTCTCGAAAGAACTATTCCCTTATGGACGTGTCACGCGTACTGTTGCCACTTGGTAACCTTACCACAGCGTAGCCACCTTGTTTGGTGTTCGTCGCTTGCTTCGGCGCTTTGTATTAAAGTAAATTGTCAATTTGTGCATTCGATGCAATTGAATTTTATTTTCCCATGTTGCAGCACAGATGGAGGGGCCGTAGGTAAAAGGTGCTAAAGGGCAGATTGACAAGCCTACATACTTAAAGATCAGCAGGGAGGCAGTACTAGTAGAAGTTGTACACTTGAAGACACACAATTATACAAGAATCAGCAAAGATTACACGAATCAACAACGCACACAGATAAGTAAATTTAAGTCATGTTATTTACATACGTAGTATGAAGCTTATCACGAGAACAAGAGAAGAAATCGAAATTAGTAAGAGCATAATTATTCAAGAGAGGCGGAAGAGTATAATGAAGGCGTTTTTTTGCCAAGGTTAAGTCGAGGTGTGGGAACAATCCATTCGCCGCTGTCTTGTTGGATAGCCCGCTGCTTTGCTCCTTAGTTTCGCTAAATTCTTTAGGTTACATTTATTATTTCTGATTTCGATTTAAGTAGGACACCAAGGCGATATTTATAATACTTGTGTACTTTAGTAACTCCAGAGCGACTAAATAAGGCAACACTTGGATGTTGGTATGATGAGTTATACACTTTTCCATATTAAGTAAATGCATTCAACGTAAGGTAACGTTGTGTACCCCAAACTAACTGACAATAATTTAAATGTGAGTTGAAAATTGAGTTGTAAATCGGCATCTCGGTTTGTTTGAGAAGGATATATTTTAAACGGCTTATGGCACCAGTAATTTGAGCTATTTTGTTTGATACGTAGCTGATATGATAGTCCCATGACATGCTTGAGGAAAATGCAACCCCTAAACATTTGAACTGGTCCGCTATTTCTACATGGTGGGAATTTAAGATAACATTTTCGTGTGGTGGAATCGGTTTTTTCTCGACCGAAAAATGATCAACCTTATTCTTACCCTCCTTGATTTTCATTGAATTAGCTGAAGAGCAAACTTTGAGAGCTTTCGTTGCGGCGTTACATTGATCGATAAGTTCATGAATGTTATTTCCGGTAAAAAATAGACTTGTATATCATTCGCATAGATGACAAACTTTTCGTTAAGCTTGATGCTTACAATATCGTTTGCATAAATGTCGAAGAGTAAATGCCCTAATATACTTCCTTGAGGCACCCCGCGTAAGTGACATATTGGTTCAGACTGTATGCCATTAACTAATAGTACTTATTGCCTGAAGGATAGATAAGAGTTCGGTAATGATAGCGCTTTCCCTCGAAAACCATAGTGTTGGAATTTATTTAGGAACATGTATATATTATGGTTTGCCAAGTCAAAGCCTTCGAAAAATCCACAAACATACCAGTGACTATAACTTCTTTTTCTAGTTGCGTTATTATAAGCTCTTTTGTTCGATAAATGCAAACTCAGTTGATTTGCCCTTACAGAATCCAGATTGAAATTGCGTTAACGAATTATATTTATTAATGAAGTTTGACAGACGTAAATGAAGCATATTTTCAAAGGCCTTGGAAAACACTGACAGAACTGAAATTAGTCTTACCTAAATAGTTAAACTAAGTAGTAAAGAACATGCTCGCTGAAACACCGCATTGTGTTTTCAAGGCTCTAGGCGTCAACGAGTCATGGTGGTAACAAACATGGACATTCGGGCAACCGGTTTTAGCCAGTAGGCGACTTGAAAACGCTTAGCAAAAGGTCGTATTTTCTCAAGGAGGCATCTATCACCGTAGAATAATTGGTAGAAAGAGGAAGGTCCAGCTGAACGAGGTGCAAGAGCCCTTGAAAAGAATGGTGACTGCATGGGCATTTGTACAATCGTTCGGTGCCTGTACCTCCTTCCGTAAGGCTGTCAAAGGCGATCCGTTCTGTATTATGGACTCCAAATCCGCGTTCTGTATTTGTTGCGTTTGTGTCCCTACATCCATATCAAGAGCACTGATGGTACTCTTCATAAACAGGCTGTAATCTGGGACGTTTCTAGCAACAGTTGAGAATTACTTACGCCCTCAAGGTTGGCCTGCTGGGCTGCAGCGTAGGCGACAAGGCAGAACAGGATGACCTGAAACGAATCGACACAAACGGCATCACTCATGGGAGCAGTAGCTTGCTTCGGCGATAAAGAACTGCCTGTTCTAGTCGCTCTGTAGTCACTGATCGAATCACTGCATTATGTTAAAACTTGGTATAAAAGTAAGGCACCTTCGTGTACATGATGAGCGGTTGGTTGGTTCCCTCGCCGAAGTGGTCAAACGAAGTGGCAGTCCGCCGTGGCCGAGACGGTACCTTTTATAGTAGTCTCGACGCATCTCACTCTCAAGGCGCGTTCTGCGTGAGATAGCGTTCGTCTGTATTCCTCGTAGGTCGCACGAACGCACGCACATGCCGAAGCCTTACAGCGGTTCATTCCTTCCTCCTCTCACTGTCTGGTGTGAGGATTTCAGGGTGTGACGAGGTGAGGACGTGATGTGACCAGTGCACCCGATTCGGCGACTGTAGGAAATCGGGTTATGGAATATTTTCGTACCATTTATTTTCACTTTTTCCTCTTTTTTTTTCGTCTTGTTTTCAAAATTATCCTGACCTTGCTACAGATTCTCTCGATGTATTCGTCAAACTATTTTGCATGCAAGCAACAGCCTTATAAGATCTTCATGTATCTTAAGCAACTACGAAGGTAATGTACGCGTAAAACAAGTTATTTTCACGCCTGCCCCTAGATCAGCGAGTTTTTCCCTGTGACCCGTATGAGAAATTCTGAGGCGAATGCTCTTTGAAGTGGTCTTGCTTCACACTGAAACTGGTAGTGAGCGTAGACACTTCAGCTAGGCACATCTAAGATTGATGTGTAATTCAGAAGTGTCCGGATGCATTCTCATAAGCGAATAGTTAAAGTAGCTGCAGTAATGTAGAGTTATCGTTAAGTAACCTAGCATTGATTTCTACAGCATCCCTTGAAACATTTCTGTAATGTGTTATATTATCTGTAATCACTTCAATTTCTTTCCACTAATGTTATAGTTACTGCACTGCAGCTACAAACTACAACCACTTTCCCCTATGCCTTCCCTGGCCTCGCTGCCTTTAGCACTGACCACGTTGTGTCTAGCAAACAAATCCTGATGATTTTCGTTATTTCGTAGCATGGGTCTCGTTCTAGTGGACTTGGCGTCTCTAGGTAGCATGTGGAGGTTTATTCGTCAGCAGCAGCCCGCACTGAGGTCACGTACTACGTGACACCTTCTGGCCAGAAGAGTGGTCCTTACTCGTCACCATGGGCACGAATGATGCTGCCTAACCCTTCCAGCGTTAAATGTATAGAAATACCAAGTGAATGGGCAACCACCCCTGCAGTAACTCAGCTGGTAGAGCATCGGACGCGTTGTCCGAAGGTGGTAGGTTCGATCCCTACCGACGGCAGGTGTGTTCTTTCGTCCACTTAAATTTCTTTCTATTTATGCTGCAGCTACTACACTACAGCTAGATCTACATTGCTTCCCACCCCCCTTGCCTACTATGGCCTCTTTCTCTGTTGGGTTCACTACATTGTGTGTATAACAAAAAAAGATACAAACACTTGGCCTTATCCCCTTTCGTTACACCTGTATACACGTAACACAGCGATGTGGCTTGTGTCCCCTTCCTTTCTGTGCCTTTGTCTACCGCGCACAACTCTCAATGTTTATAAAAAGGAACAGTAATGCTCCTGCCTTTGTAACTCTGCTCTTTTTTATCAAGCGCGATCGTCGTATTTCCTAGTACTTACAAATTCTGGAGTTTTGTAACACAATGAATCATATTTGAGCGAACCTCTTTGATATATCCAGAGAGTTAAGGTGTATAGAGAGCGAATTTAATAAAATATGAGCTTTATGGAGAGTAAATTGTATATTGCATGGGTCACAAGTTTTATGAGCACGTGGTACGTACGACTAAGAGGAAAGCCTGTTGAATTACTGCAAGCTGCATCAATCATCAGCTGAAGAAGAAGCAGGGTCACGACCCCATTCGCATCTACTGCAGAACGAAGGTGCTATTCGGCAACATCGAATTACACATGTGTTACACTATCATTTATTTATTTATTATTTATTTATTTATTTATTTATTTATTTATTTATTTAAAATAATTTATTACTATGGACACCCAGTTCAAGTAGGTGCTCCATGCTCATGCCGTTTGGTAGTCTAATGGCTGGATTGATCCCAATGCGGATAAAAGGATCAGCCTGTGCTTATCCCGTCAATCGTGTTAATTGGGAGAACATTGGTGTGTCGGCTTAAGACCGGGGCTTGCACCAGAATAACGTGTCTTGTTCCGTCAGCCCCTTGCGTTCTCTCGCAGTTCTTCGTATGAGTCCCGTCAAACTCTTCACTGTGTGTAGCTGTGGTTTATAGTGACCTGTGCATTCGCTGTCTCTTGAAGGTGCACGCCAAATATCTGAAGGACGGTAACTCTTCTTAGGCGCGCTCCTTCCAAGGTAAAGTGTTAGGTCTGAGGATCTTTTGACTCGAGATCTGCGTGGTCTTTAGTGAAAATATTCCGACTTCGATGGTGAACAGTGTCACCGATCCCGCGTGACAGGAATCGTCGCAAGAGATTCCAAGAACCGACGTATCAATTCCTCAAAAATGATCCCACGAAAACTTGGACAATTAATTTATAGCTCCCTTCGGTGCACTAGCAAAACGCCAGCACTGGTTCAAAGATCGAGTCAGATCCAAGGGTGACCAAACAAAACATATATTCTCCTCAAACAGGCAGTTACACAAAAACGTGCACGAACAAGGCTCTTCAAAATACAAACACAGATTGGTTACAACATTACACAAAAGCGACAACAAAAGTACGCAAGCTCATACACTACAACACAGAATAAAGCACAAAAGAGTCCTATTCACCACAGTCATTCGAAGTGCCTTGTCAAGATGAAGCTTCCAGGCCGGGCTCCTCGGTTGGCTCACGGAGCAGCGTCATTTACTTTTTTCTTCTCACTGAGTCACAGAGGACTAAGACTGCTACTCACGGCCCGTGGTTGACTCCTTGTATTGCTTTCGGCAGTCATTCTCGAAGTTTCGGCGCGGGCTACGTGATCTAAACACGCGCAAGACCGAGCGAACGTTCTCGATAAAACTGGAGCCTTCGCCTCTTGAGCGGCGCCTCTTTCTCCCTCACATGCCCCGCCACGGTGGTCTAGTGGCTATGGTACTCGGCTGCTGATCCGAGGGTCGCGGGATCGAATCCCGGCCGCGGCGGCTGCATTTCGATGGAGGCGAAATGTCGAGGCCCGTGTGCTGTGCGATGTCAGTGCACGTTAAAGAACCCCAGGTGGTCGAAATTTCCGGAACCCTCCACTACGGCGTCTCTCATAATCAGAGCTGGTTTTGGGACGTTAAACACCACAAAACAACAGTCTTTCTCCCTCACATGTCGCGACGAGCATCGGTACGCACTCTTCGCCTCTTCTCTCTCCCTCTGAATGACTCGCGTACCCACCCGCCTTGATAGTATGACTCACTGCCGTGCTCTACGGCTTTCTCACCCCTTCTAGACTTTGGCCAGCTGCTGAGTTAACTTGGGCGACTCTTGCGTACAGGCCCGTTTTCTTTCTGTGTTGTTTTTCGGCGCTCCCTCCAACTTCACACCGGGTTCTCGACGAAACGGGCACTATTTTGTGACAAACAGGTCCTACCAGCTGTGCCTTCATAGCTTTCAACTGTTTCCAAGGCGTTCTGCAATGTGGCCTGGCGCTGTGCATTTGAGCATTCTATGGTCCAAGGAGTAAGATCATCGTGCGTACAAAGCATAACCCAGGCGAGGCTCTACAGAGAGCCTGAGAGCCAGTCGACATAGCGCTAGGTTGACGAAGAGTGGAGACAGAATGGATCCCTGGATTGTGCCTTTGTTCGGCGTTTTCATCGCGTCTGATTTGGCCGATCCCAAGTTAATGGTTGCATTTCGGTGTTGTAAGAGATTTTTAATGTATTGGTAGTGACACGGTCCACAGCCTGTATCATTGAGGCCTTGCAAAATTCCCTCATGTGATATCGTATCAAAACCTTTATATGCATCCACATCTGGAAATATATTGTGCAGATTATCGGGGGATGGATTCATCACTTCCTCCTTCAACACAAGAAAGACATCCTGCGCTGAAACAGCTCTACGGAATCCAAACATCATGTCGGGCGTGAGATGCTCTTTCTCAGCATGCAGTTCTAGCCTGTGTAATAATTTTTACGCGTTCAAATAATTTGTCTAGGCAGGAAGTCAGTGAAATGGTTCGCAGATAGTCAAGTGTCTTGGGCATGCCCGGTTTGGCTATAAGTACTATATTGCTTGCTTCCATTCGGCTTGTAACTTCGCAGATTTGGCTATTGAAGAAGTCGGTAAGGTCATGTAAAGTATCCAGTCGAGATTCCTGATCATAGCGTTAATGATGACATCGCGAGGAGGGGTCATATTTTTCCGAAAGCTCTATGCTGCTGCATAGAATTCCTCTAGAGTAACCGGTGCATCCATATTCGTGTTGGGTGTCCCCATATATGGTCTTCCAAGCTCATGGATTCCCCTCGTCATTGCTTTTGCATATATAGGTATCTTGAAGCTCTGCTAGCAGCTGGTCGTTAGTACCATTGTGCTGAGCTGCTAGTTTGGTCAGCCTGTTTGTCGCTTTCGTTTTCGTGGTGGTGGGATCAATTATAGCTTGTAAGATAGCCCATGTAAGATAGGCCATGTTATCTTGGTCCCTATCGTACCTTGTAATGAATCACAACGTCCACCAGTTGTTTTGTGTGAGCACTGTCGCATATGCATTCGCCTCCTCAGTTATTTGTGCGATGCGATGCTTAAGTTTACGGTTGAGCTCTGACGCTTCCACCGCTGAGTCACTCAGTCACTCAGAGCTGCGCATCCCACAGACGTGCGAGATTCGCCTCCTCAGTTATTTCTGCGGTGCAATGCTTAAGTTTATGGTTGAGCCTCTCACGCTTCCACCATAAAGTCAATCCATGCCATGCATGCAATAGATGTGCCAGATGGTTGTCCACGGCTGGTGTCTCTATGGTAGTCTGGTAACTCCTTGTGTATTTAGAGTAGGTCGAAGTGCGCCATTCTTGCTTTGTCTGGGTTTTGCAGGATTGCTTACTGTAGGTCCCGCGGTATTTTTTCTTGTCCGTGAGTTTCGCAGAAGCCAGCGGCCTCCTGAGGCGAGCTGATGACACTGTATTTGTATTATGTGGTGGTCACTACCAAGCGCGTCACCAAGGTTTTGCCACTGTACTTGTCTACTAAGCCCGTTATACCTAGCGGCACGGGCCGGAGCCTTTTACATTTCTTTGTATTTTTTCCGCCCCCATATTACATGTACTTGCCTAGGTAATGAGCAAACAGACAATGAAGCCTAGGAAAGCATAGGGGAAGTTACTTGTGGTATTGTAATTGTTAAGAAAGTAGAAAGGAATTAAAGTGGACGAAAAGACAAACCTGCCTTCGGTGGGACCCGAACCCACGACCTTCGGATGTCGCGTCCGATGCTCTACCAACTGAGCTACAAAGGCGGTCGTCCCTCCGTCCACTTTATTGTGTATTTATGTACGTGTTATCCTGGGAGTGTTAGGCAGCGCCACTCGTAGCCAAGGCGGCGTACATAAATACACAATAACGTGGACGGAGGGACGACCGCATTTGTAGCTAAGGTTGGTAGAGCATCGGACGCGACATCCGAAGGTCGTGGGTTCGGGTCCCACCGAAGGCAGGTTTGTCTTTTCGTCCACTTTAATTCCTTTCTACTTTCTTAACAATTACAATACCACAAGTAACTTCCCCTATGCTTTCCTAGGCTTCATTGTCTGTTTGCTCATTAACTTGTTTCTAACAAATAAAGAACGAGCCCTTGACCCCTTCCCTTTCGTTATGTACTTGCCTAGTGTCACTAGCAAACAAGTCTGGGATGGTGTCTCCAGTTGCGCTGTTCCCTATCCGAGCCGGCACCCCCGGTATGGTAAGGAATTCGAAATCGTGCTTGTGTGCTGCTTCAAGCAGGTTCCCACCGTCGCGACGGTCGACCTTATAGCTCCAAGCTGTGCTCCTAGCGTTGATGTTGCCGAGAAAGAATAGGCGGTCGTGGCCAAATATGCCGGTAGGAGAGGGTCTGTATGAATGGGCCAAAATCTGCTGTGCGGGCTTGAGGGGGGCTATGCACGTTACAAATTACTACTTTAAGTCTTCCCCTTTTTGCAGGCCAGATATAAAGTGTTTGTGAAGTGAATTCCGGAGTTGAGTCAGTCTCTGACTCAACTCCGGGATTCAGTTACTTCAGTTCCGGAGTTAAGCGAGAACTCCGGAACTGAAGTTACTGACTAGTCTTTGTTTACCAGCAGTGCTACTCTAGGATCCTGTAGATCTGTTAGCAAGCGCCAGCCGGTTAGGGGTCTCGAGTTCTTACCCGCCTCCAGTAAATATATTAGATCTGGTGGAACCAGCGCTGCCTGCACATACTGTGTTTCGAAAGGAATGATGGTTTCAATACCAGACAGCGAGATTCTTTTGCGGCCTTGAGTTGATAGTCATGGCTGGAGAAGCTGCTGTTATAGTCGAGTCCAATCAGTGTCTGATGTAACAACTACTTTCGTTTCGGGAGAAGTGGCCGCAAAGCTAATTGGTCGCCTCCTCTTTTTAGCGCTTTGTAGGGGCTAACCCACGTGGCGTTTGAACTGCTGGAATACTTTGCAGAAAATATGAAACTGTTGGTTCTTGTGTTGTTGAATACTAAGCTGTATCTGTTGGGGCACTGATTGTTGAAATTCCTGCATCTGTTGGTGCGTCATGATTGGCTATGAGGCCTGTACGGGCGGGGTCGATTGCCGAATGAATTATGAAATGTGTGAGCTCGCAGGACTTTCGCATGCAGTGGAGCAGGCTGTGCCATCTGTGGTTGTAGATTAGGTGTTTTTTCCTTGTGTTAGCATCAGCTCTATTTTCTTTTCCAGTAGATCTACTTTGTGCACATAGTTGTTTAGCTGTGCCTTAAGCTGTTCGTTTTCCACGATTCCTTGGTAAAATGGGCTGTGTGTGAGGTGTATCGTCGTGCCAGATGCGACTCCCGCCCAGCTTCCCTGTGGCTCTGATGTCTGGGGTTGCACCTGTGGCTGTTGCTTGGGTTGTTGCTGTGGCTGCTTCTTGGACGGTGCCGCCTGATTGGGGTGCCGGCTACGTTGTCTTGTCTCGATGGCGTCGGTTGCCGCTGACAGGGGCCGAAAGCGTGAATGAGACCGAGATAGGACTCGCTGAGGCTTCTCATTCAGTTTAAAAGTTTTCTCTTCCTCTTCAGGTTCATACCAGTGCGGTTCCGTTGAGTGCGCCTGCAGAGAAAATTGTGTTCACAGAAGCAGTTGAATGTTTATCGTACATTGACATGAACTTGCCCATTACTATTGGTGTTTCGCTGTTACGGTACCATCTGACGTGCATGAACCCACGTTCATGCATCGCCTCCCTAACGTCAATGACTCTTGCCAACCCCTTGTGATAACTGAAGTAGTTTACGCAATAATAGTCGATAGTAAATGATGCGCGACAAAGGCATCAATAACGCTTACTTATTCGCAATGATCCGTCAACGTCGTTGCCGCACTTGGGCGCTTAACGCAGCTCTTTTCTTGTTGCCATCACGCTTGAGGAGTAGTCGGCGGGGAAACACCATCCACGACGAAAGGTGGTCAGCGCTTACCACTTCTCTACAGGCGCACATGCTGGAAGGCATATGAACGCAGCATATACTGTCTCTTATGCCGTTTCTTTCTCTCTTACTCGACGCGCTCGTCCGGCTCCGCGCGCGTGCATCAAGGTGCATTTTGGTAGAGATGGCAGGGATTATATGTTCCATACGAGTGCGCTATGGTGCAGACATTATGTGTGGAACAGAACGCATATATGCAAGCCCAACACCAACGAATGACATACAACGAAGAACTGATATTCATTTTATCGCAAGAAACGAGTGCATATAAAGGCACTAAAGCATCGGATGTATCGCTGTACAGTACTGAGGTCGTTGACTTGCCCCATTTTCAGTCCTGCTGAATATAACTGGTCGTGGTTACAAAATAAATTTGCTAGAAATTTTGCACAAAGGAATAGCTAAACCGCTCCTAATTGTAGAGACATGAACAAATTTTCTTCTCCAGCAGCAAAGGATCGGTTTTTCTAATCCTGTCCCAAATTCGCCAATGCATGTTTACTGCTTCTGTTGAAAAGGGAATAAAAAAGTGTGACTGCTTCACCTCCGTCAGCAGTGAACGTCAAAGTGCGGAAATAAGCTGGTGAAAATAGCCGGTACAGTACATTTGCTGGTGTGTTTGATGTGATAAAATATGATGCAGCACCATTGCAGATGGCGATAACAATAATTCTAACGGAGCTTCCATGGCAATTTCGTCCTGCTGGCTCTGGCAGCATTACAATGTCATCAAGTTTTACTTGAACTAATAGCAAATGACTCGATATATTAGCAGCTCTAAAAAGCGAGCACTTTACATCGAGGGGACTGAACCGTGGCTGATCACCTGCCTTCCCCGTCTTCTAGGTGTGCTAATGCTCGTCCTTTCTCTGTTCTGCTCGTAGGACAAATCGAACAAACCAACTAGCAATGTTTACTGATTTAAGCACCCTATATCGATGTAGTGGCCAAAGAGTTTAATTGCCTAAGCATTCGCACGGCGCTCTGCATATTTCCAGCGAGATCCATGGTCATTGACGTCCAGGCCGGCACGCTAAGGATTCTTAACTTTAAAGCTGCTTCTTAAAGCTGTTTAAAGGAAAGGCAAACTCTGCAAAACGCCAGCTCGCGCAGGGTTGGCTAACTAGACGTGCCTTGCATACTGTACTTGCGATTGAAATTGCGTGAGAGTGCCTAAGATTTCCCAAGACTCTTGCAATTGGGCAACTGCGGTTTGCTACAAGACACGCGTGTTTAGCAGGAGGATACCTGTGTGGAAGTCGACACGTGTGCCAGGCGGAGATCGGACGCGGCAACTGTAGTCAGAATGTTCGTCAGTATCTCAAATAGACACGCTTTGTCAGCCTTCTATAATATTTTGTATTTCATGGGGCGAAAACAAACTTGAAGGCGACGCACTGCATGTATAGATATAACGTAAGCCTCTGAAACTAACGAAACCTACAAAATGGCAGGCATGTTCCCGTCTTGCAACACAATATTTACGGCATCGATGATCTTATTTTGCTTGTATTCAGCATGTTTCTTGTCATCAGCCAATTCTTCTTCCTCTGTTCAACCAGCTCACATTTTTAAAGACCTATTGACAGATCAATCGTGGCTTTTCTAAATTTCGTTTCACACGACAATACACCAGCTTTACTAAAGTGGTGTAATATACGGCAGGAACCATTTTGGGAGGGTCCATGAAACTTACGACAACAAAAGAAAATTTGTAGTTGTAGAGGCCAGTATACTAAGGTGGCTTTGCAGCGTGGCACTGCCATGCCATAATCAAACACACCAAGAAAGGGTCACAAAGTGTCACAGGCAACACTATTCCACAAGTACAGTTTTGGTACTACTACGCAAAATTGTCGTATAGTGTGTAACTTATTTGTGTAATGCTTTCCCTGAGAATTTCAATGTAATGTGCACGAAATAGCCTCGATTATTTGGTTACTACGTATTTCCCACTGTATCATTTCTTATCTTATAGCGCCTTCAGCACTCCTTCTTCTATCACTGCAAAAGGTCCTCCATCGCTTCCACCAGTCGACAAAGGGCCCCGACACATCTATGTCTGAAAACCACCGCGCTATACTACTCACAAACATCACTCGTTCCAGACCGTTTAGCTTACCTCCAAGAGGCGCTGTCGCCGTGATTGTGTAAGATTTGGATGAATCTCATGCATAGCTAGTGGGAAGCGTTAAGCTCAATTTGTCGATTAGAACAAATGACGAACGCTTCAAAGTATACCTTGCTGTCTTAGGGGAGAACTTGATAGAGCTGTCCTGGAAAGGTCAATGAAAATAACAAAAAAAAAAAATCCTTTTCATGCTTGTTGCAGCGATATTGAGCTTAATGTCTGCTTCCGCAAGCAGTCACTGTTTTCGTTATGGCTAGTGCAAGCAGAGCAGCTTAGGTTGTCCATAATAAGTGTGCTGTTGAAAGCGCTGTATGTCGCTACATAAGGACTCGTAATGGAATGCATCGGCTTGAGCAATATAAATTGCTTTCAGATTCTGCCTGTAGGTTTTGAGTATGTTTCTTGTTAAGTTTCATATATGGATACTACCTGTTGATTTTGTCGATGCTTACAGTTAGTATATGTTTGGATAAGCAAGGAAAAGGAGCTACCTATTGTTCCAAAATGAATAACGGTCGAAGTGGCTTAGTTTAAGCCGCCGTTTCGTTGCCCACGCAGGCTTGTTGCACATCTAAGGAGAAAAGTGGGAAGCAGAGGTCACAATATCTCTGCTCCTGAAGAGCGGCGACCAGGACACTCTCAAGTTCACGTAAGTAGAAGCAACCTACTAAGCACCGTGAGCAGCGCAGTCAACGAAGAGACACAGAGAGGCTTTTTGTGTGTGTGATGAATTAAATTATTTAATATAGCTAATTGTACTACGTCTACAGGGATTTCTTAACGGCTCTTGGCACGGCCAAGGGTGTAAGTGAGGGGAGCGTGGAAGGCAACTGGGTGGGCGGCCACGGCAACTGGGGTCACGTGGTGTACGGCGACTGGAGCGGCGTGGATGGCGAAGGTGGGAGCGGCGTGCACGGCATGCACAGCGACTGGGGCAGCGTGTACGGCGTGCACCACCGGAGTGGCCTTGACGACGACTGGAGCGGGCTTCACGGCAACTGGCGCTGGAGCAACCTCGGCGGCGTTGGAGATGTACTGGGCATCGGCAGGGTTGGAGGACTTGGTTCCTGGCTCGTTGGTCTCGACCACAGCGTGGAAGCCGTCGGCGTCGGCGGTGTACTTGACGGTACGGGAGATGCCGTTGGGGTCGGTGTAGCTGTAGGAGCCGACCTTGTTGTTGTTCTCGTCACCGGTCTCGGTCTGGCTGATGCGGGTGCCGAACTCGTCGGTGTTGTCGTAGCTGAAGCTGTATGGCTGTGGGGGCTGGGATGAGAGTAGATGGTGTCGGTTGCGATTGATTCAAATAAAGAAGGCATCCGAACGCTAAGGGACTCAGCATTGTTTAAGAGAACTTCTTGTCGATAATACACTTATGCCGCCGCGTCGACGTTCCAGAGGCTAACGCCAAACAAGACTTCATAAAACTTCTCCTTGGGCTAGTTGGTTCAAATTGGTGCACGTATTCACAGGGCGCTATATCAATAGGCACAAGAGAGGGACACACAGACACACAGAGTCTGTGTGTCTGTGTGTCCCTCTCTTGTGTCTGTTGATTTAGCGCCCTGTAAGTGTGTGCAACAAACAAGACTTCCTCAGCATGAAATACCAACACATTTCGTTTTGCTACAATTCGTTTATCGTGCGCTACAGTTGGTGTTATTATTTCAGCACATGACAGCGGCTCTGTCAGCAAGTTCTGTTCGATATTTTTTTACATTTGGAGAGAGCATAGACACATATAAAATTGTTTGAAGAATTGATTATGCTTGGATTTTATTATACGTTATGAACTAATGAGACAGAGTTTTATCACTAGAAGCCGACTGGGTTTTGCGACGCTTTTTACAAATGCTGGCTAGGTCTGGAGGCTGCTTTTGGAATAGCTAGTAGGAAGATGACTTAGACATAGGCAGGAAACAGTCTGTGGTTAAATTAATGCTATACCGGATACAAAGCACCTGCTAACTCCTTTATCTCTACTAATTATAATTTCTGGGGTTTCTAGGCCCAAAACCACGATATCATTATTACAGACGCCGTAGTGGAGGGCTCCGTGAATTTCAACCACCTAGGAAGGGTTCCTTAACGTGCACTGACCTCGCCTAGTAAACGTGCCTCAGAATTTCGCCTCCATCGAAATTTAGTAGCGAAAAAAAATGCGAGATCTCTGAACTCTATGTCGAATTCTACACTTTTAGGACCAATAAACTCTCGACCTTCCCGTCTAGGTATTCTGATGTATCTTACCCCATCCAGGTTTCCCTGCTGGGCGACAGCCACGGCGAGGACACAGCACAAGAGGACCTGCAGCGTAAAGAAGAACACGCTTGAACAACTGTTCAAAGTAGAATACTTTTCAATTCGCCCGCATTTCGATGAAGTTGACCTTCAATTCAAAGGTAATCCATGAACGAAAGCAGGCATAGAAGAGCATCTACGTGCCTTGGAGAACATCTTGTCGGCAGCTACAGGGCTCCTGTTTGATGGACAAGAATAACCCGGTACGTTCCAGTCCTTATATACCCCATGCTCCTCAAGAATCGCAGGCTACCTGGTCTTCATTGACGCACCATGCCGGCGCCCTCCGCCAATCACAGCGGGGCGGGACGACATTCCACGCAAACGCTCACAGTCCTCGCTGACGATAGCGTCAGGAGTACTAGCGCCGGGGGAAAGGAGGCCTCGAGCATGCAGTCAGTTCGGTACGGACGCGACCACCCTCTCCGACGTGTTGCATCGCAGCCGGTAGTGTTGGCCAGCGTACGATGGTTTTCTATTTCTGGACACGTAGCGCACATCCTAATCTTGACCATCTCGAAAGCCGAACTTCTGTGTTGTATACAATATAGAGTAACTCTCCCTATCTTTCGTGGAAGAATTCACCATTGATGTGGCCACATAAAAGTTCTAATTTCGCTCGAAGTTGAGGGAGAACTTGTTTGAATCGCGAATTTTTATGCGCATTCGTTGACTTTTCACATTAAACGAGCGTGGGAGCCAATTTGACTCGTAGCTACTGCACTGCTGAAGTAACTCTTGCTAAAAAAAAGCGATAGTCGTAATGTCGTCGCAGAGGCCACCGTGTGCCTAAAGTTGAAAGCAGCCCTTTATATTTATCGTTTTTTTCTAGAGCCTCCTGTAAGCAAAAGAAAATGACAGAGCTCTTTCAACAGCTCATTTCTGCTCTTGGTTGCACACATAAACCTCATGACCTGTTTGGCCGCAACAGTGCGTGACCCTTCACTTCTCTGTCGTTGGTCTGGCGCACGAACAGTCTTACCGGACAAAACTAAGTTATGGTGCTTTGAGCTTACACAGGCACGATAAAGCACAAGGTCAAAACAGGCGCTTCGGGCCGCAAACATCGGCAGTTGCATCATATGCGCAAACATAAGGAAGCCTAGGCTATGGTGCGTTTTCAGGCGCAGTTATTCTTACCTGGCCTCGTACAATAGCAATAAGCTTATAGAGAGGCAATGCACAAAGACGTCCTCGACAGTAAGCAATGACGATTCAAGCCTTGCGCAAAGCTCAAGACGGTTTTGAAGCTCCAGTGGAACTTCCGTGCCCGCTGAGAGTAGTACGTTATGAAGTCTATCTTTAGTTGTTTTTCCAAACTGTCATTGCAGGGGAACTCGAATAATGTGAAAGCTACGCAGCAGGAGAGGGGCACTTGTGTATAAGTGGTTAAGAAAGTTTATGAGGACGGTGCAGTCTGCCTCTTTCTTTGACTAGATGTCATGCACTATACAAGGCTGTAAATTAGGTCTTTCTGAGATAGAGAAAACAATTGTATCGAATTTGTCCCCCTGGAGTCCAAGAGGAACTAATCTACAAGTTCTTTTATCGTAGCAGCAAGAGGCTAATATTTGTGCAACGTATTTCGAGCGTTATATAATGACTGACACCACCACCTAACCACACAAAGCACGCCTTATTCTATGCGGCACTTCTTCAGGCATTAATAGTACTAACTAGCTTTTTTTAGTACACTATCGTTACTGTGCAAACTAATAATTCTTGCCTTATCGGTGTGCCACATTCCTGAAAAAAAAAATTCAAGACGCTACACTCATTGTTTTACATTGTCCACTGAGCCACAATATTAAAGTACTTCATGAAAATTAAAAAAAAAGACATTCTCGCATAAAATTGCGTTTAAAAGCGGTAAGGGTCCATGTTCCGAGTGGTTTAAATAACCTAGCACGCTACAAGCATTTTGCTTGACCTGGTGATGCTCGCTCGCTACAACCGGCATTACTCGAGTACATCGAGATATTCAAACTCTGTGAGAATAGTTTCTTCCTTATTTTAACAAAATGAGCATGCTCATCAGAACAGACACAATAACTTAGCTTAGCCAAGAGGCTACAAACACCCGCATGGTACGTATTCGTCAACTTCGACCTCTTCATCTGGTATTTAACAACTCTGGCTAATGGGTTGCGACCTCTACATCAGAAATGGTGAATTGCTGTTGCTCTTTATTCAAGTTAGGCTTATGCAAGGAAATATTCGTTTAGTAACCAACGGGTCACCGGGCATCGCACTTTATCTAAATTATCTAAATTGGCCGCTGCATAGTTGACCGAGTTAAATTCTGTTCCTTGAATGAAGTTTGGTTCTAGGGCGGTACAATACCAACGCCATCGTGCAGGGTGAAGCAGACCTTTGGCTACCGCGATGCCCTCTCGTATTCGGTGTGGCGCCATCTTGAATCGCGGTGGGTGGTTGGGGTGGCTTGCTGCTAGTATTGTTGTACCTCGCGTTTTGATTGCACAGTGAGCACGTGTGCCTCCTTGCTGGCTCTACTCGATCCACGATATCGCACTGTGTGACCAACTAGCTTTACAACACTGTAAGCTGAAGGCATTTGTGTCCCTACGTCCACAGCATCAGAGTGCGAACGAAGAGATGTTAAGCCAGCGTGCCCCGCCACGGTGGTCTAGTGGCTATGGTACTCGGCTGCTGATCCGAGGGTCGGGGGATCGAATCCCGGCCGCGGCGGCTGCATTTCGATGGAGGCGAAATGTTGAGGCCCGTGTGCTGTGCGATGTCAGTGCACATTAAAGAACCCCAGGTGGTCGAAATTTCCGGAGCCCTCGACTACGGCGTCTCTCATGATCACAGCTTGTTTTGGGACGTTAAACCCCACAAAACAAAACAAACAAAACATTAAGCCGGCGTTGGGAGGAATCAGTGGAAAGCGACTGACAATTCGTACCTCTACAAGCCTATTGTCACTGCAGGTGGCTTCTATTTCACGAATGAACTGTCACCACCTGAGTCGCGGGCTCGGTACATGGATTTGCGTTTTAATCGACAGATGAAAAGGTGCCTTTCTTGGTCGAAGTCTTTCGAGTGACATAAAATGTTTCTGAAAGAATAAAAAAAACAATTGCCATGAAAAAGGATAGAGTCAGTTTAGTTGTAAATCTGACTAGCGTTAATTATCATTGCGTGCGGAATAAAGACAGGGAAAGTTGGGAGGGGCATCTGTGAACTTCGCTCTTTTGGAAAGTTTGAGGCAAAAGTAAAGTTATATTCTGGTTGTTCAAAGCGCAAGTGTTCTCGTAGCAACCGGGTCAAGAGTTCTGTAAAATGCGGAGACGGGGCTTTCTTCGCCTACGTCAAATTCAATTCTCAACTTAATCAATGCTTGCATAGTGCGCAATCTTGAATATTACGTTTAGTGCTCTTGAGCAGCCGATGTTGACGTAAGAGAGCGACACATGCATGCTGTTACGTAAACCACGGCGTGGGCTTTTCTCCTCTTTTTCTGCGGTTTACAGAAATATGCAAGGGTCCGCTTTATCAGACATATTTTACAGTATCTTAGGAAATTTCATTCTGGCGTGCATTATCAGTAGTCGATGCCGGATGATCACCGCACTAAAATCATATCAATGTTTGCGCCCACCAGGTGTGTGCGACCTGTATGACGAAAAGAAAAGGGGATATTCAGTCATTATGGCTATACTTCCGGTGTGAAAAGCATAATCAGAGGACCTTGCTTATTTTGTTGCTTTCCTCTGTGGCGTCGGTGGGCGAGGCGCTGGCGGGCTCGATAAAGTCTATAATATAACAGTGACTAACCGTGCCGTCCGTGAGAGCGCAGGGGTCGCCGATCTATGTTCCGTGCGTGATATGGGACTGTCCTCATGAAGCCATCGTTGTGAAAACAAGGCGGGTTGCGCGACAGAAAGTATTCGGTAAACCATCAGCGTTGTGTAAAGCACAATCAAGCGTCTCGATGCGCTTGATTAAGCATCGTATATACTTAAGAATGTTCTATGTCGTCCGATGCGGCACCTTCTATCCCACCTGGAAAAGCACGCGCTGGCGGCATAGCGCAAAAAAAAAAAGAAAAGAAAGGCACTTCTTTACCATACATGCAACAGGATTATAACCAGTGCCTTCGATTTTTGATACATTTCCTAATGTGTGCCATAAGCACACATTAGGAAATGCAGGGGATAACATTTATTTCTGTCTCCTAGTTATAGCTTTGCATATCAGGTCGCTCGAGCGACAAAAAAATAAGATGGACTCAAAAGCCTGATGCAGAATAATTTATTCATTCGATTTATTTAGACTGATACATATTGTAAGCGTCAGTGCAAGCATACCCAACAGTGGAGAGGGTACGCTAGTCTGAGTGAGTATATTTAAGTTAGGCTGAGACTCTGTACAGCATTTCTTGACTGCGGTTCGTTATTTATATCAGTTGGTAACATTGCGCGTGTGAAGTATTCCACATGTTTTAGAAATATTTACGCAAGCGCGCATTATTCTGAAACATATTGTAATCACAATGCACGGATTTCTTGAGTACTCTTATGAAGGCATATCTTTACGTTCAAACTGATGAGAGTACAACGGTAGTTGTTTCACTAAAAGCAGAACAAGGCAAATTTTGTTCCTGAAGCAAAATGAGAGATCCTCTGCGTGAGGCGTTACCGCACCGGCCAACCTTGAGAAGGCCGTTGCTTTGTACCAGAACGCACGGCTATGTCGCAAGGCCAGACGCGACTGGTTTGAGCAGGTGTCGCCTACACATTCTGGCACGCACTGCAATCCATGAACTGAATGTAATCTAGCACAAAACACCCAGAGAAACTTTCCTTAAGCGAAGGATATCTTACGCGCCGCTTCCACGCATAAAAACTAGAAGTACTGGACCCAAAGTGTATAAGCAGATTGATTGATTGATTTATGGGGTTTAACGTCCCAAAACCAGCTCTGATTATGAGAGACGCCGTAGAGGAAGTCTCCGGAAATTTGGACCACCTGGGGTTCTTTAACGTGCACTGACATCGCACAGCACACGGGCCTCAACATTTCGCCTCCATTGAAATGCAGCCGCCGCGGCCGGGATTCGATCCCGCAATCTTCGGATCTGCAGCCGAGTGCCATAACCACTACACCACCGTGGCGGGGCAAGTGTATAAGCAGAGAATTGCAGGAAAGGAATTAGCAAGGGACTGATACCCGGTGAAACACGTTGACCAAGCAAGCATTTTGCTTACATGACTAATACAGAATAGACGGGACACCTGTCCACACGGCCATCTTCAGTTGGTATCAACGCCGACTTGGATTAAGTACTGTCACCTTTAATTTCCATCGATTCCTATCGTGATGTATGCGTCACAATATTACTCCTATATAGCGATTTGGCTGACATCTGCGACTTGCTTCGGCCCCGTCAGGCAAATGAACCATGAAGTCGAGACGACTTGTGAAGGTGACCAAGAAAGCCACTCCGCATAGAACTTGACGGTGATTAAGAGTGCCTGTGTGACACTCGTATAAGCTGCGAATGTGGTCGCGAGCAGTGGATGCCTAAGCCTGTCTGACTGTCCACGTATTTTAAATAAAGTATGCCAAAATGTAACAGTTATTCAACAGGAGGGCCTATAGGGGCTGTTAGCAAAGTGTAACTCAACACAATCAATATTGTGACAAGTTCTCTCAACTACGCCCCATAGCAAGCTCATATTTACATTATTCGGATTGTGTCCTCTGGAGTGCAGCCTCAACGCACTTTGAGAACGTACTTAGATTAGGAGAATAATCCTCAAAAATTGCCTTTAATCGCGGTTAATCTAAAAAAGGAGAAACAACCCTTGATTGAGGTCAGATGGTTTATACACTAGTTTTCTTCACGCTAACTGAGCTCAAGCTGCCATCCGGGCACCAACGTCTCTAAAGAGACATCAACCTTGGTAAAGCAGTATTCACTGATTATGTCCTAAAGAAAGGCTAGGCGTCGCCAACTCTCACGATTATAGGACATTTTAAGAAGGAAATAGAACACACAAGCCTTCCTATTATATGTAACATCAATATTTATTCTGAAATAAGCGGTAACAACGGCGTATATTCTCTGATAAACCAATGATACACATCTACATGTCCATAACAAGACTCAATAGAGACTAGATGGCGATTTTCTGAGCCGATAAAGAAGCTATGGCATAAATTTCGAAAGGTTTCATCCGCACGCTTTGAGCCAATTTGGTCGTGGTTGATTTCCGCGGGCCTGTAGCTTGTCCGTCCTGTTGTCACTGGTCGCTCGTTCTCGCCTACTTCTTAAGCGCTCTTGGCAATGGTGAAGGGAGCCGGGTGGACGACGGCGACTGGAGCCACCTGGTGGGCGTAGGTGAGTGGGGAGCCAGCCACGGCGAACTGAGCTGGGTGCACGGCGTGCACGGCAACTGGTGTGGCGTGTACGGCATAAGGAGCCGCGTGCACGACCGGGGTGGTGTGCACGGCGACGGTGGCTGGGGCGGCCTGAACGACGACGGGCTTCACAGCAGTGACAACGGGCTTGGCGACGACGGCAGCAGCTGGGGCTGGGGCGACCTCGACAGCGCTAGAGCTGTACAGGGCGTCGGCTGGGTTGGAGCTCTTGGTTCCTGGCTCGTTGGTCTCGACGGTGGCGTGGAAGCCATCGGCATCGGCGGTGTACTTGACGGTACGGCCGACGCCAGTGGCATCGGTGTAGCTGTAGGAGCCGACCTTGACGTTGTTGGCGTCGCTGGACTCTTCGCGGGTCAGCCGGGTGCCGAACTCATCGGTGGTGTCGTAGCTGAAGCTGTATGGCTGAGGTGGCTGCGCGAAACAAGCGTGGGTGAGAGTGCTCAATGTCTGATCACATATTTTCACTCAATAAATGTTGAACAACATAAAATCGCACCATGCAGTGGAATGGTACTGTCAAATGTCGACATGACGCTATCACTTGAACAAGTGCGGACTCGTAACTGTTGGACCCTTCCTGTTCTCTTTCCCAAATGAGGCTTTTGGGACAAACATCGGCATGCACTTATTCCGTCCCTCTGTGTTTGGCCGAAAGAGAACAATCGTGCCATCTGGAAAGTTGTTCGTCTTGCTTTGGGCTGAAGCGTTCAGGGGCACATTATTTAAATGCATTTCTTTTCAATTTCTTCTCGGTGTCTTTAGATTTTTGAGGGCGTACGTAGCTTGCTTCGTGAAATCAGCTAGGGCCCCGATATGAAAAGTTACAGTTTGCACCTGTGACAAAAGGCTGACTAATAAAATGACGCAGTTTTTTCAATAGCGACATTTTGATGTGACATTTCGACGTTTTGATGCGACACTTCGAATGAAGTAATGAAGACAGCTTACGTAATCCTCAAGTGGAGCCGAGGCGGCGACAGCGACGAGGCAGAAGAGGGCGACCTAAAAGAGAAAGCACCCACGAATAAGAAACTTAGTAGCTCATAGGCACTGGTCTCAACGCCTCGATTCGAGATGGGAGAAGTATCCACTGCACCTTGGCGAACATGGTGGTTGTTGTAGGCGTGCTGTTCCTGAGGATCAGACCTGACTGACTTTCCACGGCGAAGTGTTCGAGTTTTTATACTCCAATAGAGCGCATTCCCAAATTGGTGAAGGTGGGTACGTGATCTGGTAGTTAAAGAAAAGTAATGACAAAATGACAAACAAACCTCTGCTATGCTCAGTACCTGGACGCAAAACACGCCGCACGCGACGAGTGAGAGGGCGCACGGCAAAGACCTCACACAAGGCCGTCGCCTGCCAGACTACAAACAGTCGCTGACTCTCAGGCCAGATAATTTCGCTCTCAAAACAGAGGCTGCTGTCTTAATTGGTTGTATATTATGGGAGAATTCTTAATTCAAGAACAAAAATAAAACGTTCAGGAATTCGGGTTCATACCTGGAGAAGCTTACACGTTGAGGAGAGCTGTAGTGTAAAAATTATCTCCGTGTAAATCAGCTTTAGTGTAAACCCGTCTTGGGCGAAGAGCATTCTTGGCAAATATTGGAATTTACTTTGACGACAGCCTGTATAGCTTGATCTGAACTGATAATGAGTTGCTGCGATTCCTTGCAGAGAGCAACGACGGCAACAAGAAATAGGATTAACAGAATGAAACAGGTTCTAGAATGCTTATGCTGCGGTACTTTTAACATAGTGTTCTTCATTACATGCGTCGAAATCTCTCGTGGCGTAGCGATGTCATTGCCTCGCTCTGATTATTTTTGGGTGTCTCACTTGTTACTATGTGGCCGAAAACAGGCCCTTTGCATTCAATAATTGACTTGGTTGCCATATGTCACCATTTCGTTCCTCACAATTGTTTTACTCTTGACGTGATCAAATTTTGTGTGCTTAACTCCTGTATTGTTACTAATACTTCACTGCTCCGTACCGTTGACATAAATAATAATTATAATAATTTCCGGGTTTTACGTCTCAAAACCACGATACGACTCTAAAAGACGCCGTAGTGGTGGGTTCCAGGAATTTCGACCACCTGAGGTTGTTTAACGTGTACTCGCATCGTGCAGTAGATGGGCCTTTAGCATTTCGCCTGCATCAAAATGCGGCCGTGACGCCTAAGATTCGATGCCGTGACCTTCGCCTCAACAGTAAAGTGTCATATCTACTAGACCACCGTGGTGGCGCTGTCATAAACGGGACATGACTTAAGAACGCGAAGTGTTTGAATGTTTTATTGCAATTCTGTAATGACGGCTAATGCAAAAAATGTGTACCCTTTGTTCACTCCATTTAAAAAATAACCAATGCTACGGGAAGACTTATTGGCAGCCGAAATGTGATTATACATAGAACGGTACAAAACAAGTTACGCTCACCCTGCTCTTTCTCATTTGTCGTTAAGTGGGTGTTACGAATGTTTGCTGGATATACATCGCTGCATATCCACGGGTTTTCATTGTCAAACACGTGTGTAATTAATTTGAGCAGTTGTATGACTCCAAGAAAGAATGATGACCTTGGCTACTGTGTTAGAAATGTTAAAGCAATAATTAGAAACATCGAATTATACGAAACGAGCGAGAAATGAACACTTGAAACCGACGCTTTGTACTCTCGCTGCTGTCCGGACTCTCGTTGCTTGGCGCATTTAGGTTTATTTCCAGTGGAAACTTTGACAGACTTATATTTTCTCAGTAGCAGAGCTTTGACAGCTCACACCCATAAAAGATGATGATTCCGAAGAGGGTTCAATAACTTTACAAAGAACAATGAAGGCTAAGCACTGTTGAGTTCGAAGTGACGGGTTCGAACCTGCCCACAGCGGTCGCATTTTGATGATAAATTGAGCCGAAAGAGTTATTGCACCGACATTTAAAAAGCTGTTCTCGAATCCCGCGCAGAAAAAATCGATCTGAGGTTTGTCACTGCTGTGGCTCAAAATTAAATCAATATGCTGACGCGTGAATCAGGACAGCTTATTTCGATTGAACTGTGCGCAGTTATCCGCTTTAAAGTGAATGTTATGAACTACATGCCGATGCCACTCAGATTGCCTGTCAGCAGAACCTATGCGAATAATAGGGTAAGACTTCACAGACTGCAGGCGCGCGGTAATGCGGGATGGCGGCATTTGTCTCTCACAGACCGAATGCTGGATATAGCAAAACTCGGAGTGGTCTTATAGCACGATACTGCAAACGAAGCTGCAAAATAGCATTACATGAACGGAGGCCGTGACACCTTCGATTGCTTGCGTGTGCAAATACGAAATCACTCATACTGAGCCAGGCGGCTTCTACGCGACGCCAACACACGCGCCATACAGACACACCTTTTGTCAGCCGCGGGAAAAAGAGCTCCCGTGTAGTCATCTGGCACCCTCTTCCTTCGATTCCCAACCAGACCGCAAAACATCGTTTTCAACGCCAATCGCTTCGCTTGCGGGGATCTTCACGATATGTTTGACATAAATTAGGGGCTGTTTTGAGGTACAACGGCGCTATTGTTTACTTGCGACACCTCCTGATTGTGCCTTCAGATGACATGATCACGTGGTTACGTGGGCTTTTCAAAGAATGTTAACGCTGAAGGAAATAGTGTGGAGGCCGGATTTCGCGTTTCACATGGCAATATATATCGTTGTATTCTTAAGGCGAACAATGATTATTCATATCGATAGCGAAGCAGCAGATATTTCATGCATTCCGCCATTGAAAACATACACCAGAGTGACAGGGGTTTATTTATTTCTGGTTTTTTACGTCACAAGACCACGATATGATTATGAGAGACGCCGTAGCGGGGGTCTCCGGAAATTTCGACCACCTGGGGTTCTTTAACGTGCACTGACATCGCACTGTACGGGGGCCTCAACATTCGCCTCAATCGAAACGCAGCCGTCGTGGCCAGGAGTCCGTGGGAACTTCGACACGCTTTCTTTTCATCCTCAAACACGTCATCTCTGCTTCCATTCACTAAGACCATGGTAAATATTCTCTCCCCCTCCCTCTGGCGCAATGTACTATATCAACTACTGATAGATTTTAGAAAGGTTAAATTTATTGCTCTTTATTTAAGTATTCCTACCAGTCCTTATGAATAATCTAATTACCTTCGAGCCTAAACCTTGGAAAGTGATACTCAGTTTAATTTTCTCGCTATTTTCTTGGAAGCCCGTGTTGGGCTTCTCTCGTTAACTTTATCGAACGAAATATAGCACAATCACTTGTCATGTTGAGGACATCGTCAATTATAACCAGTAAAACTAAAGCATTAGTTGCTTTTTCTTTCATTCGCTCTCCCTTACATTACTATTTGTTAGCATTTAGGTAGCGTCTAAAAGAAACTTGAAAAACTTGCATAATATGCGGTATAGTGGCATTCGTTTCACATTCGCTGTCCTTTACATTACTGTTTGTTAGCATTTAGGTAGCGTCTAAAACAAACTTGAAAAACTTGCATAATATGCGGTAGAATGGCATTCGTTTCACATATTTCTCATAATCGGTCGCCATATGTACGCACAGTTTGATATCTTAAACAAAACTTTATACTTACCCTTAATAGTCTCTATTATCAAAGGCTCTCTGAAATCGCTTTGGAATACATGGAAATTCTAATAACTTCTTTCTTATGCACTTGCCCCACTGTATATTCGTTTCGAAGCAGAACATATTTAAACATAATGAGAACAAATTAGCCATTAAAATATGAATATGGCAGGCAGCTCATTTTGCAAGCAGTATTCGTAATAAATGGACACGCTTAAGCGAACTACATCCCTCCTTACATTTAGAAAGTGATCAAAACTGTTTTTCTTAGATGGTTTGTAGCTTTTCTTCTATTTTGTTTCTCATAATACTGTGAGTTTCGTGTATTCATTATCTGCTTTTAGTGTCATGTATTTATCAGCTGTAATGTTTTTGTCGTATTGCTTATTTTTGTGCATGCAACATTGTTTACTTGGTATTCTCTCCTTAGTTTCAAATGTTATGCCAAGATATCTTTCATTTTTCTTGCTTTCATGAAATATAATGCTTCGTTTGCTTATCTATGAGAATCGCTCCATGGGGTTCTCCTTTATTGTGGCTCTGATTCTTGTGTACGTCTTATTCTAGGTGGGATCCTAGTCAATCGTGTCCTTCTTCTCTTCCTGGGCCATGACAATCATGGAATGCATTATCAAAATAGATAAATAGGCAAAGTCAGCCAAGTTTCTCTGGTTCAATTCTTATTGATGAAACTTTGGTTTCATCAATGGAACCGCTACTCTGCTTTCTGTGACGTACGTTACCAAATCGCAAAAACAGTCAAAATATAGAAAAGCACAGGGGAGAGTTTGAGACCCTTAGCGAGTCCTCTACACGGTGTGCGTAATACACTGGGAGGTTTGGCACACGTTCATAAAAAATACGCAGTGCAGAAGAGAGACCATAGCTTAAGTAGAAATCGTGTTGACATCTGCATAACTAAACATAGCAAACCGCATGAGCATCCAACAAAAATCCCATTGTGCCATCTTTTTCAATTATAAATCTATTGCTACCCGCGGCGCCTGCATTTAGATGGAGGCGAATTATTGAGGCTCGTCTACTGGAGGCCTGTCACGTTAAAAAAATCCAGACAGTCGAAATTTCTGGAGCCCCAATGTGGCGTCCTGTCATTATCATTAATTTATTGTTATCATTAATGTACTGTTATCATTAATTTTATTGTTACTAGTAAACGGGAACAGAGGAGGGGTCGTTGTCTTGAGTTTGCGAAGGGGGACTCAGCAGCAGCCAGCTAGTGATTGATGTCAACGTCATCTTCCTCTTCCTTTCACCGCACGGCCATCAATCGTCACCATTCGCTTGCTTGCAGACGAAGCTGGCGAGTCAGTCAATCTTTCGCGCCGTGAAGAATTTTAGGTGGGAGACACGGAGCACTTGCGTCTGAACGGCTAGTATCGTAGTCACTGTGAGATGAGCTATAGGATTGGTGACCGCAGTGAGCCCGTTTAGAACAACAAGAGGCCCATCGTGGGTGGCCAGAAGCTTTTGGCATAACGCGTGTTTCTGTGCACCAGTCCATAACTACACTAAACAGCCTGGACGATAAGCTGAAGCATGGTGGCGGTTGTCTTAGCGTGCTATTGATCTGTCTTGCGAAGCCAAAGTACGCAAATGAACAATCCGACATGCCTCCTCGGCAAGCAAGAGGGTGTTCGCTACAGCGGAATTTTCATGTGTGCCGAAGGGAAAACGGTGTCCAGTATGTGCCGAGGTGGACGAGCGTACAGCAATACGTTAAAAGCTGTAACGTTGCTCAAGCAAATGCATAGTGTATGTCGAGCGCTTTGTTTGTCCAACAATAATTTGAAATCGATAAGCCCTTTTTCGTAGACGCACTAAACGGGCTTTTAGAGTTTTCCTACCACCTACATTCCCGCCATGGCAGCGCATATAATATGCATATAATTTTACCACGTCTCCTATCTTCAGGTCCGACAGGACCTGAAGCTCTCTGCTTTGAGTCAGTAGAGCGCATGGTAAAATTTGATGTTTATTAACTTCACCTTAACGTTTGTATCGGTCAATAACTAAATAAATAAATAAATAAATAAATTAATAAATAAATAAATAAATAAATAAACTGATGGATTGATCGTGTGTATTCATTTAACTCAGAAAAAGATGGCTACAGGAATACTGGGACCATTGACCTGCATGGATATTTCTATAGGTGCCCTCTAGTTTTCGAGTTTTATACGTGCAGGTTTAGAAGTAGAGGTGCGGTTAATAGATCAAGAATTACGTTTATAATCGCAATAAGAGAGTAGTTCTCTTGGATAGTGTTATCTAGTTAAATAAGTACCTAAACAAATACAAAAGACGTAGTTTAACCTATTGCAGAAACAATCCAAAAATAACAACATCCATTGCAAAAGCAAGAGTAAGGAAAGAGAAGATAGGGTGAGCAGGAATAGTGTGAAGGTGAGGATGGGGAAAAAGAGGAGAGTAGAACTATAGAAAGAGATAAAGATTATAGAGAAAATAAAGAAGGAGTAGAAGACGTAGAAAGAGACAAATAAAGGAAATACAAAGAAGAAGGTGGGGTAGAAACGTGAAGAAAGAACGCGATCTGCGTTCACCAGGTTGTGGCGGTTGCTTGCCAGCTACGCTGTTTAGATTTAACATCCCTGGAACTGGATTTCATTTGACATTTCCCTTCCACTCACTCGCCGTGGTGGCCTAGCGGCTAAGGTGTAGGCTTGCTAAGGTCCAGGTCGCGGATTCGGGTTCCGGCTACAGCGGTGGAATTTTGATGCCGCCGACAATAGCCATGCGTGTATAATTAGGTGCACATAAAAGAACCCGAGGTGGTTGATACTAAGCCCTTCATTACGACATGCCTCATAATCTTAACGTTGTTATAGCTCGTGAAACCCCGCAAATTATGATTGTTCTTTTTACTCGCCCAGAAGGGCACCGGTTGCTGAAAACCTGCGGTCGTACTCGGCGCTGCTACAATTAATAATTCACGAAGGCCATCCCTCGTTATTTACTTCGCTAATTAAACGTTTAATTGAACAGCATTCACTTTCCTTGCAAATGCACCTTCTTTGACACCAATAAAGGTGAACGAGTTGTGCTGAATTTCCGGTAATCCTGAAACACTGTTTGGCTTTGTAGAGTAACGTGAAACCTGTAACTTTTCTTCACCTTAACTAAAGCTTGCTTTTATACAATATAAAATTAAATGGCTCCGTGTTCAGTAAAGACTAAGCATGTGAGGCAATATGGACAAGTGACGAAAGCTTCTTGGCGGTATTAAGGTGCGCGTGAAGGACTTGTGTCATGTACCCGCATTCTTTTAAATGTGTTCGTCCTAAATAGACTTCTCGGTCAGTATTAGGTAGCCGTAGGTTGTGCTCGATTTATGATATTCTAATCGACTGCGAAGGGCCAGATTATCGCATCGTTAACCTAACGGGAGCCATACCACCCGCCAAGCAGTAAGAGCACAAGAAGGCAGAATGCAGTAGCTACGGAAAAGGTTTCGCCTCAAACTGCCAGCCCTGAAGAAAATGTCGTTATCAATTTCTTTCAGGTAAAAGAAGACTACTCATGTCTAAATTTCACCAATTTACTTTGCATGTTTACAGCACAGAAAAAAAAGGTTCATGTAATATCATGTCACACATGATGGTTTCCATACATTCCCATGGGGCTTTGTGATTTCTTGCACTTACCCACGCAATCTTTAAACGTATAAATAGTGCCTTCGCCTTGAAAGCACCGACAACCAATCTGTTAGGTAACTAACGTACCTGTTTTCTTTATTCCAATGAAAATCCTAATGGTCAGATTGTCCAATCATGCAATGACAAACGTCATAAAAAATTTTTTATCAAAATTTTTTGTCTATGAGGCCTTTTACGAAACACATGTTGCAAGCAGTGGCCGACAACCACCGGGTGCGTTTGCGCCGAGTTCTGCCACGACAGAGCACATGAGCTCAAGGCCTGGGAGACGCCGGTTGCCTGCGCCGTGGTTAAGAACAGCCTTTTGATTACCGTAGAGGGAGCGCCGCTTCTCAGCGTCGACTCGTATTACTGCGTAGAAAGCAAATAATAAGATTGGGATACGTTTTTACATGCTGACTGCAATTTTAAGCCCTAGTTACGGTTGTATCAACAGCATCAGGTGGCGTACAGCAATTAAAAGACACCAGAACGGAGTACCAAGTCTTCACCAGCCGGCTACGCGATGTTTCAGTGGCCGCGATTTCAGTTACCGGTCCCTTTAAATGCAGGATTGCGCTTCGCTAACAATGAACTGCACAGGATTGCAAATAAAGTTGTATTTATTTAAATTTCTTTGTCAACGGGAACATGTGATAAAGTTCTTTGTGAGATATTAACAGTGCAGAACAACTGGAAGTCCTTGTGGCGAGGTTTTTCCCTGACGATCCGTGTAGTGTTTGCTAAGTCGTGGTCAGCGATGAATGGCCGGAGCATCCAGCAAATGCCACGTGTGGGCGTGCTTGTTTGTGTGGTGTGTGTCTGTGGCGTATGAAGATTCGGCGCTTAAGCCTTGGCCTTGCCGATGGTGACGGCAACTGGGTGGACGACACTGAGTGGGGCCACGTGGTGGGCGGTGGCGTAGGCAATTGGAGCAGCGTGCACGGTGTACTGAGCTGGCTGCACGGCGTGAACGGCGTGCACGGCCACTGGAGCTGGGGCAGCCTGAACCACCACGGGCTTCACAGCGGCGACGACGGGCTTGGCGACGACAGCGGCAGCTGGGGCTGGGGCGACCTCGACGGCGTTAGAGGTGTACAGGGCATCGGCTGGGTTGGAGCTCTTGGTTCCTGGCTCGTTGGTCTCGACGGTCACGTGGAAACCCTCGGCGTCAGCGGTGTACTTGACGGTACGGGTGATGCCAGTGGCATCGGTGTAGCTGTAGGAGCCGACCTTGTTGTTGTTGGCGTCACCGGTCTCCTCGCGGGTCAGGCGGGTTCCGAACTCGTCGGTGGTGTCGTAGCTGAAGCTGTATGGCTGTGGAGGCTGCGAAGAAGAAACATAGCGGGGCACGTATCACCGTAAGGTCTGAACTGCTGAAGACTTTTCCTGCTTTCGAATATGCTGTAGATAATTGAATTATGAAAACATTTGTAAATTCATCACTAAGACATAGGACAAAAAAAAAAAAGGCGGGACCACAATGAATTGTATAATTCACTTATTTTTTTAACCCTTGTCCGAGCTCTGAATTTCCTGTTGTTTGAACTATGGTCAGCCGAACAATTCAAGTATCTGCCGTAGCCATGAAAGTATTTTCTCAAGACTTTAAATTTTTGGGTGCAATTGTATATGATGGATGTTTGTTTGCTACGTTGACCTTCGGAGCCTGATTAAATTTAACATAAATGCATGACATCAGCGAAACTACTGCCTCTATCGAAGGCGCTGCAGGTTAGTTGTCCTGGTCGCCACTTGCACTAGTCATTATGAACATTATGCTAATTAAAATGTTTCCTGGAGAACCGTCAACACAATTCGATCTCTTAAATGACCAGTGCTTTGCGCTTCTGCGAGGATGTCTTTCGGTTAGCTGTGTTTTGATGAACGGAACTAATATTCGAAGATGCTGAAAACTAAGCTAGATTTCGATATTTCTCAGCGACGTTGTTTCCTCCGACGTTGTGGCTGCTGTGACAGTGCCACGGAAAGTTGTAACTCGCAACGTGCTTGCCTGTTAAGGGCGTTGCCGAGAAAGTTGGACGAAATACCGGTGGAATTAATTTTTCGACAGTTCATACAATTGTCAAAAATATAGCGTTAGGTTATAGGTACTACTTAGCGCCACATTTGCTCCATTTTGCATCCCACATCGACTCCCGAATACCTCAACAACCTCATATAGTATGAAGTTATGGTTTACATTGAAGACATCATTCACACCGAGCGAAAACTCACATATTCCTCAACTGGAGCAGAGGCGGCGATGGCCAGAAGGCAGCAGAGAAGGACCTGCAATGTGCGAATTCAGAGAAAAAAAAAACAAAGAAGAGTAAGCCCATCGTCAGTGTCGATCACGGTGAGCTAGAAAATGGGAGAAATGCAACGGGGACGAGCTCCACCGCACCTTGGAGAACATGGTGGCTTGATGGAGTACTGTTTCTCTTGTCGAGATGAGAACGAGACTGATCCAGCCCTGCCAGCACTTTGCTTTATATACTGGTCCTAAATTCAATTACCGTGCCGCTCTAAGGATCATTGAACGTGACCAGCTATAATTGGAGGAAACATTAATATACAGCGCGGTCCCCTGTATCATAAGAGTGAGCATCGGACGCCACGCGATACTGCACCTCCTCTCCGCTTTGATGAAAGCGTCCGACGGGAGTCGTTTTTCAAGGTCGTTGGAAGTCAGTGACTCTTGTTTGGTTGCCTTCTGTTATCTCCGCTTAGTTTTCCGTAAAGTTCACTGTGGTCGTGAGAGGCCTCCGTATGCTCCGCTTACTATGCGTACGTCGTCGGACTACGGTGCGCTCAAGGAGCGCCGAACGCTGTGACCCTACGCGCAAGCTGAAATTCCTCCATGTGCGAAAACTTTTTTTTTATGTGTTGATATCTATAATGCGCGCTCTCGGTGTATTTCTATACAACAAAGAAGCGGAGTAGATTTGGCAGACGTAAAGCTTCATAGAAGCAAGAAGGCAAAAAAAACAAAAACAAAAAAACTCGGGGCCACAACCTGACATATCTAATAGTTTGGGGAAAGAAAGGTTGCCGAAGTGCACTTGTACATGGCATCAAATGAGACGTCATTCTGGCAAGTAATGAATACTGAGACATAGTGGACGATAGAAACATGGTGAAGATTTTTTTTTTCTCCTCAGACATTATTCCATTTGTAGCATCCTTGTATTCAGTGACTCGGCAATCTTCTTTTCGGCTGCCAAGAGGGATAAAACTGTGCTTTCCTGTAGCTTCCAATGAAAATTCTGAGCTTCGGTGTCGCCACATTAGAATAATCCATACTTCTTGGGCAGTATGAAGTAATGCAACTGGTAACTTGTCCAGGCTTCAGGATGAAGGCTACATTTATTCACATAAGCGTATGCGTGCCACGTCTCAGTTGCAAAATGGCTTTCAGTCTCGCGATATGCTGCATCCTACAGCTTTAAATGCAATGAGGTCAGAGATAAGGAACGATTAGTGTACACTATAGCAAAAAAATTTGCCCAGCTTCACTGATGTAAAATCGCGAAGGCTGATGAAACAGCAAAGCTGCTGCGATTTCCATCGCAAGGCTAAGCTTCGGAGCCCCTCTGAAGCTTTCAAAGCCAGTAGATTGTTTTGCGCAAGGTAAACTGGCTGGCCTGTTTTCTATCCAAGCCATGACACGCCTTTTTTTTTTTCAGACTGTTATTGCAAAGCATATCTACCAGCTACACAAGTTGCAATGCCTCTCCTTTATTCAACATCTAACGGCCCTCTTAGGATTTATCTGCATCTTATTTTTCATCTTTGGATTCACCCCCGAGTTCATCACAGCTCCGTATTTTCCCAACTTCATTATTCCGAACCTGCACATAATCTTAATCCGCGCACACGTTCACAGTTGTGTACAGCTTTCTTGTTCTTCCTGCCAGATTGCCCGGTATTTGTCGTCGTGTATTGCTTCTACACAATAACGTAGTATTTCTTCCGTCTCGTTAAGTACCACATGCATTTTGCACTTCATTATAGCCTCGTTATCGCTATGATTACTGCTAGTGGCTTACTGATTCGCTTTAGTTCATCGTTTTGGAAATTTGCAAAGACCAAGTTAATGCACGTCCCTCTTGTATAGAAGTAATCTGAGCGCCCCATGACTTTGGAAATTAATTCGAATGAAATCGTAACATCATCAATTCCAGTAATCACATCGCTCGAGTCATGTCAGTGTTGCAGTCACCAACCCCCACTTGTAGGAACGTCTTGCCTCAGACACGGTAATTCCGCTGTTTCCACCATGAAGTCTCTCGCGGTGTTTGGCGTGATGTTTGGCGCCAAATAGAGCGACACAATGACAGACCCAACATTGCAACTGCTTGACTACTCATTTCATTTTCATTTCATTTTATTGTACCCTCAAGACGGAGGTATTACAGAGGGGAGTGGGTAACAAAAAACAAAAATACAAAAAGCAAGAACAGCAAACGTCGCTAGTTAATACAAACGATGATTAATTAAGTCCGGGAGTGATGATGTCAGATATGGCGGCCCGAAACTTTGGCTTGTCCTTTATAGCGACAACTGTGCCGCGAAGGTGGTGCCATTCTTGGGTGGTCTTCGGAATAAATGAGTCATGATAGCTTCTCGTATGGCACTGCATTATTCCAACCTTATGTTGATGATCAATGCGAGATGAAATGTAAGTAAGGGATGATATGAGGTAGGAATGGTGATAGTATAAGTTGTGGAATGAAGCAAGGCGAGAACACTTACGTCGGGATGAGAGTGGAGGAAGTAGTAAATAGCTTTTTATGGAAGTTACGCTTGATGTTCGGTTATAATTTCTGCGCTATGTCGCGCAGCTTGGGGAACGATTGGTAAAAGATAGGAAAGAATTTTGGGAGTATATCCGGCGTAATGGTAAGAACGAAAACACCGTTCCTTCTCTTGAGTACTTAGGCACCGTTATCGATGATGACAAGCGCAAAGTTGAAGTATTTAGCAGTTACTTTTGTTCTGTATTTAGTAATTGTCAAGCTCGGGTTGTAGGTGTGGATTTTTTGTTAAGTAATGAAGCAATGCCCCAAGTACAGTTTGCCTTGCAAGGTGTACGTAAGCTTTTAGCAATGATTTCTCCCAGGAAGGCAACTGGGCCAGATGATATAGCAGCAGCAATGCTTAGTAGTTGTTGTGATTCTCTATGCATGCATTTCTGCCGCCTTTTTCAAATGTCTTTAGATACGGGTGCCGTTGCTTCTGACTGGAAATTAGCAAATGTCGTGCCTGTATACAAAAGTGGATCTAAAAACTGCGTTGAGAACTACAGGCCAGTGTCCTTGACTAGTACTACCTGACAAGTAATGGAACATGTTATATATAGCTGCATTATGTCCCATCTTGTTAAGCATAATTTGTTAAATGCTAACCAACATGGCTTTAGGCAAGGTTTTTCTTGTGGTACGCAGCGAGTAGAATTCACCCACGATTTGGCCTTAGCAATAGACAGAAGACAGGTAATCGATTGCATCTTCCTAGATGTTCGTAAAGCGCTTCAGGTTGCGGCACATGACCTACTTATTAGCAAATTACGCGCCTCTAAATTGGACAGAAAAGTAATTGCATGGATATCGGAATACCTTTCACATAGACAACAGTCTGTGGTTATCAATGGTATCTCGTCCGAAATTGCTGCAGTGACCTCTGGAGTACCTCAAGGCTCTGTCTTGGGGCCTCTCTTATTTTTATTGTATATAAATGATATCACTAGTGGCATTACGTCCTCTTTCAGGATGTTTGCAGACGACTGCGTGGTGTATAGAGTTATCGATAGCGATTCTGATTGTCATGCCCTTTAGAGTGATTTAGATAAAGTTTCAACCTGGTGCGCGAAATGGGAAATGTCGTTAAATGTTTCAAAGTGTTTGAACATCACCTTTACAAGAAAACACATATATAAGGCATATGAGTACAAATTAAACAACGACACTTTACGCAAGGTTAGCGAATGCAAATACTTAGGCGTTTTACTTACCTCGGATTTAAGATGGAACAGGCATGTACAGGAGATAAGGAAAAAGGCAGCACGCACATTGGGCTTCCTACGGCGAAGTTTTGGGCAATTACCTAGTCATTTGAGGGAATGATTGTATTTCACTCACGTACGACCTGTACTTGAGTATGCGTGTATCAGCTGGGATCCCCATACTCATCAGTTAGTTGACCTGCTAGAAAAAATCCAGTGTAAGGCTGTGCGATTTGTCTTGGGAAATTACGACAGCAGCCTCAGTATCACTGAAATTGAGCGCGCACTTCACTGGCAGGATCTAAAAGACAGAAGAAAGGCCCTGAGACTAAAATTCTTTGAGAGTGTCTATTATTCAAAAACAGGCATAGACAGAAACAAATGCATCTCATTGCCATCATATATTTCGCGTAGAAGGCACCATGCCTTGAAAGTCCGCGAATTTCCTTTTAAAGGTGACACTTTGCATTATTCATTTTTTTTGTAGGACCACGAGCGAGTGGAATTCTCTTCCGTCAAACATTGTTGAAATACGAAGTAATGATGACTTTTACCGCGCTTTGTGTGCAGAAATGAATGACTGTTGATTTAGTGATGTATATACCCCCCTGCTGTAATGCCTGCAAATGGCGATGCAGGTACCGAATAAATAAGTAAAATAAACAAATGAAACGCGCGGCATTGTTTTGGATTAGTTCGAGTGATTGAACAAGGCTAGCGGAGTGCGGATCCCAAATAGATAAGGCGTATTCCATCTTACTTGTAAGAAGTGTTTTGTACAACGTTAACTGTAATGATGTAGGAGCCGAAGAGAAATTTCGCCGAATATAACCAAGCATGCGGTTAGCATTGCTGATTACTCTATAGATGTGTAATGACCAGGAAAGTGTCGAGGTGAGGAGGACGCCAAGGTATTTATAGGATGTTACGGCTTCTAGGGGAATATTATTAAGGTAATAGTTCGACGGAGCAAGATTACTTCGCGTTACGCGCATAGTTTTGCATTTAGTCACGTTAAGTTGCATTAACCCTACGTCACACCAGTTAGAGATAGCGCTAATATCGTCCTGTAGGTATTTGTTATCGGAACCATCGGAGATTTCATGTAAGATAATGCAGTCATCCGCGAAAAGGCAACTGTTAGAGGAAACATCTTTCGGTAAATCGTTAATGTAAATTAGAAAAAGAAGATGGCCTAAAACTGATCCTTGCGGTACACCAGAGTCTACAGGGTTAAATGGGGAACTATGGCTATTAGACGCAACGTATTGTGATCGATTAGTGAGGAAATGCTCAAGCCATGCAAACAGGTTAGGGTCAAGACTAAGCTTACTAAGTTTACATAGGAGTAGCTGGTGACATACTTTATCAAATGCTTTTGCAAAATAAAAAAAGACGAATGCACAGAATTGAGCTGACATAAGAAACATCACGGACATGCTATTCTGCGAGCGGACGGTAACTGGGGAAAGAAATACAGGCAAAAGACACGCAAAAATTTATTTCAAGAACGATAGCGGAAAGATTTGTTGGGTAGTGAGTTTCGGATTTCATTCTACCAACTTCAGACTGCATCATTAGAAATGGTGCAGTCTGAAGTTGGTAGAATGTACTACATGAAAGGTGGGCGAGGGTGACAAGGAAGGCAGGAATAAAGCTTGTCGAGGGGACCCATACCATCTGAATATATAAACCAAAGGATCATTGCACGCCTTTGTTGCGTGGGGCATAGTTTCATCAATGGTGTTAATTTCCGTGTTCGGTGCTTCTAATCCCAAAATGTAGCGAGCGCCTCTCTGTGTTGCTCAGTCCTGTCCATGTTGAAACGGCGTGTATTGTTTCCTTAAGAATAATGTCCCGACCCACCTGGCGACAATCGTAAGGAGCAAAGAAAACGCGCACATAAATGAACTGATTAAGATTTATTGGGCATACAGTTTAGGCTGTAGACTGAAAGAGACACCTGGACAGTGTTTCCATTCGAAACACTTAACCAAGTGATCAAGTGTACTGAACCTCCACGTGGTCACACAGTATGAGGAAAAGTTGGTTGCATTATTGCAGAAAACATGGGCTTATCGTGCAAGAAAGCAGATCCAGGTCTCAGTCACGCACGGTTGTTTCTGTTTCTTTTTTGTCCATAAACCGCGTACAGAAAGGGCAATTAACAGGAACACGTAGAAGGATGCACGCCTCACGCTTAGTTATAGTCTGGTAAGTTATTTTTTTCTCGTTTTATTATCTGCACATTCTTGTCCTTGAACATGAGGCTATTCAAACTCGCCAACGTACCGCTTATCTTGCAGTTTATTCATGCTTCACTATTGTTTAAATCCATACCTTTTTTTTAGTTAAAATGTGGGAGACCTTGATCAGCCAAGTTCCAAGCATTATTACTGGGGAGTAACCTTTTGTCAGGACTCTGAACTGCCTCGACGACCATCGTGGTCATATCCAACGCAAGTATATCGCAGAGCTAATACTCCGCAAACGACGCAGAAGAAAAAAAGAAACGCCAGTACTGTTAGTCAAGTGAAGCCAAGTTTAATAGTAAATACAAAAAGAAACGTGATGAGACATGTCCAGAAAAGTGTTCAGAGCGGATCAGGAAAATCACAGCAACAAAAGAAAATACAAACAAATAATTAATTTTCATTGACTAAAAACTGCGCTTCAGGAAGCCTGCAGTCAAGTCGGCAAACGCAAGTATTCCCGCACTCAAACACGTTTCACGTCTCACAATTCAACTTTTTTCAGTAATAATGCCACTGCCCTTAGAGTGTCATAAATATGAGTAAATGTTTCCTTCACACGTATCGTGTCAATAGCTGTTCACGTCACTGTTCTTCTCTAACTGTATTATGATAGTAGACTGTGTGAGGTCTACGGAAAGACTAGAGGCGATCAGGAAAAGACGGTGTTCATCAATACATCACATTGATTTTTACGCCCCACAACTAGTAAAGCAGACATAAGCGGTGCCATCCTGATCCAAAACTAGTTTATATGCGCACACTTGATCAGTAGGAAGCCGGAATTTCACTGAAGCTTTGCTCCTTTCTATGAGAGTTCTACAGGATTTAAACGCGGACGCTAGGTCTTGCGTTTGCTTTCCTGTCTCTAATACTTTCTCTCCGTTATTGGGCACTTCATGGCACCTCCAGCTTCTTAATACGTACGGGATATTTCATTAGCAGGGCCCGTATTCTCAACGACAACTTACGACAATAATGATGGCAAGAAAAAAATTCACTTATTGCCAATGCTGAACATATCTTTAAAGGAGCGGACAGACCATTGGCAAAATGCACTTACGAAAGAGATCTGTGAATTCGGCCTCTGGATTTTACACTGGTTAGGGGAGAGAGAGAGAGAGGTGAGAAGGAAGGCAGTGAGGTTAACCGGAAGTTGTCATCCGGTTTGCTATCTTGCGCTGGATGAGAAAGTGGACACCGAAAAAGAGCGATGAAAAAACAATAAAAAGTACACACGCAGAGAAAAATAGAACGAAAGAAAGAAAAGAAAAACGCACAACACACAGAGGAAGAGCGTTATGGTTACAATCTTCCAGACAGGCTGGTCGCTCGCAAGAAGACCACTAGTGCTTTCGCACCTCTTTTTTGCGACGTTGGTTAGGAGAGGTACACGTACAGCTTAGATTGTTAGTGCTGTTGAAAGAAAGATATTTTAGCTACAATACAGATAGTTAAAACATACGTTCTGCACCGAGCACGAAAAGCTGGAAATGCTTGACTTAACAATACGACGAATAACACAAAACACAGTTACTCATGTTATCAAACATCGAACGTATAACAAGGGCTTTGGTGATTAGAGAAGAAGTAAATGTAGTAACATAAGCGGTACCTGCCAAAAAGGTCCTTCGGATGAACGTTGGAACTCGGCAAGATATTTGTTAGGGTGATTAGTTCGAAATATTAGTGCCAACGCGACTTAGAAAATTAAAACGATACGGTGCAGTAGTTGCATGATGTTTAAGTGTGTTTATTGGACTAACGTAAGGAAGGCACTCACATGTCCTAGATTATCGTACCAGGCACCTCGACTGAAGCAGTTCAAGTGAAGCTCAACAAAGGAAGTTGTCACCATATTGCACTCCTATTGCGTGCTGGTCCCCTAGTGAGATTTTCGTAAGCACTTGTCGCTTCCTTTGTTAATTGATTAAAGGGCTGCGTTGAGTTTTTAGCGAGATGCCGTCGTATAAACAGACTGAAGGCACTTTCTAAGTCGAAGGAGGTAGCATACTTTCTTCTTGTTTAATACGATAGTCAGTTTCACCATCAACTGTGCCCACCACGGAAAAATCTCTTTTATAGAGCGTAGATCTTTTTTTGCACGTATGTTCAGGACAAACTCGCATTTAATTGTAATATATATACCAGTCAGCGCTTTAAGCTCTTGCAACGTTGATGGGCTACCTGCCTGTAGGAGCGACAAGCTCTGGCGTCAAAGAGCTCGATGTAGCCATACGTGTGAGATATTTTCCTACGTTGCCTATACACGGCGTTCTTCTACACTGCAGTGCACGAGCAAAGAGAAAGACTAGACCTACAACACCAGCTCTAACATTAAGAAAAGTATCTCGAAGCACATCGCTGGCATACAACACATGAGGCGCAAACGATTAAAGCAATGAACTAGTCACCATGCCTAAGAGAATCACAAACAGCAAGTAGTGAACACGTCAAGTTGAAAACGCCCGCAGAACTCCGCTCCCCGATTTTCGAAGCAAGCGAACCTTGGAGGTCGATTTGCTTTTAGCGACTCTTAGCTCGCCCCACGACCGTTACAGGCACTGCATGCTGAGCCGTGGCGAATGACACGGGCGCAGCGTGCAGGGTCACAGGCGCAGCGTGCACGGCAACTGGGGCAGCGTGTACGGCGACTGGTGTGCTGTGGACAGCCACTGGAGCAGCGTGGAGGGCAACACCAGCCGCAGGAGCAGCGTGCACCGCCACGGCAGCCGGGGCAGCATGTACGGTGTGTACGGCGACAGGAGCGGGTTGGTTGTAAGTGGGCGGTGGCTCCACGGCAGATGAAGTGATCTGCACGTCGGCGGGGTTCGAGGTCCGAGTGCCGGGCTCGTTGGTCTCCACGGTGACGCGGAAGCCGTCAGCGTCGGCGACGTAGCGCACCGTGCGCGTCAGGCCATTCGCGTCCGTGTAGCTGTACGATCCGACCTTGTGGTTGTTCTCGTCACTCGTCTCCTCGCGGGTCATCCGGGTACCGAATTCATCGGTAGTGTCATAGTTGAAGCTGTACGGTTGAGGGGGGCCGTCCTCCTGCAAGAGTCGACTTTGTAAGAGCAGTCATGAAGTGAGGAATAGTTTTGTAGTGCCGCTTTTGAAAGGACTGGCCTTAAGGACGAGATGTTCACATGTTGTTGCTACTTCTGTGATGACGGTAAGAGAAGTACAGTGACACTTTATAGCAGTCGGAACAAGCCATATCAGCCTGTTTGTAGGTGTAGTTAAAAAAATGTACCTCTTTGATTTTTACTCTTCCATTCAAAGGAACATGTCTGGCATATGGTGCATGACATTCTATGAAAACACTACTCAAGGAACTCTAATTTCACCTACTTAACTTTAGGCGACGTTATTCTGAAACATACATTTCGTTCGCACTTGGTTCTATGCTCTTGTTAGGATCGTTAGGATCGAACACAATCCTTTTATTCTATCTTAACTATCCTAATCGACCCTAACTATCTGTCTTCGATGCTAACTCGTTATGATGGAAGACAAACGTTGTATTCGTAAAGTATCATTGCACAGTTACGTTCAACGAAATGGCTACAACTGCCTCGAACTTCGAGCTTACTAAATATACGAAATTCTTCCTTTCCTGGTGGAAAGTGCTACTTACGAGACTTGGCGTCACCGTTGGATGTTAGTGGAGGAGTAAACTAGCAGGCATGCATAAAATTTTCGTTTGCTAATTCCTGTTATGAATAGTACGAGTAAGCTCAATTGTTCACTGTCACCATTTGAAGGTTGCTGATGCACTAGATATTCTTCTTGTTGTCAATCTATACGTCGTAACACATTCCCAGCGTTTCACCAAAACCACGCTGAATGCTCGAACAAATACTGAGCGCAGTGCACTCACCTGTTGAACGACTACTTGTCCGGCGGCGTAAGCGGCGAGGCACGCTAGGAGCAAGACCTGAAACGTCAGAAATATCCAGCGTGAACTGCCACTGCGTCTTACTTCGCAAAAGCCAATCCAGTGATGAACTCTAACTGCTAACTCCGCACCTTTCCAATCATGATCGTTGAATGAAGTCCGGCCTAGTTGCTGCGAGCCCACGGGCACGAGGAGAGCTTACTGGTGCCGTATCCTCGCCGGTAGCTTCGTTATATACGGCGGCAATTTCTCATTCTCTAATTCACGATTCGGAAACATTCACGCGGGTAACTCAGCGAGGGGGTCCTACAAAAGAAAAGAAGCAAATGTCATGAAGTGTTTCCCTAATAGCGTTCTAGGAGAGGCCACGGCAGCATTGGCAGACAATATACGATGGTATACGCAAGCGGCCCAGACTTCGTGCAGACCTTCTAAGCGATAGTATCCAGAAATATTCGAATAGCATCGCGACGCATTTGGCTGTCTGTCTTTTACAGCCAAAGTTGAATTTATTTTTTTTTTTCATAGAAGTGGCTGTGCCTTAGCGTGTACGTTACTCGTATTCCATTCTCCTGGCGTGCAGACGTTCGTAGCTGCCTCCCCTCGACTAGAGAGCGAGGACAATCACGAAGATGGTTATCCTGCACGAGTGGATTTGCGCCAAGAGGCGAGCTGGACGTTTTCGCTTTTACGATGAGCAGTTCCGGAACGTACTGCATTATCGCGTGCCACGGGATGGTTGGCCAAAAAGAGTCGGACGGTGGAGGTGCAGAGGCGGGTCACATCCGCAAAGTTACGACGCTCTTTCTTTTTGGCCAGAATTGCAGTTCGCCATCTGCAGTGGTGACTGAAAATGTGGGCTTCCGTCGTAGTTTTTTTTTTTTTTTCATCTTCGTTGAAAGAGAAGGAAGAAAGCGGAGTTGTTATTGTGAGTATCAGAGTAATAGTTGTGGTACTGCAGGAATATGTTGATCCCTTTCTGACCCAGTGAATTTCAAGCACGCGACACGACAAACGGGCATCGCCGCGTCCTTGCGATCACAACATATACTAGCGTAAGCCCGCTCAATCGAAGTTTCCGTAAGGACCCTCCTTCTGGCTCGTGTCCCGGTGTTGCTCACACGTTGGCACTCTGTCATCGACATTCTGAATTATACAGTGCGGATATACAGCTGCCGAGATAGTGTGATGTAGATGCGGCATACAAACGATTCCCAGAATTTTGCTGCCTTCAACATGCGCGAGGGTTTATGACGAAAACAAAATGAAGGAGAAAATGTTTCAGTTCCTCCAGCCTGCTAAAAAACGGACACTCTTTTCCGTTCGACGATGTGAAATATCGACCCACGCTGATTTCGTTTTAAAGAAGCCTCCACAAACATGCGATGGATTTCATGTATGAGATAAAAATAAAGGGGGCCACCGTCATAAACCGGATATTTAAGGACTTGTGATGGGATTTTAATGGAAATAGCATAGCAGCTACACCATCGCGCGATACAACCATCCGGCCGTTTATTCCGCCCATGAGCCTGCTTGATGACATTATTTGGGTTACTTACGTTGTAAATGTGACAAACGCATTCGTTGTGTCTCTTACACGCAAGAACGTTTGAAATCGTGGGTTGAAAGGCCCTAAAGCCAGAGTAATATTGAATCCCTTGTCAAAATCGTGCCCTTGAGTAGAGCCTCCCGAGTCAGAATACCTAACGAATTTATTATGGTAGAATTAATCAACAGCTCTGTGTGCGCTTTAATACGCAGGAAATATGGCTCGGTAGCCATTTTTTTCTGCGTAATAAAACACACTCCCTGGGTCATTTAGTTCTTCGCCGCATACACAAATACGGATATGAATGCCATAGTTTCATCAGTAGCCCGTAAACGCTATGTGGTACCTTAATCAGCTGGCAAACTGTGCCTATATGGTAACCCTAACAGCCTGTTGACACGGTCGTCGGGTTGTACTGACCGGTCATTTCTAATGAGCGCATACAAGAAATTCACTTTCAGCGGCGGTTTTATTTGTTATTCATTATCAAGAGTCCAAAATACACTTTTTCTACGCATTCTCTCCGCCGAACATGAACATGTCTACATTGTGCTTCGCTCTAAATAAGGCCGCGACATTAGCACTCGAGGACACTACTTCTGACAGTGACAGCAATTCCCCGGTGTCATTTTCCCACTTTATTTGTAAAATTTATTTAGTTAAATATGTAGGCAAATTGGAAAAATGACATCCCGCACGGAGCATGCGCAATTCACACACCGCTACTACTTCACCAAACATAATGTCTCTTCGTCTGCGTGCGCGTACCCAAAGCAGACTAATGTGCCTTTATTTTTCACTCCGACTTCAGTGGTGTTGGGCTTTAGTTTGTGGTGGCATATGAAAAACAACGCAACGCAACGCATATGAAAAACAACGCAAACAACGCAACGAGTGCCAGCGCGGCCCCAAGAAACTGCAAGATGAGATTAACATCAACAACCACCTCCGGGGCTATTCGTTCCGCTGTTTTGGTCACGTTCGCGCTGTATGTTTACGTCGCGCACTGACTCCAGATAGCACCTCTCACAACAGCCCGAAAAAGCATTGGTCTTGGCCGAAGAAGGGAGAGAAGAGAACAACACACCACGCAGCTCGGAAGACATATGCTGCTCGCTTATCACTACTTGCAATGCTCCTGTTGCGAATGTATATTTTTATTACAGATTACAGTTCTCATTGTGTTATTCGTGTTTGCTCTAGTCAAGCACGTGAACACATACATCGATGACAAAGTCATTTGGACTCAAGATAATTACGTTTTAGAAAATAGACGCTTATTCGATATCAACCGATATTGCGTAGGAAGAAATCAAAGCTAAAATACATTTTTTCTCCCTTTCTCGACAAAATATGCTTGCATTAGTTCAGAACATAAACTTTTTTGGTGAGTTCATTACACAGCTATGCTAAATTACATTACACAGCTACGCTAGTGCCTACGCTACTATTCTTCAAACAACGACCACACGTGACACCAGAATTGTTGGGCAGTGCGGCAAAAATATTTAAGTCCACACCTATCTCCTCTACAGCACTACTCACAGCGACTGCGCAGTGGCTGTAGCATTGTGCTCCGGAGGACAAATTTATGGATTTGATCCAGGCTGCTGCAGCCACGTTACAATGTACCATAATGCAGGATATGATCTTGAACGGTACACTTGGTTTGCGTAGTAGAATTAAAGATGGTTAAATAGAGTACTTGGATGTTTCTCTCGTAACTATAGATCCTGATATTAGTACTTAAGATCACGCGATTTGTACCTTCTTTCCTACTGCGCAAGTTCTTGTGCGTTTCTGCGCGAGTGATGAGTAAGCTACCATACGAGGGATACTTGAAGGCATCGGGAGGAACACCGTGCGATTTTCGGATACTCTGTGATTTACAAGGAATGACATATTCGGCTCACGGGAACTGTTTCCTAAAAGTGAGCAATATTCGAAAGTGCCGTCCATGCGCTGATACGCACATATGCACCTAATTTCTTCAAAAGCGCAGTGGCATATTACCTACGCCTTCTGTAAAAGATGGACTTACTGTGACAAGACCTCTCAGTGTTTCGCTTTTTTTTTCGTTGTTGTTGTTCTTCTTTTTACATTGCGCGTTCATATTAAACACCGCTTTTGGAGTAGCGGGGCCATCAGCGACGTATAACGCTTAAGAATTGGTTTTATGGATTGCAAGATTTTGTGAACGGGCAATACGAACCCCGAAATCTTTTAAACAGGGTGGGAGCGTTGTACAGATTATAGCGTCCCAGAATCGACTTCGAGATAATGAGACGCTTCAGTACAGCAATGAGTCACATCTCCGTGGAACTCACGCGAAATAGAGAGAATAATGGCTGACATCCGGTCTTCTGACGTGCACCCTGTCGCCTTTCTAAGCTTCTCGTTATATCGGTCAAGTAAATCCGATATTATTTTTTCATCCTCCTCACATGTTTTCGTGACATTTACTTTATCATGCATGCATGCAATCGACAGTATAATAGCCAAGTTGAGAAATGACCGCAGCGGTGTTTCTTATATACACGGACATCTTTCTTGTATACATGTCATGGACATCATGACTTATGATTCCTGCTTCTCATGCATGCCCGCCATGACATGTACAGTTATGTGAACCCAGGTAATAAAAAGACTAGGCGTCACGATAGTATCTTGTCCTTTATTTGGTGACATATATGACTGCGTGCCTGGTCAATAACCTCACGGTGCGTCGTTCATCACAACCTACGCCACGACCGCGCACTATATGCATACCAAGTTTTGGAATTGATAATAATAACGACAAATATTGAACGTACAGGCTTTGTAATGTAATTCTTTGAAAGCAGGTTCATGGCCGTGTCAAAGCATTGTATTTTTTTATTTGCATAATATGACTTAGGTTTCCTTTCCCTGTTTCATGATGAGTGGTGTAGGGGAAGCACAAGAATATTAAACAGAGCTCCGGGATATTCAATCAAGTTTTATTGAACTCCCATTTATTGAAAAATCTTATATAGATCCCATTTTATTGAAAGCAAGTGCTGTCAGAATGGTCGTTAAAAACACATCGTCTCCGAGCATCGCGAGTCATGGGCATTGAAAAGCTACATGCAGGCTTTTGTCAGCACTGGTACTTGTTATACATAACTAATATGCGAAGCTTAAGGCAAGGCTGAAGTTTTCTGTTCATCCCAGTCGAGAGCAGGTGATAAAAAGCAAATAAGTATTAACATATCATGGACTACATACATGGACTCGGCGCGACGGATACGTGCATAGCGTCACCTTTAGGCGACACGCAATGTCCGTGGATTACGGCATAAAACTATATGATTGCATTGGGTGCGGGCCTTAGTGGCAAATAAACGGTATAACTGGGGACTCCTATACTCAAGGAGTCGATGATTACACATTGCTAACGAGCATAGCTGACACGTGGAATGAACTATCATGGACTTCTACCGAATGTGTAGGTAAGTGGCGCATTGCCACCAAAGACGAAAGACCTCGATCCACCAGGCCTGAAGGCTGTGGATGCTGCCGGCGGAATGGCGAATCTACGCGTAGTTGGCGGCCGTGCGATCCTAACTTGCAAGGGTGCCGACCGCGCAATGGTGACAGGAGCGACGAACCGGGGTGGGAAAGACTGCGATGTCACCCTCGGACGCGGTGCTGGAGCAGCAACAAAGGCAGCTGGACGGCTGGTTACCGTCGTTGAAGGAGGTGCGACGTCGGGAGCCTGTACGAAAAAGTAATTTCACGGCAATCAGGAGCGATCTTCCTACGTCTAAAACTCTCTGAAGGTTCCGTAATAAATGAGACGGTCACATATTTTAATGAGAAGGGTAAGATAAGTTGGTCATGAAGGCCAACAGGGTGGATTTAAATAGAAGGCGAGCGCGGCAAAGTGTGCAGAAATTTAGGTGTTAGATCATGTTGAAAAGTCTGTGGAGGTAACGTTGCCGCAGTTAGCAAACGAGCGGGTGAGCACGAGAAATATGGGAGAGACATTTGCCCTTCACGAGGCGTAGACAACGCCAGTAACAATGTTATCGCAAGTTATTATTATTATTATTATTATTATTATTATTATTATTATTATTATTATTATTATTATTATTATTATTATTAGAAAGTCTAGCTAAGCAGCGCTTCGAGTCTAATGGAGCACTGCAGCAATGTTTCAAAAACGGACACTCCGATACCGTCCATGCAGTAACGATCAATTGGCGTGAACTAAATACTGATTTACAAACAGAAATACATTTGCCGTAGCAAAATGAGCATGCCTTAGATCTCTCATGCCTCAATTATGTTTTTTTTAAACTAAAGGGAAACGGTACTTGGTTTTGCTAATCTTTTTTAAGCTTTGCTCTTCCGTGCACCAAAGTTACTGTCTCTGTGAAGTCTATCTGTAGTGTATTTAGGTACATTACGGCGGAGTCGCTCTATCTGAACAACAAGCCCGTCATTGTTTGCTGACACGCAGAGCATGTATCTCTCGATTCAAAACCTTTTTTTAATATAACAGAACCCACGAATCCATTAAATCACAAGCATGTGAAAACACATAACCTTAGTACTGGATTTTAAGAGCGAAACCAAAATGAGAATAAACGAAGGCATTATCTTTTTGTCTTCGTTTTTCTATTTCGACTCAATTCAAAAATCGATCCTGTGACGTGAGACGGGAAAATTTATATTTACAGATATAATTAGATGCGGATAGTTTTTTCGTTTGCAATTTGGCATCCCTAAATTATCAGCACTTCCCTTTCACATCACCCCACCCACCTAAACATTTTTAACTGAAGGGCATGTTGTGAAAATTAATTGAGAATCGAGCTTGAGAATCAATCGAGAATCCGTTTATTGTTTCCCTGCTCCTAAGCCGTAAATTTAACACTTTATAAGCTAGGAACTGCTTAAAAGGGTGATATCTGTCGGTTTTGTTTGCATTCATGAGAGCGCTTTATTGAATAGGGTAGCCACTGATTTAGTATTGCAAATGTTATTATTGTAGCACTACTTACTTCAGTCAAAAGTTTAGTACCGTAAGAGTACTCGGGGAGACTGGAAAAAAGGTGCACGAATGTGCAATTCCGTCGGATCGCGTGTGGTTGATTTACGGTAGTTGCTCGCACGTTATAGCCGCGCTACTGGCTCATATACTTGCCCACATAAAACAGGGGCTGTTGGGCAATCTCGGCCTGTGCTCTCGGCTAGCGTTGCATAATGTTGATTACGAAGGCAATTAAAGATACATAAAGGTGCGTAATAATTAGTTATGTTAGTGTACCTTCCTCGCATTTAAAACTGAATGACCACTGAACACATTAACTCTTTCCTCAGTTATCTGCTACTGACGTATATAAATATTACAGCAGTCGCCATAATTCACGAAGCTTTTATCGCTTCACTTTATCCTCCAACGCCTCCCACAAGCTTCGGTCGGCGATGACGTGATAAGTTGGGGTTGCCCACCTGAGAATTGATGACGACATCAGCTGGCGCAGATGACTTCGTGCCGGGTTCGTTGGTGTCTATGGTAGCGCGGAAACCATCCTTGTCGGCGATGTATTGTACGTTCCGGAAGACGCCGTTCGCCTCTGAGTAAGAGTAGGTGCCCGTCTTGACGTTGTTGGCATCCCCGCTCTCCGACTGGCTCAGTCGTGTCCCGAAATCGTTCGTGATATCGTACGAAAACGAGTACGGCTGCGGAGGCTGTGGAATGGGTGACAACAAAAATATAAATTAACATACTACGTACAAATTCATTTACAAGCACTTCTATGGTGACATATGTTGTTCATGCATGTAGAATTATGAGCTGTTCTAACTCATGAGAAGAGCTAAACTGATAATACATCTCCATTGTGCCGTTTTACTTTGAATGCAAACGTGGAGGCGTTAACACTAACAACGTCTCAGCAGCACCAACTGATTTCAGTTGCACATTCCCTCTGCCGGACGAGAACCCTGCAACTAGTCAACGCCTCCGTGCCCGTCATAATGGCCAGTGTTTATAGGTAATGCGATGGAAAAGACACACGACATCGGTATTTTTTCTGCGCGTGGCTTATTTTTTATGTCATCCGCATTGATATACCGTCGTAGATGGCTATGTGTAGTCAATAAGTCCAATACGCCGTGTTGGAGACACTACAGCATACTTTGCGTTTGCCTTCTTTTCGCTAACGTCACCAACAAACATATCTGAAAGGCTCCCTTCAAGCGGTGCTTCGAATTGCTCTCCTTGACTTCGCGTAGCATTCTCTACTTTCCGTTGTGCACAGAGAAATGTGGTATCCTGAGATATGCTTGTCTTGTTACAGCGACTAGACTAGACTTGTCAGTGTTTGCTAATTATTGATTGAATTGCCGTGAGTATATGCAACTCACATAGAAGCTAACACGAGAAACCTAATTCAGTGTATTATGCATACTTTAGTTAAACAAGAACAGACCTCTCCCGCTATTAGCGTGTAATATAGTGGCTCACCCTCATCGCGATTACAGCGCCTTTAATGCAACGTACTATACAACGTCTGAACAAACAGACTAAATCGCGACTATACCACGACATAAGTATAACGATGGCAGCAAAGGCAGAATTCGCTTCAGTCAAATGAAGCTGTCATAGATTGGTTAAATAAATAGGTTGTCTTCGACTTACCCCAATGGGATCTTCTATTCGTTGACCAGCCGTGAAGCCAACGGTAAGCAAGAGAAAGATCTGCGATAAAGTTGGTTCGTGCATCATCCTCGGTTGAGCTACTGTATTTTCAGTTTACTTAACAACATACATATGGGATTAAACGTATAATGGTTTTTAGCACTGTCGAGACAATGAATGAGAGTAGCTTTTTATGAACGCCAGAAAGTGTTAAGTCTTACATCATACTTCCCTGACGAGATTCAACTACATGTTGATTCTCACAAAGCTATCCAGAACTGTTCTTATAAACTCAGTTATGATAGACTCGGAGGGCTGTAGGGGCCGCATCACGTGAATTCCATGGCACAAGAGCAATAAAGAGGGAGTAATACCTGGATTTAAATGGCGTTCAGAACTTTAGAAGGGGCACAACACTCACATAAAAAAAGTGAGTAGGCAAGCAGTAGGTACATGATATATTATTTCATAATTCTAATCGATCGACTTGCTAACTATTTAGTACTGGTATGTAGCCCAAGACAAAATACGCTATGCCAGACAGCAGAAAGAATGGTTGGTCTTTTATGTCATCAGCCTTTTGCGGTTCAATCAAATCGTAAACTCGCCAAGAATGTAGCATTGCAAGCGTAAATACTAACTGATAATACGAAAGATACAGTGACACATATATTCCACGTCATTTAAAATATGAATAAGTGTAACAGATAGTTTAAGAGCAATGAAGGTAAGCTTTTCTAGAGGCTATTTAGATAGAGGACTCACTTTGGCAATCATAGCCCTACTTCTTCCGGTGTAGATCCAAGGACCTGGATGCGATATCGGATGCGCAACCACGCACGTTCCTTGCAAACTAATGGCGCAAACGCTTATATATCGGCCAGGTTAACCTTACCGATGGCGACCAGAAAGTCCGGAATCAACTTGTGTCCAGTTCATTTATAACGACGATGCCAGCAGAGAGGAGGCGAGCGATATGTAGGGCAGAACACGTGAAATGATAAACTACACAAAGAGCGATGCGTCTGTGAACTATGAAGCATACTGGTGCAGGCAATAGAGCTGTAGATATGCAAGGACACATCGTAACTCCCTCGCATCATGGGCGATGATGGAGTGTTTCCTCTCGAGTCCAAATTCGAAGGATCCCCCTGATTGAACACTGCGGGTTTGTACGTGCTATTCGTTTGAAGTGGTGTGGAAACGGCATGCGCACGGGCATTAATCGCGTGGGCGCACAAAGTCTTTACTACATGTCAAGGTAGGCGACCCCTTGTGTAGGGACGGGTTATTCCATATACCATTTTCGAACTATAGCAGCCTATTACCATAAGGTTCCACACAACACTAAACATCAACATGAAATGGCGTTGTACCGCTCTCATTCTTGACAAAATGCCATTCACTACCGTAAAAAGCTGCGTCAAATAATGAAGAAGAAGAAGAAGAAGAAGAAGAAGAAGAAGAAGAAGAAGAAGAAGAAGAAGAAGAAGAAGAAGAAGAAGAAGACCCATAGTACGAATGAGCTTGGGTGGTAAACAGGATGCGCTGTTTGTCTCGAGCGATATCCTGTCGCTAGTGCGAACTAAATCGCATGAGTCACACTTATTATATGATGAATGTCAAAATCACGTTAGGTATTCATTTGTCTTATACTGCTCGCTGATCGCTAAATCAAGGAGTTATTACAACATTATGCTCAAGGCTGACACTACGCGTCGTCGAGCGGTTTGCATATGGTAATGCGTACTGCCGAGCATTGCAGGATTTTAAATGCAAGAAAACGAAACATTAGCGCGTCGTCCTCTCGTGAGCGCGTTCATTTCCACATGACCTCTGAGAGAAGAAGAAAAAATTTGCATTCAGCTGTTCTGTTTGGTTTCGCCAATGCATCGTAGAAGGCGAAATTCGCAAACCTGTTGGTTTCGTAGATTACAGCTTTATACGACTGCAATGAAGTCCATGAGTAATTCACTTTTCCGCCAGGAGTTGGCTGATAATGAGCTCCCCACGCCGCATTAGTTAGGCTCAAAAGCTAACAGCCCTATATAGTACTACAAAAATTTATCTGCTGCAGATCACTGAATAGAGTCTTTTATTAATTATTAATAGCGTTACTTCGGTCATTAGCTGCACAAATATATGGACAAATCTCGAAGCTTGCGAGTCAAGCAGGTTCTTCGATTGGTTCTTCGCGAAATGTGTAATGAAAGCCCTCTGCTAAAGGTAAGAAGACTAGTTGTTTAGCATGTATTTCAGAGCAGTTTAAGGCAATCAGTAATTAATTAAATCAAATAATTATTTGATAATTAATTATTGATTATTTAATTAATTTCGTACTATAACACTTACTAATGGAGTGACTAACCTGAGGAATGAGCTTTGTGACGCTAGCTGGTGCGCGGTAACAAAAATTTGTGCAATTTACTGGCAGGTTTCTTTGTTGGTGTGGAATACCTGAACACGAACGAATATGAAGCACGCGCATTGCGATTTTTGCGTTCAGTCCTAACTTGAAACAAGGGCGCTGTGCATAATACGCCGTAAAACAACATACTATAACTGACTAACACCACTCGAACTTGAAACTTGATACATGGAGAGTGTGATCGCTGCGAATAGTAATTAATTCCAGCGCCTTCATGTCTGGTGCTGAGTGGGCGGACACAAAGACACAACGAGGGCAGGACGCCCAGCTGATGGCAAATGTGGGTTAGCATATGATGACCTGCTTAACTGAGAGAACCCCTTGTTTGGGTACTAGAAGTAAAATTGTGACAGAGGCAAAGTCCGCCGAAGTGACGTCATGATAATATTCACCTGATATCTGAGCCGAGTTAGGCTGCAGTGTAGGAGTACAGTTAAATACGCGTCTCATAGCTCAGTTGTGAATACATTATATCGAATTTGAAAGAATTCTAACATGAAATTGCAGTTCGAGACGAACGAGCGTTACATTAACTAAATGTTGTGTACGATGTCGAGGTAAGTGTGAAGCCTACCTTGCAAACGGACGTGCAAGGTTAGCCTCGCTCCTAACCACATGACAAAAGCAGTTATGATCAATGGTAAATATAATGCCGAAATGTTCTTGTGAAATAATGGTTGTAGGTCAGCATCACTGAGCGCATGTTCCCGGTTCCCGATGTTCGCATTTCCGCTCAGTGACGCATGATATTACACCACAAGAGCCACATCAGTTATTATCCTCCAACCATGGAGCTCGTTGCTTTCTGGGTGGTCGTCCTTCGCGTCTGCGGAACGATGATCAGTTAATCCCGGGACATGCTCTCAGCAGGTGCTTGTACACACACACACGCTCGCATCTCAATTCAGTCAGGCTCATTACGAAGCATAAAGACACGGTGCTGAAAGCAGTTCTTCGAATTTCTGTTTATTTCAATGTCGCGATACCTGTTTGGCAAGTAGCATTTGGCGTGTCTTACACGAGGTAGTGCGACCGCACGAATTTTCTTAGGAACCGTTACAGACCGACCAAATCATCACAGCAGCAGGTAAAGAAAGGCGACAGAACAAAGCTGTGAGAAACTGTGAAGTAGGTGGCGTTCAGCCACCACCTATTCATTGTCATTACCTATCTTGGTCACCGAGGGCATTCTGCAACGCATGAGAAATAAACCATGTAGGCAAGACGCTCAAGAATTAAGAGGTGAAAGGAAAGCTGCTGCCGTCTCGCATATTCACAGGCTTTGACACAATCTGACGAAGGTGAGGCAACGAGCGAACGGAACGTGATGTTCCTGGCCACGAATACACTGTAAAACATTTGCAACACAGAAGGTGCGCCCTATATCGAGGATGATTCATGCGGCAAAAAAAAGAAAGGGGGGGGGGGGGAGGGGGTGAACAGAACAAAAAGTTTTGCGTGCCTCCTCCGTGGCTTGATGAGAGGTCGTGGTATACGAATGCCTTTGTGTCGTGGAAAAGAGTATGCAGGACAGACATTGTATCTTCATTTCATGTAACACTATAAATATATGTAAACAATGTAAAACCGTGGTGAAAATAAACTTCAACTTCAAGACCTCATAACGAAGTATTCCACGAGCATCACCAGAACCTGCGAAAAAGCACACAACAGCTACCTTGACGTCAGAATTCCCTAAGGTAAGTAATGTCCAAGAAATTTACGGCGCGTTCAGCTGAGAGCACTTGGAAACAGTCGACGCTTTCGCCTGAGATCGCGGTGGAGACACTGTGCTGCACACGTGGCTGCTACGACATCATACGCTATCATGACGAGTGTAATGGCACGTACGTGTAATCGGTGCGTCATCTGGCTTCACACTATACCCGCTGGTGTATTTTTTTTTTTTTGCTTCCAACCTCCGTTTTCTTGAGCAAGTCACTGTACGTTTCAAATCAAACGTGATAACCTTTGCAGCACGAAACTCTAGAGGTCACTGGCGTTAGCATCAACACGATACGAATGGTACCAAAAAAATCAGGTTACGTCAAAGTAAAGCCGTCTCGTTCACTCGGTATGTACAAAAACTGGCATGACAGGGTACGAAAGTATGGCTGACGTGACTGGTAGGCCATCACACCAATAAAATAACATGCTTGTAATTTACGTCCTGATTTATAATATTACAGCCACGTGTGACACATGCTTGCATTCCTCGGCGAGTGATATGCCGGTGGGCACCGCGTGTGAGTGAACGTTAACCTTTCGGGTTGTATCCGACCGCACCTCTGCGCACGGAGAGTGCTTGCCTTCTCCTTCTTTTGTTATTCCTATTTCCCCGTTCCCTTACCCCATTGTAGGGTATCATACCGGACACTTGTCTGGTTGACCTGCCTGCATTTTTTCTCTTTGCCTTCTCTCTCTTTTACAGCCTGTGTCTAGTTACATTCATGTCAAGTCCAATGAGCTTAAAGAGCATGTCAATTTAAAATCACGTGACGTGTAGTAATTTTAAAGATAAACTAATGCAACCCACGTCAAATATTTATGACAATGCGGAATGGCTTGAGCTGTCAGGTCGTCTTTGCGAGCCATAAGAAATCGGTGAATTTTCTCAAGCTGCGAATTTGGGCACCGTGTGTTACGTGGCTACTTTTTGTTCTGCCATCTTGATGAACATTGAGGAAATAATGGATGAAGAAAGTTGGGGGTGACGAACGAACGCAGGAACTGACTGAGTCGCGGCGCTTGTTTCTGTTTGTTCTTGCCTCTTTAATAAGTCGAAGGGCCACTGACAAAAAATTTTGGCCTGGCATATCGTTTTGCTTCTTTCGTTGTTGTTGATACTGCTGTGCTATGTAGCTGTGGGACTGTTATTCATAATGAGCCACATCAACGGTGGGAGGGTGTTGCAGAGAATAATTTACAGTCTCTTTAATACCCACCAGTTCCAGTTTTCGCTTTGGACATCTCCGGGAACGACCGGTCTCCGGGTGTAACTATCGCTATCTAGCGTTTTTAACGGGGTAAACAAATACGACCCTGTGAGAATACAGAGCTGCGACGCACCTTTTCGCGGCCTGCAACGTCTGCTCCAAATAGTCTACTTCACGACTTCCAAATTGTCGTCATCGTCACTGTCATCGTCGTCTCATGGTGATGATTTTCTTGAGGCTGGCGCCTCCGGGAGTTTAAATGCACAAGCCCGGCAAAAGGGTAATGGCGGCTATGACATCATCATTACTACGTGGAGCTTGGCTGCCATGATGACGTCGAGAAAGTTGCGGGTCTCCTTCGAAATGTGGATGTCCCGAGGTGCGTGTACAGTCCTTGGTTGCGCACGCGAACTTCAATATTCATGTAAATTGCCTTGTGCGCTACATTCGCTGCCGAGATTTGCTTGGTGATGCCCACATGTCAGCGGAAATTCATCCCGCGGGCTATTTCAGCAGCGAGGTTTTGTGCCAATGCCCCATCAACACTACGGCAAACTCTAGTATTCTGGAAGTGAGCCTGTCACGCAGTATAATTGCCGTCTAGCTTGCTCGCGTTTTCCTTCTTAAAAATTCGACGCTAGCCTTCTTCCTATCATGAAAGCTACGTGGCACTATAGTAGCACGATCGCAGTTCGTGGCCAGGGCACATTGGAGATGCAGCCTCAATGCAATGGAAAGCTCGCAAGCAAGAGAACCACCTATAATTGTGCTGCAGAAACACCACCCACTCCCCAAATACTCGTCTTTGCTTACGATTATAATGTTATTTGGTGCGTCGTTCTGAAAATCCCACGTGAAGTGAGAAATTGACTGAGATGAAACAAACTGAAGGCTCAGTACTAGGCAAGCGTTAGAACGAAAAAGAAGACTAAGCAGATTAGTGCGTGCATAGTGAAGAGAGAACGGCCGGGATGTTAACTAATTCAGGACAACTGGTCTGCTATCCTATGCATAAGAACGGGATGGGGGATATTGAAAGGCGGAGAGGAAAGGCAGAGATGGACAGCGTGTAACACAGCACATGCACCACCCTACAGCCACCGCATGGTGCGCGTCATTACTGTCACAACTCCGAATAAAACAATACGCACAAAGGGATACATTGGAACACCCTGTTTTACTCAAGCAGTGAAATGTAAACGAAAGCCCAACGCCCACTGCCATTCAACGCTCCTCTTAACAGTTTCCGTTCAGGGAACCTGCGAGTGTCTTTTTAACAGCGTGAGCTGTTTAAGCTAGTCAAACTTTGTCCCGTCACAACATTTGACCTTGAAATAACCTTGCCTAGCAACCAGGCGGCGCTACATGTACCAGCATGTATGGCCTCGACATTATGCTAAATCACGTAACATTACGTCACAAGGACACGTAACCTGAAGAAGATGAAAATGACAAAGAACAACTAGAAGATGGCGATGATGACGACGAAAAAGATGTTATGTGACATGTTCCCGCCAAAATCACGTAATGCAATGTCGCGTTACGTTTCCGTCAAAATGTCAAATGGATATCACGTGGCATGTTCCTTCCAAAAAAATATATCACATGGATATCATGCGTGGACCTGTTTCAGTATACTATCGGCCAGATTCGCTGCGATCTCGCCTTGCGCGACCTAGCGGAAGCTTCGTAATTTTCTTTATATTTTGTGCTGTTACGTGTGACCCACAGTGAAGTGGGATCGCACTGTTGTAAACTTAAGGGAAAGCATGGTAAAAAATCTCTCAGTATTGCACTAGTTTCCTTTTCTCCTGCGGCAGACCAAAAGCAAAGTGCAGCTCACGAACCAACATGGCTAGAAAGGTCGAATTCAGCAGTCTTACGATGTTTCTTTTTATACGCAGTATGGACCGCAGACTCCTACCCGCCAATGACGCGCGAGGAGTTCCGACGTCACTACTCTACACTCTCCACTCAGATGTCCCCTTCAGGTCTGAGGCACGTGTCTTACACATGAGCCAAGACGTGAGTACTCACGTCGGCCATTTGGGCACTAGAGCAATAGCAAGCAGATGCTCGGGAAGAGAGAGGGCACGCCATCATTCGAGAGTAGCCAGGAACCGTGCGATTTTCGCAACGACGCAGTTGCGGCCGTGAAATTAAATGTCGCTCGGGCGAAACGGCCAGCCATATGCGGCACGCTGCTTCTTTTAGTCTTCCAAGGCCGGCCACCCTGCGAATGCCTGGCAGAAATTAGAAGCTCCAGAATTAACAGCGCCCACTGTTCGAGTGAGGCTGCTCCCTTTGCCCGAGAGGAAGATAAAAACGACTCCACCATGGTCGGGCGCTCGCCACCACTTGCCGATGTCCGGCACGTTTCGGCTGGCAACAAGATCGTTCACTGAGGAACGCTGCTTTACGCTTTCGTTTCAGAATGTGCGCTCCTAACTCTCGACTTATTCTTGATTTGTCCCTTTTTTTTCGCTCCAGCTAAAAGTCTGGCAAGGTATTCACTGCGAAGCAGCGCGGCTCGGTATTTGGAGTAGCGGGACGAAGCTGTCGTCAAGTCCGGTTTGCTTTCTTTCTTTCCCTCCAGGTAACTCGGGGGGGATAGGTATGCTGATGAGCCTATATAGATGCACCTGATGCGCGCACTAACGATACAGCGTACTTCGCAGCTTTCACCTGCGAGCGGGCATTGGACTGTTGTTTGCTTGCCGCATAGGCCGCTTCTAAAAACAGACAGTACCGCCTGTACAAGCCAGCGAGAAGCAACGGGCGCCAGGGCTAGAATGACACGTGCGGCACAGTAATAAAGTGGTCTGGCCTTGGGAATTGGAATTAGGCGATATTCGAGCAACATCTGCTGCAAGATCTTCACGCCACACACCATGCTCGAAACGTTCGTTCGTGTAGTAAATTGGCTAGAAAGTCGAAATCGCTGTACAGCCCAACTCACAAAACGAGCACATTAGGCTACTTTCACTTGAATATATCATTAAAAACCAACAAATTAAGAATAAATGCCTCATTTGGGTATTCCGAAAGCTAGCAGCTGTGCTTCTCGACGCTATCACTCGATTAAGGAATAACGATGTCAGGATGTTTTTGTTGTTGTTGTTTTTGTTCCATTGGCGGAAAACTGTCGGCAGCACCTTGCGAACAACTAAAGCTGTATTGTGGAAAGTTGCGTTACGCAGCTTAGAAATCGTGCGGTGAGTGGTGCAATTTTTATAGGCGACCGCCAACCCCACCGCCGTAATTTTATCGCTTCAACGGCCGCCGCCGCCGTACGGGCAAAGCTTCGTTATGACAACGGGCCCAACTTTGACCTCAAAATAACAACTTTGCCACTATGACATCAGGAGCGACGGACACTTCTCTTAATTTTATTTCCAGCGCGCCCGCTTTCAGCACCCAATGCATGTTCTCCGTTAAGTCTTATATCTTCCTCGCACTCGTCAAAAACAATAATCTTCCCAAATCAAGCATGTGTAATCTCTAATGGTTCAAGCGAAGTCCCTGTATTCATTGCTGTGACGTCACGATCAGAAGACCCCATTGTAAAAGGCCAGGACTGCGAACACGTCTCACAAACGGTAAGTCAGCGTTCATAGCATCAGGTTTTGCGTCCATTTCGGTCACTCTCTGAGCGCACCGGTTGTCTGGAGGAAACGTTGAAAGCAAACTGCTCCCCGCAGAAGAAAACCAGACAGCGAAGTCATGTCGGCAGCTACCCGATGCGTGTGCTGCATAACTAGAAGCAGCACTGCACCTTTTTCTTTTTCTCTTTGTCGATTTCTGATCTCTTTTGGTCTATGACGCGTGGCATATATCTCTGTACGTGAGAATATTGGAGATCAGCTTTCATACAAGAAGTACCGTTATTTCAGCGAAGGACACATCGAAGGAGGAGGCATCGCCTGTAGCACCACGCCGCCTGCAGAATTCCATTTCGTTACCATTTCCTGTAAGCCATATTTCGCACCCCGCACTCATGGCACTCGCCCAAGAAGCCGTGAAGATAAAAGAAAAAAACCACCACCGGAGCGAGGCGTCGCTTCTTGTGGGCACTTGCAGCTTACTGGGAGTTCCATGGGGAGGAAGGCAACATGGTGCACTACAAAGTCTAAAATTAATGAGCAGGGAAGCCCGTTAAACGGGGAAGAACAGCCGTAAAATTAGCGCAACATAAGTCGAAGAAGTCCGTGCGCACGTTTGGTTCAGATAAGAGCAGAGGTTGTGGATACTGGCGACGTTCCAACCGACGCATGTTTTCACCATTAACAGCGAGAACCGATAACCAACTGGCCAGCTGTTTGTGCCAAGATCATGATCATGAGAATGAAGCAACTTAGCCAACATTATTTTTTAAAAAAGATACATCCGCTTATGGGAGATGCCTGAGGTATATCTAACGTCGACGGGAAAGATAGTCGAGGGTTACGTACAAACTCAGCCAGAAAGAAACATGCCTAATTCAAACGGGGAATATGTGAATACAATATACAAAAATTTCTTCCGTTTTACGTCCCAAAGCCACACTATAATTTTGAGAGACGCCATAGTGCGGGGCCACGAAAATTTCGACTACCTGGGTGTGCGCTGACATCGCACAGTAGTCGGCCCTTTAGCATTTTGCCTCAACCGAAATGCGGCCGCGGCGGCCTGGATTTGATCCGGAGACCTCCGCGTCAGGACTCAAGTGCCACAGCCGCCTAACTACCTTGGTGGGTATGAAGAACAGCTTTTATTAGGTCATCTATATCTGCTTTTATATTTTACGTGTTTACATATCTGTAGCTGCTGAAGTACTGAAGGGATCACTGACATGACGAATATGGTAACCCGAGTAAATGGCCGTCTCTCTTTAGTTCTTGTCCCCTCCACGGTGCTCTAGTGGCAATCGCGCTCGGCTGCTGATTCGAAGATCGCCGGATCGAATCGTGTCCGCGACGGCTGCATTTCGATGGAGGCAAAATGTTGAGGCCCGTGTACTGTGCGACTGTCAGTGCGACGTTAGAGAACCTCAGGTAGTCAAAATTTTCCGGGCCCTTCACTACGGCGTCTTTCATAATGACAGAGTGGTTCAGGGACGTAAACCGCCAGAAATAAATCAGTGTTTAATTTGTGATTTATGTGGTACGTGCTCACAAAGCAGAACTCTTTATTGGGGCACTTGCACATCTTGGACAGCTGCTTTCTTTTCTTGCGACAATTAGTCAGCCAATCATATAGCGCTGCTTGTGTGACTAGCACCTCAGAAATAAATCATGCTTAATTTGTAATTTATCTGGTACGTGCTTACAAAGCAGAACTCTTCATTGGGCCACATGTACATCTTAGACAGCTGGTTTCTTTTCTTGCAACAATTAGTAAGCCAGTCATATAGCGCTGTTTGTGTGACTAGCACAATAGAGGCACGTTGAATCTTCTCAGAGAAGCGGTTTCAACGAGACAATTTCATTCTGCCACTGGACGATGTAAGTGCTCACGACAATCTTATTTATTTGCTCTTTCCTCTGTCGGTGAATATGTTTGTGTAGCGCGTCGGCCACGTCGGCTGTGCGTATAATTTCTTTCTTAAACAACGAAACTTCCCCGAGATTTGTTAGAGAGCTCGCTCTTTTTATATCTCCTCTATTATTTCATAACATGATTTAGTAGTACGAGGAATAAATTTCGAAGTAATGCTTAGCGGAGCACACATTCATGTTGTTACCTCCTTGTGCTTGTTTAGCTTTATTGCTTTCAGAGCGGTGCCATCAGTCGTACGTATTCTATGTTGCACTGAAAGCGTTGTAGGGCCTCGAAGGCTTCTAAGAGGAATTTATTTCAGCAAACCTGCCAGACAACAATTCAGAACTGTTGGGAGGGTGGAGGGGGGTTATGAATAGGGTGAGGGGCGAGAGGAGGAAATGGATGAGGAAGAAGCCGGTAAATACAAAATTACCACTTCTCTTCTTGCTGCGTTTCGTTATAGTCACAGCCACGCCACGCCTTTAAGTCATATGGAACTGCGTGCGTACGCTTCATACAAACGAAGCGAGGCTCCTTTATCTCAACTGCCCAAACACCAACGAATCCCTACATCGAATAATTTCATATGTTTCCGTAACATTCATGCGAAAGTATATGACAAACATACGACGAATAGTATCCTGTGGACACAAATGCAATTATTGGAATACGGAGCGGGCCACTTCAGTAAGGATGCAAGCTTGTGAACTTCTTGGCAATCGCCAATACATCAAGTGAAGCGGCAAATGGCAGGCGCCCCTGCGGGCAGTGAGCAGCATGAGTGCATAACTGTGGTGTTCCATCTTCCACCCCATTTTAGATGACTGCTAGACGGAAAACGATTTACTGAGGTACATGAGTGAACTGTAAGAACTGTTCTACTACCGATCACATGAATTTTTCCTTGCTTGCGCTTTCTCAGGCGTTCACAAAAATACGAACAAAACCTTGCCGGACTACTTCGGCTGACGAATTATGTAGACAATGATATTTCTTAAGGCTCTTCCTGTCAGATTGGTCATAGCCCTTGTTAGCACGAAGTACTTCTCACGAGAGCAGTGCGACATTTTTGTGAGTGCACGGTTACCTAGCCTTCTTTATTTAAATAACGACCATGATAGTAATAGTAACCATGAACTCTCTGTCTACGTTTTACGGCGAAAAGTATAATCAGCGCAGTCTACAGCATTACTATTGTTTTTTATTTGCGCAGTGCTCATTCATCATTTTCTAGCAAGTGAAGCAAATTAACTAAATTTTTGCAGCAATTCTGCTAAGCTGGATTGTTTGGCGTGATGCTCCATGCAGGAAAAATTTTCCATGCGGTTTTGAGACCCCTTGCGCAGCTGCCGTTCTAAGTCTCCGTTCTGACGTTATGCAAGTTTGCCTGCACTGTGAAGATGTTCTAACAATCCTTCACTGTTGCTTAATCTATTATTCACACACTCAAGGTATCACGTATTGCTCACTCTGGTCAATGAAACTGAATATTAACAAGTGTAAAATAATGAGGATCTCTCGAGGAAGTACTGACTGCACTCCCTGTTTATTCCATTACTAATTTTCAGGGGTCATCTATCAATCCTTACAAATATCTAGGTGTTCACATAGACAACAATTTAACATGGAATAGTCATATCAATTATGTGATTAACAATGCTAACCGCACTATCCGCTTCTTGCGCCGTAACTTTTCATTAGCGCCTGTTTCAGTAAAACTTCTTTCACAAAACACTAGTCAGATCTAAACTCGAGTACGCCTCATCAATCTGGGATCCTCATTCTTGTTTACTTGTTAATGCACTAGAAGCCATCCAAAATCTCTCATCTCGTTTCATTGTCGCTAATTACTCCCGTACTGCTAGTATCTCATCAATAAAAACTTCTTTAGACCTTCCTACTCTTTCTGTCTGGAGGAAGCAGGCCCGCCTATGCCTCTTCCACAAATTTTTCTTCATGTATCCTGAAATAAAACGCACATTGTTCTCGCCACCTTCTTATGTTTCATCTCGCATCGACCACAACGTCAAAGTTCATGTGTCATTCTGCCATACCAACATGTACTTCCACTCCTACGTGCCGAAGACTTCATCCGAATGGAACCCCCTTCCTGCCTCCATCGCCAGCAACCCTGACCATGCATCATTCAAGACTGCAATCTCTAACTTGTAGCACCACTCCTCTCTGTAACGCCGCAAATAGCATTGACAGTATTTAAATAAGTAAATAACTATGATAACTCATATTTCCTCTTTACCTGCTTAGAGAATCTCTTGGTTTTTGTTAGAGCCAATTTTGCTATTTGTATCCCACATCATTGTTGTCATACCATGCACTTGTTAGTTTTTACGTATAACAAGCGTGTTATCATGTGCTAATTCCTAATAATTACAGTAACAGTTGTAATTAAAGTAGTTGTTCTTAGCATGGTAGAGCTTCAATATTATTTTTTTACTTGGAAAGCTGAAAAACAATACTCCTGCTCTGCAGACCCGATTTTCCTCAAGAGGCTAAATATTTCGTTTAGCCCGTACGGCGCAACGCATTCTCATTTTTGCTGAAGGGTGATAAGTAAATACACACATGCAAGGGGAGACCATAGCACTGCGAAGGCCAGGGATACTTCATTGGCAAGACTTGGGTGGAGCATATTGAATGATGACGGTGGCTGATGATTACCGGAGTGTTGAAATCTATCGAGCACTCTTTCTTCAACGCTAAAGATATACTTGCCCAAGGCCACAGTGGACAGGTTAGAGCTCTTGTCACAGAAGATTGGAATTTCAATCACACACATATCGAAATTTTGTAACTGGGCATATACTGCGTCTTGGACATTTTATGCTTTCCTGAATTAAGCGACGTTGCCTTTTATTATTCTACGCCAGCACTGCCATTCCATCCCTCGCGTGGAGACAGCGCAACCGTCGGTCACTATTTCTCATTATAATTTTCTGCTTCAATATTGATCGTCGCATAAAAATGCCTTCTATATCCAGCTAACGCTGCAGCAGTATACGTACTCATGCTTCCTTATCAAATACCGATCTACACGGCAAATTTATAGAGCAGCAGATGTGCGTCTCCCAGCTGTGCTTCTCGACGCCATCTGTGTAACGAAATTCACACGTGTCTCTCGCCACCTCTTCAAGGGGGCGGCTATTTTCGGCAAGTGGCTGTTCGCATCAGTCGAAGCCTGGGGTCATCTGGTCCGTCAAAGATAGGGTACACAACAAAAGACCAACGCTCCGGTCGGCACGCAAGGACGATGAGAGATTGGGCATGGCGCGACTGTGGTCCCATGCTCATACATGCGTGCGAACACTTTATATAAACAAGCGACGGCGAAATAAATAGCAAGAATAAGTGGATTGTAGGCGCCAGCTGTCTCGTGCCAGTCTGGCCCCTTTTGAGGTCTTTCGCGCATCGACCGGTTCTCCAGTGACATACCAGACGCGAGTGATCTTTTTCTTTTTTCCGCCTTTCAGAGTGCATCCTCTCTGGAGGTTGTAGTACGCGGCAGTTTCTTTAATACTGCAGCATTCCCGCAGCCAGGACCAGAAGGACGTCGCAACCGCTCGCCTGGCTCCCTGCAGTCCTGGCAACCCGCATGGATACACAGCGAAGGGAGCGTGTGCCAGCGATTTGTTTTCGCTTGTAGCGCTCCCAACCAATATCAGTTACGTTTTGCTCTTCTTCTAGCAAGAGCTGGGCACTTGCTCTTTCGTTTTTCGACGCACAGCGGTAGCTGGCATAAACTATCTCTAACCCTCACTCGCCTTGGCTCTGTCTTTCTGAACGTAATCCGGCGGTATAGTAATCTGCAAGTGAACGGAGGAAAGACAAAGTGCCTCGTTCACAGTTACCGGTTTATAGCTAGTTAAAAGCGATCACTGGTCTAATAAAGTGCAGTCCGTTCTGCATACGATATATGAACGCCTTGGAACGTTGCTCTACAGCGGTGCGCCATTCGTTGTAACAGTTACGATGGAGCGGCGAGTGAGAAAACTGAAACGCGTACTTCTTCATTGCTGCGTCTTCAGCGTAAAAGACAGAGCGTGGTGAGCTGTGGAGCTTTCGTCCGCGGAATCGAAAGTCCAAACGATTGAAGTGGTAGCTCGATTTTGAAGTGATTCGAGTTCTCTTATGATGTATGTTTGATGAGGGCTCCAGATGGAAGATGCATACTCGAGTTTGGACCTGACAAATGATTTGTATATATGCAAGCGTCTTGACATGAGGCGGTGTATGGCGTAAGTGTCGTCTGAGAAACCCGAGTGATTTATTAGCAGACGAGATGATGTTAGTAGTGTGATGACGCCAGGACAGGTCGTGAGCTAAGGTGATGCCGAGGTATTTGAATGATTGAACTGATTGTATGGGAACATTAGCAATGGAATAGGTAAACTCAAAAGGGTTACGGCGGCGACAAAAAGAAACAAGCTTACATTTGTTAGGATTTAAATTCATTAACCAGCGGTTACACCATGTTTGTATGTTGTTAAGGTCATGCTGAATTAGTGTTTGGTCATGAATGCTGGTTACTGATCGGTAGATTACGCAGTCGTCTGCAAACATACGAAAGTTACAAGATACATGCAGTGGTAGATCAGTTCCAACGATTGAAGTGCGAGAAGTTTCGCCTAAAGGACGAACGTAAAGGACAGAGTGTAATGTTGAACGAGATGATACGTAGCTTAGGAATGCGTTGTGGCGCAAAACTGAAGAAGGAACAGTATTCTCTCGTTTCTTCTTACTTTAGTTTTGAGCCCCAACAGATTCCGACACATAGGCCCCGATTTCAGACGTTCACTGTTCTAACATCACACGACCAACTACATGTCATACTTGCCATATTAACCTGATTTTCAAGTAGTGAGGTTAGCGCGTCCATGTCGGGATATTACTGTGCTCCTGTATTGAATGGACATGTCCCAACTGCGGCTGGTACAAACTGCGAGTATGCGTTTACCCGGTGTTCCTCACGTAGCATTGTAGAAGTGCAGCGGGGTTATTTTCAGATTGTTATTCCTGAGCAAAAGATAATACAAGCAGCGATAACCACTTTCGTAAGATTAGAGTGTGTGACGCAGTTGGTCGACCAAGCCCTACACAAACTGCAAATTTCCTTGAAGCTAAAGCTCCTTGACTCGAGTTTGTGTTCGTTTTGGGCTTACGACGTGCTGTTCAGAATAAACACTCTTAATATCCGGAACTACCTCTGAATTTATATTGTCTTATTTCAAGTTTCTTATTTCTTGTTCAACCGCCAAATAGCGACTGCTTGCATACTAGTGTACAAATCTGCTCAGGTATTCAACCAATCACAAATCTGCTGTGTACAGATTTGTGGAGAGTATAGATTGTACAAATCTGCTAAACAAGCAACGGTGTGCAAATAACGGGGATCATGAAGTCTTCACATTTTCGCCTAAGCAGGAGACATTCACTTTAGGCACTAAACGCGAGGACAAGAAATCAGGTAACACGACTGTTACCAGTGCGTCAATGTTAAACCACCCCCATTAGACATTCCCATTTCTATGACAACATAACTTGAATCAGCGCTTAAATATACGTCGGCGAACATCTGTACTATCCGCATGTACGCCTCATACGAGGTAAGGAACCTAACTATGTCATAAAAATACCGTCTGATTTACTACATAAGAGCCTTCAGAAAGCAGCAAAGCAAGAGTCGTCCTGCATGATAACTATACGGCTTGAGGGCTCTGTCAAAAGAACTCGTGTCTCATTGAGCTATAAAAGCACTGACAAGGAAGTTATAAAGCGTATAATCCCTTGAATATCCATCATTGTCGGACAACCTTCGGTGGAGGTTCATAGAACTGGTGAGCTAAAGGATCGATATATTGCAAACGTTTGTGGTTCGGCGTCGTCTGTAATGAAAGACGTGACAGAACAGACGCTAAGCATTCGTCTGGAGTAGCTGCTTAATCTGACGGACTAACTGGCATAGTGGCAATGTCACGTGCAGCATGTTTCCTTGCAATATAGTGACACAATTTTAGGACTCTTAAATTTCGCCATTTAAGAATGGAACGCGACAGCGTTATTGGGCTCCGTTCGCGTTAAAAGGCAAAGCGAAAATTAAATAAAGCCATCGTATCTCCCTGCGCGGCGCTGCTGAGGAGGTGAGTGGCATCCAGATTATGTTTACAAAAGTAATATCCCAGGTCCCACGCCTCCTCTATATGGGTGGCACAGCCCTGGTGTGACGCGGTTGGTATGGTAGAAATGCTGCAAAAATGGTTTGTGTTTGAGTTTTCTCATAACATAATTATGTTTCCTCGTACATTGAAACTACAGTCCGAGCTCTCACGCGTGTAGGCTGTAGTAAAGGCGTAGATTACATTCTCGTTCACTAATTTTACTTCGAGAAATTCAATTTTGTTCACTAACACATCTGCGCCAAGACGTAGGGCCTGTGTATTAGGGGTGGCTCGGGATTATGTTTTCTGCCGAGGACGCCGGCGCCTGCGCCGTCAGATTTTATGCAGCACGAGCTCCCTAGCGTTATCGCGTTAAAAGCTAACGTAATGTACGCAGGCCAGAAATAGTCACAGAAACCACGAGGACATGTATAAGAACGCTTGTGTTTCCGTTGCGTGTATGGGGGAATTTGTTTTGTTGGTATTGTTTCCTTTTCTTTTTTTTTTTGCTCATGCTGGAGGCCAAACTTGCTTTCGAAACGAAGTATGGAGGCTACGAATAATCAAAGAAAGATGTTACAGGTTATATTTGATAGGTCGTGACACAAAAGAAGTGAAACATTTTTACCGAGCATGGTGATTTCATGCCCAGCTCCGCCACGGTGGTCCGGTGGCTAAGGTACTCGGCTGCTGATCCGAAGGTCGCGGGATCGAATCCCGGCTGCGGAGGCTGCATCTCGATGAAGGCGAAATGTTGAAGCTCGTGTACTGTGCGATCTCAGTACACGTTAAAGAGCCCCAGGTGGTCAAAATTTCCGGAGCGCTCCACTACGGCGTCTCTCATAATCACAGCTGGTTTTGGGACGTTAAACCCCAGAAATCAATCAATTCAATTTCATGCCCCAACGTTTTAATTGATCCTTGTGCAGTAAACTTCAAGTAATTAATTGTGTAAGCACTCTATGTAGATTATAAACCTGCTTACATTTCCTCAAGAACACTGAAGTAGGTTTATAACGTAACTTAATGGTTAATTTTGTTATTTATTGCTGCTTCGTATGAACTACGCTGATTGACAAAAAGTAAGATTGAACAATTTGTTTTTCATGTTTAATATGCGGCGGGTATGTGGCTTTGCGAAATAAACATTAGCGCACACAGATATTATTAAGTAAAACCAGTAATACTGCATAGAGATTTGGTATGGAATGAACGAAGGCTCGTACTGGTAGCGTTCACGCCATGTATGTCTGAAATTGAAGGAGCTATGCTCAGATACTCGTTTACAGCTTTTAGGTCGGAAGCAAAACTGTGACGTTCTCATTCCAAAATATAAAGGGCACAAGAATAGCTTGCTTCATAAAACAAAGCAACGATTCTCGGTGTAAGGAACGAAACTATCAAAACGCGAACCTGTCGTCCATACGTAATACCCATAGTTTACAATTCACCGCGTAGGAGATATATTATTATTATTACAAGGTGTAATCTTTCACACAGTCCCCTACTATATTAAAAAATCGCAAGGAACAAAGTCTATATAGGTAGTGAGAATGTATGATATACTACATTGCCAAAGGCAATCTTTTCTTTTTCTAAGAGGAATACAAGGATTTCTGTCAAGACTTCTGTGACCGTTAATTAGTGCATCAGCCAAAATGAGCCACTTTGGCTGGCACTAAAATGCACGGAATATCTTTCCTGATTTCTTCCTAGAAAAGAGTGTCTCGGAACGGAAGAGTGGCCATTTAGCGACTTTTGGCTTTGGCTTTGAAATCATGTGCAGCAATTTGGCGATGGTTATGGCGATGTAGCACGACTACGCCGAGCGTCCCATGGACACCACTGTGGTGATCGGCTGCGGGGTCCGTGAGAACCTTGGTTGCGACGACTTCGGCGCCATCGTGAACAGCGCCACTATCGTCTATGCCTTCGAGAATACGATGACCACGCACCACAACGGGGGTCACACTGTTGATCACTGCTGTCGGTGGGCCACTGCGGATGAGTGGCGACGGGGTGCGGGGAAAAGTCCGTATGGTGTCCTCCCCTTGGTGTTCCAAGGAAAGCAACCGTTGGGGCAACGACGGCCGGACGTGGCTTCACTGGACTCACAAATAACGCCTTTCCTACACTTGGCCTTCCATCATGGCTTCCCGCCTTGATAATGAAGCCAGCTGGCTGCGATTTGATGACAGAAACGGGATTGGAGTCGTACACCGACGCCAGCCGGCGCAGAGGAGGCCGTGCCGGGCTCATTGGTCCGAATGTGAGCACGGAAGCCATTCGCATCCGCCACGTAGTCCACGCGGCGAGAGATGCCGCTGGCGTCGGTGTATCCGTAAGAACCGCGCTTGTTATTGTGGGCGTCGCTGGTCTCGTGCCGGTACTGGGTGTTGCCGAACTCGTCTACCGTCTCATAGCCAAACTCGTACGGGTGCGGGGGCTGCAGGAAAATACTTCCTGAATATAAAATAGCACAACACTACAAGTAGCACTGCGCGTGATACGATGAAATAACACGTACCAGAAGCTAAATAAATCAGCATCGGTTATCATCAGAATCAGCTCCCCTCTATATATAACAAATGATTACGCTGCTTCTCTAACCCTTTTTTCAGCGTTCACCGAGTTTTTCTCGCTCCATTTCGCCGCAGAAGTTCAGAATTTCCGTAAATTCGTAAAAAATGAAGCACGCCTAGAGGCTTAAGCGGTCACATGCACACTGATAACGTCTGTAATATTATCTTCTTATTGTAACGCACCAGTACATTGCGCATTGAGGTGGCATTCCATAACTGCAAACGTCAGAGCAATAGCCGCTTGCGTGCTTATAATCACCTGCCAATAGACAGTATCAGATTCTAAAGTCCTTTTTATGTGATTTCACGCCTCGTGCAGGTTAATAACATAAGTAGGCTTATAACAATCATCTAATTTTTGACGATGTGCGCTGCAGTACATGTGGTTTGCAGCTACAAGGTGCCAACACGTTGCCGGCTTAGACATTTCGGCAGAGTTATTCAACGGAAAGTACTTTTCTGACTCAGTCTACAGCAAGCATGCTCACAAATGAGATTATAATGATGCTATAGTCTACTTACGTAGTGAGGCTCGGAAGGTGAACCAGGCACCACAACTGGTGTCGCTACCTTGTTGACAGTAGGAATCAGTGGTAAGAAAGTGCGCACAGCTGGTCTTCCTCCCACTATGGCACCACCGACAGTAGGGGACGCTGGACCTTGCTTTATGAGGACGGTTGGACGGGGAACAAATGCACTGTGCACAGGGACTACTGGAACTGGAGATATTTGTGCTACTGACGGACGTGTTATGTGAACGGAGGGAGCTGGGCCGGCGTGCGTTTCCGTGATTGGAGGACCCAGGGGGGAGGATGGTAACGGGTACCTCTCGAGCACCGGTGGGATTCCGTGAAAAGTGCCAGCAGCCAAATTCGGTGGCGGTAACGTATCAGCCCTCGTTAGCACCTTTGGGAGGCGCCTCCCTGGAAACGATTGTGGCATGATGGCATTATGTACCCGGGGAAGCACGAAGCCCGAGTGTCCCTGGTAGCCGGCTTGTACTGTAGTGATCCCACAGAGGCTTAGCAGAACCTGCGAATAGAGATTAGAGTGTTTTGGGCATACTTACAACTTCAGCTTAATCATCTAACTACAACATTGTTAGATACAGGAAAACTACAATTTCATACACCCCTTCTCGACAAACTTATTGTCACTTACCAAAGCTAGCATGACGCGTTTCCCGACACCCATCCGGTGTCGCGCGCTTGTCGAGTGGCCATATTGCGACGTGCTTGCTGTGCGTTTTTATAACGACAGCGTTTCCACTCGTCCCTGATGGCAACGGAGACTGCAAGATTGAGGACAATGGCAGTGGGACTACCCGCTGTTCTTCAGTTCTGCATCCATAGCTGCGGAGAAGACGCGCTTCCTTCTTGCCCCTCACTGAGCGGCTGATTGTGACGGACGCCTAGGAGCTCCGCGACCCCCTGATCTACTTCAGCTGCCACGCCCTATGGGGAACATCAGCGTTTAAGCGCAGATCGGCCACGCCACTGTGTGCAAACGAACCCTGCTGTTTCACTTTCACCTCACCTGTTTCCTTGCCTTCTTCCGCTCGGTGTGGCAGAATGGGTGGTCGAAGTGTGCGTGCGGTAAACAACTGTTCGGAGCCCGTTAACGCGCACTGTGCTTGAATGCGAAGTCACGTGCTGCGGCGAGGCGTGGTTGACCTCGACGTAAACCCACTACTGGGCGCGTATGGCTACGGCCATTAGGTGCAGGCAGCTGAATTTATTGCCCAGTCGTAGTGTTACATTCAGCTCTCGCATCTAGCGCGAGTCATGTGTGGCAGTCCGTGAGTATTTGAGTAGCTGCGTGAGATATGTTGCTGTTCAGCGTAACGAAGGAAGACAATATAATAGATGCCGAAAAAAAAATAAGTGGAATAGCTATGAGAAACAGTTCTGTACACATGTTAACACCCACCACGAATCGAACAACTCGAACGCCGTCTTGGTAACTTATCGTGGACATAATATTTACTATACGATGCAGAATATCAAAGAATGGTTGAATATTTAGCTTTTCCTGTACATAGCAGGTCCATAAGTGTAGACAGGCTAGTGATGTGTATTAGCGTACACACCGCATTGCCTAACAGAGAAGTCAATCGATTTTCCTCCGCAATCAGAAACATTGTCGATTTTGCCTAATCACAAGGCTTTGAAAGAGTGACAATGATTTTACGTGTCGCTGTGGGTTTCTTTGAATGCTGGTGTGACGAGCAGTATGGCAGTGGCGTAGGCGCTGTCGGATTTCAGCGGTGCCCGAGGTGGCACCTAAAGCATACCGTCAGCATTATATGCTACCGGAGACTCACAGACTCACATATATTTAGAATAGCATTCACCATTCACTGACATGCACATAGGCGTTGACCGAGACGCTAACGTGACCGCGCTGTACTTCTGACGACAGCATTGTGGTGCCAGCTAGCTGCCATGACTCAAACAGAGCTGAGTGAGAAATGAGTGGGTTGTAGGTCTTGGTTTCAAGGGAACCTTACATATCCGAGTGCTTTGGTCAGCCACGCAAGAGACGTGCGTGCCTTGTAGGTAGTCAGCATGACAATAGTGACGCCGATGCCTACAGGCAGTTGCCATAGCAACATATGTCTACTGACTTCACCTGAGCATCATGTGTGCCACCGACAAACTGAACATAGGTCTACGGCCTGGTCGAAAGAGTCGAAACAGCAAGTGGCGACGATTACTGGAAGGACTAAAGACTCCTTGAAATTCCACCTTCTACTGTCCGTTTATAGCGATCTTCAGGTAGATCAATACATAAGCATTTGGCAATGAAAGAGAAAAAAAACTGTTGTTATCCTGTACAAATAACTGGCGATCCAGGATGAAAAATCGTCGCCAATACAAAACTGCGACAGCATGCGCGATGCCGACTATTATGGTCACAGTGGCATCGTCCAATATCTTAAGGCGTGCAATTTTTACCACCCCACCTTTAAGTGTATCGCGACCGCGATGCGCTGTTTATACCACCCCACTTTCACGTCTATCTCGACCGCCTCTCACAATGTACAATGTACAATTTACAATGTACAATGCACAAGCGACTGTAACCGCGATGTGTGATGTCGCGCACCATGCTAGTGCCACTGACTCTGACAGTGTGCTATATGTGCCCCCTCTTTCTCTTTCCTTTCACCTTTCAATCTCCTCCGTCCCCTTCCCCTCGTCCAGGGTAGCATACCGGTTGTCCTACACTGGTGTAACCTCCCTGCCTTTCCCTCTCTACTATTTCCTTCCTTCCTTCCTGTGTAGTTGAAATATGGTTAGAAGCAATGTTTCTATTACTGCTGTTGACTATGGTGTTTTGCGTTCCGTGAATCAATGTGGAAGGTTATTATTGAGAGAATTTCTCTGTTATTCACCCACTGCGAGAAGCGATTAACGTGGTCAACGTGCCGCATACATGCGCTGCATAGTTCGGGTTACACCTTACCCGACCTAGAAGCTCTTTCTGATTTACCATTACAATCAGCGGAAGAAGCTTTCTGCTGCATTTCATTTGCGCAGCTTGTTTGGTACTGGACAGGCCAAGCCCTTGTTCACAGGACAAACACCTTTTACAATGCTGAATTATGTAAGGTTGTCAAAGGACCCCGCCATGAACACAATTCCGCGTCTCCCTGTGATTGACGCCTAGTTCAAGCGAACTCCGTGACGAGACACCCTCGTGGTAGAAAAAGATTAGCATTTCAAATGGCGCTTGGTCTTGCCCTTTTGTGCGTCCGCTTGAGTCATCGCATACTCTGCAGCTCGGCCTTCCGCATGGTCTCGCGCACATATTACGTGGCAGTCTTGCACAGGCGCATGGCTGTGCTTCTTGGAGTTTCACTTCACTGACCACACTCAGTCACTACAGTGGTTATGACGGTTACGACCTTCCCTGTTTCCAAGTCTGCTGCTTACGCTTGAGAACGTCACCGACAGCCGTACGACATGCAGCAAAAGCGACAACATCAAAAAAGGAGCGCTCGACAATTCTAACAGAGTGTATATTTGATAAATGTATGACGTTAACTCTGCCTTTTCCCGGCGGCGGCGGCGGCGGTGGCATTTTCGACGTAGGCAGAAATGATAGAATCCCATGTAATGTGCGTTATCAGTGCACAATTAAGAACCCCAGGGAGGGGGGGGGGGGGGGGGACATAAATGCCGAAGTTCCGAGAAGCATAAATGCCGAAGCATTGTTAAGGTCAGTGTTTGAGTTTTTTTTCGCCCTACCTGAGACCGCGCGTGCACACTGAGGAAGACGGTATAATTTCTCCATAACATAAGCCTCCATAGAAGCATCTGCGTTAACGCACAGCTTCACGGCGCCCTCCTCTAAAATCATGATCGGGTGCCCTTTCTTTGGTTCACATATTCATTCTCAATCACAGCGTGGTTTGTGAGAGCGCGTACAGTTGAGGCGATCGTTCTGCATTTCTTTTAAATAAATATTTTGTCGCCTACCTATTAATAATCACGTTCGTTTACACGTCAGGCCACACTGAGGGGCATCAAGTGACAGTGTCCGAGGAAACCCACTTAATAATGTAAGGATCGTATATCGTGAATTCATGCTCTTCTAAGCAAAGTTAGCCTGCATGTTTCTTCGAGTGCAGCCTTAACAACTTGTTAAGTGCAGCCTTAACTTGTTAGAGCTCGCAAAGTAGTTTACGAGTAGAGAGAGAGAGAGAGAGAGAGAGAGATCATGGGCGGAACAACTACTATCAATTAACTTGTTAGAGCTGCTAAAGTAGTTTACGTGTAGAGAGAGAGAGAGAGAGAGAGAACATGGACGGAAGGCAGGGGGGTTAACCGAAAGGAAAATATCCAGTGTGCTACCCTGCACTGGGGAAGGGGTAAAGGGAGACAGAAAGGGATGGAAGAAAAGAATAAAGGGAGAAAAAGAGAGGTCGAATCACGCACACACACAAACTCGGCGGTGTCAGAGGCGGTTAACGAGGCCCGCTGCGGGGCAAAAACTTGAGCACAGCCTTCGTGGCTTTCTGCTGTGAGACTCTATTGTTCCTTCATTCCAATACGGTTTACTCAGACAGCAGTCGGTCAACAAGGCATGACAATTCTGCGGCGAGAGACTGTCGCTGGGAGCAGTACCCAGGGCAATCGCAGAGGACGTGCACAATCGTTTCCTCGCTGCCGCAGTGAACACAGGCAGCACTGTCTTCTAGTCCGATGCGATAGCCAAAGCTTCTTGTAAATGACGTTCCTAGCCACAGGCGGCAAAGCACGTTCATTTCAGACCGGGTTAATCCATGCGGAACTCGAAGTTGGAGTGATGGGTCGAGGCGGTGAAGGCGGGTATGCAGAAGACCAGGAGTGTTCCATGTCGCTATAGTCATATCACGCGCAAGCGAGTGAAGTTTTCTTACTGCATCCGTAGTTTACGAGTAAGTGGTATGTGGAGGGTCATAAGCTGTTCACAAAGCCACTAGGAACACGGATACGTTAACTTTAATGGAAGCGCGGCTTATCAGTCTTGCATGTTTTCTTTTTTTTTTTTTGTTAACCATGGTACAGCGTCTGACACGTACGCTCTTCATGACTCTAATGCGCCAGCTTGTTTTCTTTAGCGCCAGTAAGTTGCACATAACTACACGTGTGTTATCTAAACTTCTTGGGTTGCCTAACAACTTTTCCAAGAACGGTGCACCCCTGCCTGATAAAAGAGCACAACTCGAGCTCTTTGCAGTTAAAAATACTTTAGGAAACATCGTCATTTATAATATTCCTGCTCACATCAAGTGTCAAAAAGAAAAAAAAAACCAAGAGCACCTTAAATTTCTGCCAGAAGCAGGCGTATAAAGAGACTTCAATTAGCCATTCTACGACACGATCTTGTGCTGCTAGATATCGAGTTGTACCAGGAGCTTAACAATGAACACCACTAAGAAAACACTGCCATTTCTCCTCATGACGTGTGTCAGGCATGACATCCCATAACACAAGTTTCACAACCATCTGACGCACATGTGTAAACCTCTGTGAACCGCTTACGCACTGCTTTATTCCTGTAATGTCTGTGGAATGCAACTGATGGTGATGGTTACAGTCGCGTTAACTTTATGTGATTCAGTGTGGGATCACTCGCAACAGTTATGCGAGATGTGAATGGCGCACCTGCGGCCTGGTAATGACTGCTAGTGAGAAATTAAAGGAGGTTACTCTACGGAAAAGAGAAAAGCCTACTTACCACACCATGACCGGCTGTCGCATCACTGACATACGAACGACACTCAATAGTCTGACGTAGGCGAACTGAGGCAAAGATTAATGAGATGAAAACATGGGCTGTGAGCTGGATGCCGTGCTGGAAACAACAGCGAGGACGTCTTCGGATAATGGCGTAGGGAAATGACCTATCCATTATTTATTCGAAGTTCTTCTTGCTTCACCGCGGATGGGTATGCGAAATTTGGCGACAACGAAACGCTCCTAAGAAGGCGCAAAGGCAATCGCCATGTTTTATTTATTATTTTTATCAGAAATGACAACATGGTGTACAAGGCGTTCTTGCGTTACAACACCTTCAGGTTCCAGTACACAATTCGAGGAAGCTTTAAAGCTTGTTTGTAGGTACTTGACAAGAATACAAGTAAGAATGAAAACGTTAAAGTTCAAATCTCCGCAATTATAAGCAACGTGCGAAAGGTTTCGTATAGGCCATTTTACAAAAATCTACTGCACTCTGGCTCATCTCTTGACAAGGAGACGACAGCTAACGCAAAGACAGCAAGCTTAAGTAAGTCTAAACGTGTGAATAGACACATAGAATGCACTTGAAGAGTTATACTAAAACTTTATATTTTCTTCATTTGGGGAGTGTCAATAAATTTTGTAATAAGGGGCGAAAAATTGTTGGTACCACTTAGAAACACTGCTCAATCTCTTTTTTTTTTTTTTTTGAAAACTGTGCTTGACACATGTAATCACGGGCATATCCGACAAACTAGTTATCAATGTCCTCGGTGACATTATACACACAACATGGCGTGACACCTTCATCCACCGTACAGGCTGATGCCTTAACATAGATATATTACTACACCACACGCAAGCTGTGCTTGAAGGCAGACACCAATTGAGGTTGTTGAAGAGTTCAGCATATCTACGCAGTTGAAGCAGTGTATAAAGATTGCCGACGTATAAGTAGTCACAAACGTTGCATCAATATATAAGTGGGACGTGTATCTTGCTATCAAAGAGCATTCCTGACTTCTTGTGCCTCAGTGGCAGGTACCCAATATTATAGGATTGAACAGGAATGAGCCCGCACCAACTGGCACAGTGCACAAAAAGAAATTAAAGAATATTGAGCATACGCAAGAATTAGACTTTAATTCAAGCCGTCGTGGTGCTTTAGGAATGCCTAAGAGCCTGACTAAACGCCAGTTTAACCTTAAAAATTTCGCTTTTCACTAAATGTAGTAGACGCGGGCTTGCCTATTGCGGCTAAGATTACATAATAATTTTATTTTAGTCTACTTCCTGATATATTCGCATTCGGTCGTATATCCACAAGTGTACATTCATCAGCCCCAGCCAAAGCTAGCAATAGAACCACTGTAAAAACTCCTTGAAGCATCACATCCCAGCTCGTGCAATCAACCTTTCATTGTATTCCCATTAGGTCATGGGGTGGACTCCTGGCTCTTAAAACTATTAGCACCATTTCCTCCGTATGCACGAATGGCACCGTAGAGGCAGTTATGTTTGTACGGATTATTTACCGCTAGATGCAACTACAACGCATCCACTGCCTACTTTCATATTCTTGCCGGACCACCGATCTATCTGAATTGAGGGGCTTTGGTAAGTTTCCCTCTGCCGTTCGCTTTGTGAGTTTGACCTGGGTTACGAACCATGGAACTTTTGTCAGAGGATATCTGATATTCTTTCCTCCACTAAGACACCCGCTGATGCTTCCTTCTTAGATTCGCAAGAGTGCAAGGTGTACAAGAAATGCGTGCAGATGCTCTAGCGGATCTTAGCACCTATATTTTCAACGGTCTTGACTACTTTTCCGTGGTTCATGTCAATGTTGTTTTCCTAAAACAGCGTCAGTCACCACGTTCAAGTAGACTTCCGGGCAACGCATTACAAGAAATTAATTGCTTGTAATTGATTACATTCTGCTGTAACTTTTTTATATCCAGGTTACTTCTTTTGAGAAGTAACTGTCGTTGTAATACAATTACTTGTTCCTGTAATTAATTATGAGTTACAAAATTATCTGCACGTAAAATTATCAAATTTTATTGTCAAATTTCTAGCCGCACTCTCAATCATCATACGGTAGCGTGAACCGCTAAACTAAATTTTGACGACTGTTGAAACACGTACGTGCAGGCTCCAATTTTTCGGGACTAGACCTACCGGCAGCCTCGTTTTTTATGCCGCGCCATACATGTGGATGTCTCCTACCATAATAATAAGTTGTACTAAAGGTTGCGTAAGTGGTAACTTACAGCCCTCTGCAGAATATCTACAGCCTCTACCCTCTGACGGGCTGCAACCCTTTTTAACAGCCGAGCTGTTAGAGCACATCACTCCGCGTATATATTGAACAGGAATCTGTCCCACATGGTCACGCGTGCTGACATTGGTGCGCGTGTACTACTTCTATGCACGCTCAGTGTTATGCCGCACAAAATGCGGGTATCTGCCAAGCAGGTCCTAAATTAGCAGAGCCATGCATAGTGTAGTGTAGCAAGAGGGTGGAAATGAAAGGCGAAATGTGAAATTTCGAAGTTTCAACATTTCGATGGAGGCGAACTGTTGAGACATTTCGCATCCATCGAAATGTAGCCGCCGTGGCCAGGATTCGATTCGTCAACTTTCGCATCAGCAGCCGAGAACCGTAGCCGCTAAACCACCGTGGCGGGGTGCTTTTACCTTATGAAGTACGAAAATACGTTTCCATTACTGTTCACCGCAGCATGTAAGCCTGGAGTAGTAACACCAACACAATTATGTTCACAGCAACGTCGGCAACGTTGAAATACGGCAGTGACATCACGCTGCAAGCACGCACAAACAGGCGGATGGGCCCACTTTTTCATATTTAGAAGGTTGCAGCGAACGAGGCAATATGCAAATTGCGAGCGAGACAAGCGAAGAGCTGCACTTTCCGCGCCATAACATCCTGGGGAGTGTCACGGTATACCCTGATAGCTCGCTTGAATGCACGTTGACGTCTGCAGTTGGCGCTGTATGCTGAAAAAGGCTATTTCTTAAAATTCCGCGCACCAAAGAACGTTCCGTTTGATATTTCAATTTTATAAGTTACGCCAGGAGTAATGGTGTTCCGGGCGGAACTAAACGTGTATGATGGCGTCCTGCTGCGAGAACTGTCGGCGGCTCTTCTCCATGTCCGTTTTCATTAATAACTGCCTTGTAGGCTTGTTGACCCGTCAGTGGCTCCTTGCCAGAGAAGAAAAATGAACCTGTTTCCTCCAACCTGCCTGGCGCTTACCTTAATTATTCTTTCTTTCTTTTTTTATCCCGAACTTTCAGTGCAGATGCCTTCGTGCTCGTTCTTGCGGTATTGTAACAGACCGACAAGGAAACTGTAACTCCTGTTCGACTGGGGCATTTCCAGCAGTGCAAGCCGGCGAGCAGACCGAAGGTTCGGTGCCTACTTCTTGTGTATAAATAGCGCGTAGAAAGCATTCCCTTTTCATTTTCGTTTACACTTTCACTACGCTTAGTTGTTAAATCTAACTGCATAATTCCGAAAACGGCACGATGTTCTGTGGGCTCACGTTTAATTTAGCAATAATTTAGAAAGTTAGGATATTTGCTACGTTTAGTGGATGTTTGGTGCAGGGCTAGAAGGCGCGGGCTAAAAAAAAAGGGCAGAAAGGATACAGCTGAGATAAAGATATATAATACTAATACAGGTGTATTGGCACCTTCATCACCACGATTTAATATATGGTACTAAACTCCTTTCTTCTTTCTTCACCAAGCAAGGAAACAATACCGGTCTCTCAATGAGCGAATTTGGCACTCGTTGGACTATTTTTTCTATTCGTCGCGATTAAGTAATAGTCGGGGAGAAGAAGAGAGGTGGGATTAAAAAACACCTTTTGAAACCCTCTTCATTTTTGGCACATGGGAAGTTATTGCACCTGCGAGCGAATTCTGCAGAGCTCAATATGCATCCGTATCTTTTCTTCCAACATCCGCCATCCACTATTAATGGTCCTGAATGCAGTTGCCATTCACGGAAGAAATATTTTAGTTTCATATGATGCAATCAATGGCGCATAGTCCCTGCTACCGTAATCCTCGATTTGAATCATTACTTGTCGCCACAGCTGCTGTATGCTGAAAATGCCTTGCAATCGATAGCGTGCTTGAGCAATCCCTCTGTTTAATCTCAGCTGCTGTGGTCAAATCTCTAAGCAGTGCATCCATTATGTCGCCCATGGTGCGAGATCCTCGCTGAACATCATTTATCGTCGCTTATTTATGTGCCTTATTTTATTTGTAAAAAAGTCGCCTGTTGACTCCAAACGTGTCTCTTCGAAAATATGCGTACTATACACGGAAGCCTCATGAATATGAGCCAGCAGGCACATGCACGTTTGTTTATGCAAGTTGCTTTCACTTTTTTTCCCCTTTCGGTCTTTTACATCTTCTTTTCCTCTTACATTTTCGTAGAAGAGTAGGCAGACGTTGTCAGCCTGCTCTCTTCATTTCCTTCGTGCCTTTGTGCGTACATGTAGAGATACGAAATAATAATAATAATAATAATAATAATAATAATAATAATAATAATAATAATAATAATAATAATAATAATAATAATAATCATACGTAGAACTGAGAAAGTAAAACAGATGCCAGAAGCGCCCATTATCGCATCAGTTTGTGAAAAGTGAAAAGCTCATATGCATTTTAAGAAAGAAAATTTTGGGTGCTCTTGCGCTGTCAAAAATAAGTGATCCATGAATATGGCCGCCATTCCATATGCACACAAGGTGCCACACGGCCTAAGAAATGTGGGAAATAGGTGTGGGGTGAGAGTGACTTTTTGAACACCTCAGAAGCTTAGGTTCATTTGCCTCATCGTCCACAGTAGAGAACTGGGGTCCATACCTGTCATTGGAAAGTGCGGTAAAACGCACGTGAAGCCTCTCTTTGTAGGGTGTTGTTTAAACGTCAAGTATCAAGTCCCTCTACACTGCGGTCACGTGTGCATCGGCCAGACTGGCCTATATATTAACGATACATAGACCGGTTACAGCGATAGTGATGTTGTGGCTACAGGCGGTGTTAGCCTGGCAGACCTGGCCGGCAATTGCTTCGCCCGAGCGTCTCTGTCCATGTCGCATGCGTCACCACGTGTCACTCAATCCTGTCTCTTAGAGAAATGTTAAAAGCAGGGCCGACAACTTCTTGCGAACCGTCCGTGTACCCTCAGGATATATAATTTGTTGTCATGTTGTCCATGAGTGCGTTCCTGTCAGGGCAAAAGCGCTTGCAGGACCAAATGTAGGGGTCAATGCCCCCACTTTGTTGCACTCCGTGCGCAATGGCGAAGCAGCGCCCCTAACTTTGAGACCATGAGGGAGTGCATGCCGACCACGTTCTGACTCCGTGCAGAAAAATTGAGTCGCTGCGGCTAAGTGCTCTTGTAACGAAAGATTGGTGTGGTTGCTTCCATAAATAACGGAAATGATCAAGAATTGTCCGTTTTGCTAATATCTGAGTAACAGGAGCTGCTATCGTCGGTTGGATTGAAAGTGCTTCGTTGGCCAGGGCATCTGCTCTTTCGTTGCCGTTGATACCAAAATGCGAAGCTATTCACAGGAAAAGTATTATAGTTCCTTATTGGACCGTTTTTTGCAGCGATACTAATGAAATTCGACAGAACTTGTTAGGAGGAGATCCACGGCAGAGCTGCTGAATTGCCGACTTTGAGTCTCAGAGAATGACGGCTTAATTGTTTTGTGGGTCCGTTCTTCAGTATGCGTAGTGCTGCAGCAATAGCAACACTCTCCGCAACCGTTGAAGAGACTACGTTGTCCAAACAGCCAGACCACGCATACGCAACAGATAGAATCCAATATGCCGCAGAGCAGCAGTTAGTGTCCATACTAACAGATCCATCCGTGTGCGCATGTAGATGATCGCTGTATTTAGCATAGAAATGCTCAAGCACCCGGTAGCATGCTTGAGAAGGAGGAGTTGGTCGCTTGGATTTCAGCCTAGGAATGCACAGTTCGTAGGAGACGTCTTCGAACGTTCAAGGTGGGTCACTTTGTTGCCTTCGTTTGGGACTCTTGGCGCCAAGCATCTCCAAAGTACTGAGAGCGGCATAGGAGGGAGACCTCTTCGTATTTCTGTATTAAACGCTTGCCTCATCAAACAGCTAAATTAATCTAATTGGGTATCTAATTGCCTGTCTTGCCAATGTAATCTCCTGTTCGCAGAAAAGTAATTTTGTTTCATCATTCCCATCAAACAACGCGGGAAATCTCGGAGGCACTTCATATCGCGAAGAGCGCCGCAATTTGCGCAAGCCAACCAGCAATATTACTTCATGCCAAGGAGGACAATTTTATTAATCGAGTCTGAACACGTGCCCTAGGTTTTTGCCTTGATCTAATTCCTTTGAGATGAGCGATGTTGTTTTGTGTATGTATGTGCCTTCTTACGTACAGTAAATATTCAGTCGTGATTGCGCACTTGTGATGTTTGTGTTACCTCCTCAGTCCTACGTTGTTTTTGCGCTCTAAGTCTGAACATGCTATACTAACTGGTCCACCTAGCTATCCTGTCATTAAGAATACACAATGCAGTGCCCATTAACGATTTGCTGTTCCTCCTGTCTACACTATCGTTCATGCTAATAATTTGACTTCAGGAATGGTGGGTGGTTATTGCTTCAGCAATGAAGAAGCAGCCTCTATTTGTACTTCGAGACTCCGAAGGCAATTAGGCAATTCTAGAAAGCAAGTCAGTTATAAGCAACTCACATACTGTGGCCGTTTGTGTTTTTGTTTTTTATGCAATATGAGATGCTTACATAGAGGCTTTTCAGAACTTTGTACACGCAGAACGCACAGCGCATCCTATGCAAGGTAAAATATAATGTGCCTTTACTCTGAAACAGACACTTCTGAGCTCTTTCAAGGTGATGAGAAACGCGATCAGAGCGTTCGAGTCATATTCTCATCCAAAAGCTGCAGTCGCCGCTCACTGCAATGCGGGAAGATACGTATTGTATTGAAGGGCGCGGGAAGACAACATAATTACGTGCAAGTGCACGCATAAACCGCAGCCTTGAGCGCGTCCGCGCTGGTGTGACTCGATGAGCAGAGCATGGTCACAAATGATCCGGGAAGACGCCTCTCGCACCGTCGTTAATAAAAGCGCCTCTCATGTAGACTTGAAACCTATACTTTGAGAGCGATCTTCAACGGATGCCTCTCCGTGCAACGACCTTCCCAGCCCTTGTGGCTTCAAGGTGAAGGAAGAGATTTCCTATTCAAGTGCAGCTCGTATATCGTTCTCGGTGCCTAGCTCTCCCGCGAAACCAGTCGTCGCGTGAGCGGGAGACATCCTGTAGCCTTGGCCTGGATGTGCTTTAATGAATTACATGGCGCTCTATAGGTTGAATTACGACCAATGCAGGAGAAGCGCGACTTTGCCTTATCTGCTATTTTCATTACATGCCGTCTATGGGGGCTGTATTGGCTCGATTCTTTCCTCCCATTGAAGTGCATCTTCTTGTTCGGTTTCATTTTTTTTATGCCTCATTTTTTTAGTAGCTAAGAGACATGTTACATGTAGAAATCCTATAGCGAGGGTTGAGCACGGTTCCGAGTTCACATTAGTTGCGGCTTGTATCTTCCCAACATATCAGTGCTGACCAAAGGAAGGTGAACTTCAAGAAGGGACATTACACACAAGAAGACAAGGTAACATCAAAAGCCCCGCTGAAGCTTTATTTGACAAGTGACGAGGCCCAATTTGTGTGGCGTTTCCCATCGCGCAAGTGCATGAGCGCGAGAAGTAGACGACATTCAAGGGATTGATTGATATCGGCACCATCCTTGCATAGGTTTGAAAAAGTTGTTAGTAGTAGTGCAGAACGCCAAGACGTTTGGCTCGCACAAGCTTTTTTTTAACACTTTCGTAGTTTCACGAGTAGCTATGTCTTTACTGTCACTTGGGATCTTAACATAATGGCATTTAAGTTGAGAAATCAAGCGTTTGCAGTGCCCAAGAAGACGCGGAAGAAGATCTGGCTATCCCTGAAGTTATTAGCATGTTTCTGATTAATCTGATTCATTCATTTTCACACCGGCTGATCTCTTTGTCCCATACGAAAAATTCGCAATTGGTGGTGCACGCCCGTGGTGCCCATGACGTTGCTGCCCACGGTGGTGGTTAAAGAATGCTTCCTGCAGTTATGCTGGCCATATAGCACATTTCACAAAGGAGCTGTTAAGATTTTCCTTAATCCCTTCTACACGGACCCAATACCATCCTCGTGAACGGCCTCTAGCTTACCTGGCATCTCGCATCGCCTAGAAATGCTTCGGAAGAAGGAAAGTAGGAGGAGAGGGGAAGATAAGTGGAGAGTAGAAGGAAAAGAAATAAATAGAACAAAATAACATTTCTTATCGACGCGGGATTTAAGCCTACATAACCACGGTGCGATGGCGAGTGTTGTAACCACACGGATAACCAGGCATGCTAGCTGAACACGCATTCATAGGAACCATGTAATCGTGTTGCTATGGACGAGAGAACGAGAATAAGATAGAAAGAAAAAGAAAGAGAAACAAAGCGATAAAAAGAATAAACAGTTAAAGAAGGAAAGAAAGATCGTAGCCTTGTATAGGGTAGTATGACAAGAGGTGATGTAGGAAAGTGCGAGTGAGCCGGTATGAAAGGAAGTGGAAAAGCGGTAAAGCATAGCATAGGCATGTGCAGTATATTATGGCAGGGGGTGGGAAAGCGAAGTGAGGGTGAGGAGGAGACTGAGGAGGGCAACTCCATCGGCTTAGCTGTTTCCTCAGCCTTTGCAATGCTAGCGCGTAGCTGCCCCAATTTTTAGAATAGCATAACTCTGATTGCGCATTACCACGTTTCTGACTAAGTCATCTCGGCAGACAATGCAGATTTTTTTAGTCGTACGGCTGCAGATGTTTAATGTCTACAACATTGTTATATGCAATTGTTCCTCGGCGCCGTGGTCTTCTTTCCGTGATAAGCTACTTGACGCAGTTGAAGCTCATGTATCAAATAGATGACTAAAAAAGAGAACGAAACGAAAGCCTTGGTTTAATGGTGACATTCACAGATTAATTAGGAAAGCACGAAATTCGTACAGAAAATTTCGAAAAAAGAGTACCGCGTCTAATGAACAAGAGCTGAGGAACGCAAACCTGATGCTGAAATCAGCAGTAAAATCAAGAAAGGATTTGTTTTCTTCCCCAGCTGAGTGATAGGCTAAAGAAAAACCCGAAAGAGTTCTGGAAGTATGTGAAACAGAGTAGAAAAGACGATATGAACATTCCTGCACCGACTGTGCAGAATAATACTCTATGCACCGATGAAGAAAAAGCTGAAGCTTTCAATAAATATTTCCAATCAGTTTTTACTCAAAGTACGCATGGTGATGTGATGGCGTTCCAGTCACGCAGCCTTCCATGGAAGACGTAGAGATTAACGTTAATGGTGTTGATTGCATGTTACAGCAGATGGATACATCGAAAGCAGTTGGGCCGGATGGCCTATCACTATTTATTCTTAAATATTGTCACAGCATCATCGCACAGTACTTATGCGTTATATATGAAACTACACTTAATACTGGAGTTTTTCCCCATGACTGGAAAATTGCTACCGTAGTCCCGGTTCATAAATCAGGTGACAAAAAGCTCGTCGAAAATTACAGGCCCATCTCACTAACAGCAATTTGTTGCAAGTTATTTGAACACATCATATACAGTGAAGCAGTTAAATACTTAGAGTCAACCAACTTCTTCACGCCGTCTCAGCATGGTTTCAGAAATGGGCGTTCATGTATAACCCAGCTAGTCGAATTTCAACATTACATTGCACAATTCTTAGACAGTAACGCTTAAGTAGATGCAGTGTTCCTTGACTTCCGTAAAGCTTTCAATACCGTCCCACACAACCTTTTAGAATTTGCAATGATTTCTGCAAACATAAACCCTAAAGTTATCATTTGGATAAACGGCTACTTAAACGGTCGTCAGCAAAGCGTAGTAATTAACGGCTCAAAATCATCCGCAGTAATCGTTACCTCCTGTGTACCACAAGGGAGCGTACTAGGACCTTTGCTGTTCCTGATTTACGTTAATAGCATAGTTGATGGTGTTACCTCTCCCATTAAGTTATAGTTATTGGCAGATGATTGTGTAGTGTTTAGGGAGATTAAATCGCGTAAGGATGCCGAAATTTCGCAAAAAGATTCGCAGAATATCAACGTGGTGTCAAAATTGGAAAATGAGTCTAAACGTCCGCAAATGTTGCTGCGTATCGTTCACCAACAGGAATCGTAAAGTGCGAAATCAATCATTCAATTATTAGCAATGAATCTCATTATAAATATTTGGGCGTCTACTTTTCCGACAAATTTAAGTGGATTGAACACATAGATATCACCGGGACAAAGGCAGGTAGAATGCTATGCTTTATACGCAGAAATTTTAGGCAAGCCTCACAGACCATGAAACAAACCCTCTATCTCATGTATGTAAGATATATTCTGGATTATGCTTGCGTAATCTGAGACCCCCATCAGCAATACTTGATCGACAGACTGGAAAAAATTCGAAATCAAGCAGCCAGATTTGTTAGCAACAACTATAATTCTTTTTCAAGTATCACAGAAATAAAACAAACCTTGGGACGGGAGCCACTAATGGTGAGGAGGAAGAAACTGCGGCTTAAATTTCTTCATAGTCTTTATTACAATAGAAATGCCATTAACCCCCTTGATTATCTCTTCGCACCAACGTACGTGTCAAATCGACGAGATAATTCACAGAAAATATTAGAATACTCCTACGCAACCCACTCTTTTGGCAGTACCTTCTTCGTAAAAACAATACAGTAATGGAACCGACTCCCGGATGATATCGTTAATCAAATTTATAATGAAATCTTTTTTTCTTCCCTGTAACAACGCCCACAATACCACTGCCAATAGGAGTGGTTCGTTGTCCCGAAGCGTTTCGGTGTTCAAATGTATGGCTGTGTCACTGTTTATGATTTGTGCAATTCACTGTTTTTCGAGTGTTTCTTTTTCTTAAAGGTATCTTGTGTATCGTTGCATTTGTCGTAACTATCATATCGATTGCTAACTGCGGTATATTATTAACCATGTGTACCTCCACTACGCAATGCCGTACGGTGGTGTAGGTGAAGTGTAAATAAAAATAGCACGCACTTTTCTTTCTTTTTCTGGTCGCGACATTCGCAGTCAGTCGAGGTCTGACAGAAAGAAGTCTTGCATAACACACTTTGCGCGCCAGTCCGAAAACGAATATCTTAACAATTGTTTCACTTGCGTCCGCTGGAACAGTTCTGTTATCCAGCGTTGCTATGGCGCCTCAAACCCAGTCAGTAAACTTGTAGGTTTAAAAGTAGATACACTATATTAGGGCATCACTCGAATGTTTATGCCTCTTACTGGAGTTCAAGTGACGAGAAAAAGAAGCACTCGGATGCGCTTCGATGCAAAGAAATCAGCGTTACGTAGTGTTCGTTTTTCTATAACAAAGCTCAGTTGCAATCTAAGAGCGTTGCGTTCTAAGATAAGGATGTAATGCCAGTCGTCTCCTTAAGATAACTCGCTAGCTATCCATAACTAAGACCACTGCCATTCCGCATCGTTATAGGGGACAACCGCTTACTTTTTTTTCTTTTTTTTCGAGATTACAGGCTATCTACACGAACTTAACAGATCAGTTGATCAGACGAGTCGGCAGGGATTCAAGGTTGTGGTGTCATACCCAACAGGCCTCACGAATTCGTCGCAAGAATTAAGTACGTACTTGCAAAGACAACCGAACAGTCTATTGTAGACTGGTTGATTAATTGACTGATTGACTGATTGCTGGGGTTTTACATCCCGATATAACGATGTAATGATGAGAGACACCGTAGTGGAAGGCTCCGAAAATTTCGACCACGTCTGGTTCTTGTAAGGGCACTGACATCGCACAGTGCACATCTCGCCTCTATCGAAATGCAGCCGCCATGGCTGGGATTCGATCCCGCGACCTTCGAATCTGCTATCCTACTGATCTGCTATCCTTATTCGCAGACGTTTATAGCGACAATGCTGGTTCTGTTTGCTAGAATGTATATACCAGGCATAGTAGAGACCGCTTGCAACGTAGTAGCTCGCAGTAGCTTTCACAGTAGCTTTCTAAGATCATGGCCCGAATAAAAAAAAAGTCAAAGAGAAGAAAGCAGAAGAGCAAGGCTCACATTCCTCAACGAGGGCCAAAACGCGAAGGCACGCTTTCCTCGAGGTCGACAACAGGAGATAACTTTTTCGAACGTGTCGATTCCAATGCGTACCATTGCCAAAAATGTAAAATAGAATCAGTCATTAACATCCACTCTTCCCTGCGCCTTTTCTCCCACGTAATATTTTACCTCGTGCAAATGCTCGGCTAAATGTCATTTCTTTCCTAGCTTGTTCCTTTGCGTCTGCCTTCTCACAGCCTCTTTGTATTCGCAAAGATTGCCCTTTGCCTAACAATTTTTCTTGTGCGTCGCAAGATGCCGCGCTTCGACTACTTTTCAAAGCGCAACGCCTAATGTACTCCACCTGGTGTCCGTTACCGTACGCCCCCCGCATACGTAATGGACAACGACTCAGGAATAAAAGTAAAAGGAAAACATACCGCTGGCCATGCAACGAGTTCGGTTTGGCCGTACTCCACCGGACGTGAATTTCAGATTTCCGAAGGCGGTGGTAAGCAGCTGGAGAGTGCTTAGCCTATGCGGGGACGCAAGTTCGTTCGCCAAAATGTTTGTTTGCGTTTTATGCTGGACCGCAACGAAACAACTTCCTCTTTTTGTTTACAACGTTTTTCTTAGAGATTCTAGGTTACTTTACCGCTCGCGTGCTGATGGTGCAACAAGAAAAATTGGACTTTGGGTTTTATGAACCGAAAATCATTGGCTTATTTAGGGGACGGGGCTCACTAGGACCCCGACCCCTTCCTTCCCCACGGTGTACTTGCACAAACATACATATGTTGGGAAATTTTTCGCTGCATACGCGGTACACAACATTTACAGAGGGCAAGAACACACAACATGAGTGAATGGGCGCAGTGTTTTTCCCCGCCTAATGCTGCGCAAACTTTCCCCGCTTATGCTCACCATGTACCAAGCAGTCTAAAGGGACTCTTTACAGAATGTTCTTACATGCGCGAGAACACGCATAAAAGCCTGCCTTAAAACTCCATTGACGGAAACAACGGAGCATTATAAGGTATGCCGTAATGGGGAGATTCCGTATTAATTTCTCCCACCTAAACACCCGCATGAATCCAAGTATACGTGGTGTTTTCCTCTCCTTCTTTTTCGTTTTTTGTTTACATGCGTTCCTATCGAAACGTGGTCGCCATACCAGAACCAGCGTCTTCAAGATCAGCTGCGTAATGTCTGAACCGATATGCTGTCAATGGTTATACAGTTGAATGTAAACGAGAGCGAGAGACAGAAACTGGCTTATGCCAATGTTATAGCTGTGTTATAAAGTGAGTTACAAAAAACAAGCTCGGTTTCTACTGACAATAGAGGGGGGGCACCTTCGAGCTAGGTCAAGTCGTGGGTTCGAGTCGGGCTCGGGCCTGAAGCCAAAGGCCAGGCTCTGGCTGGGGCCCGTACACTGAAGGGCTGAAGTTGGGCCTTCGAGCACGCGCATATGCCATGCAGGGCGCGTTTACACCAAGTTGGCTCCTAGCATGTCCTAAATATATAAAAACTGATCATCTTCCTATGCATTCCTTTTCTACAAAAATGAACAATATTTCCCTTAAGGTAATAATAAATTGGACAAAACGCCGTTTTTCAAATCATTTTCCTGTTAAAGCTTTTCCGTTTGCCCTATTAGCACACTACATACTGCCGGCGTGGTAGCTCAGCAGCACGACACGACTCTGCTAAGCTCAACGGGTTCCGTTCCCGGCTATGACGACCGCATATCGAAGGGGACGAAATGCAAGAGTAGCAGAGTAAACAGATTTAGGTGTGCGCTCAATAATTCAGGGTCATATAATTACAATGATAAATTATAAGGTGAGACACCATGAAATAATATTACTGTCAATGCTACCGCATGAGCCTAGCGCTAACGCAAGGGCGCGTACTCGGCTGCTGATCCGAGGGTCGCGAGATCGAGTCCCCGCTGCGGCGGCGGCATTTCGATGGCGGCGAAATGTTGAGGCCCGTGTGCTGTGCGATGTGAGTGCACGTTAAAGAACCCCAGGTGGTCGAAATTTCCGGAGACCTCCACTACGGATCAACTCTGGGCCGTTCGGCACGCCGAGGAAGCCGCCCGTGTACAAGGGCTCGAGGCCGTCACCTAGGCTGGGGTGCTTGTGGCCCTACCCCGACCAAATCGCCGGATCTACTTGTTAAATAAAGTTTTCTCTCTCTCTCTCTCTCTCTCTCTCTCCACTACGGCGTCTCTCATAATCAGAGGTGGTTTTGGGACGTTAAACACCAGAAATCAATCAATCAACGCAAGGGTGCATCCCCGCCAGGACAGCGGGAAGTAGTTGCCCCTGAATGAAACGGCGGTCACGTTGGTCTGTACCACATCAAACAAAATTTTTCTTGAATAATAATACTCTAATCGTTGGAATGGCTTTAAGTGCAAGTGTTAACTTTTGCGTCGTAGGGCGCCGCGGCGTATGATTATAGCAACTCGCCGGGATCGTTTCACAGTTTCCCAACGCGCCAGTGAGAGTTTCTTCGCCGCAGGTTTTGAATTGCGCCAGATTTTCTGTTTTTGTACAGACAGACAGACAGACAACACACAATCAACTTCTATTAAGGTCGTGAGGGGCCAGCCTTGGGAGCTCCAGAGAGGACCCGTGGCTAGCTGTTGGCTAATCCCACGATGCAGCCGGGAGGCCATGCCTCTCTGCTCTCTCACGGGCCCTCTGGAAAGCCTTTAACTGGTCTTCCTGTTTGAAGCTCGTTATGACCTTTTCCCAGTCCTCGCTGTCGTTGAAGTTCTGTAGCACAGGGCACTGTCAGAGCATGTGGGCTAAATTACAATATTCTTCCCCGCAATTCGGACAATGAGGATCCATCTCGGTGTGGAGCCTGCTCAGGAAGCCTCTCGATGGGTACGAACCCGTCAGTACGAACTTTCCCATTGAATCTTTGTTTTGTTTACAAGAAGTGCAGAAGCGAACAAATTACTTACTCTGGCGCCAATTTGAGAAAATATACGGGCCTTTGGAGAAAACTAGGGGTTGCACATGCGTGCGGTTGTAGGTTGTGGTGGTATTCTTTTTTTTTTTTTTTGCAACAGAAGTGGAAGTTATCAGAAAATTGTATGTATGTTTCAACAACCTTAATTTTGTTGGGTTTGCCACGTGAACTTGTTGCTATGTGAATCAGAGCAACTGAACAAAGAGTCGCTTTCTTCTCCTCGACTAGCGTCTTCATCTTTCTTTTTCTCACTTAAATAGGTTTTGCATATGTACTTCTTAAAGATGTAACATTTTTAGGAAGCTCCAAGCTTGAGGAAAACCTGCCTCACAGATCCTCAAATGCACAGCTACCGTGGTCGCGCTTTTGCACGTGCATGTGCCCGTGAAAACGGCTTGGCTGTCGCACCTGCGCCAACTTTCCCTTTAATCGCCAGGAATGACTTCTTGCTCACAGAAGAATGAACAACATATATACGTATAATGGAACATTGTAGCCTGGCGAGACCACATCGAATAATTGCGGAACGGGTTCTCAAACGCCAGCTGTCATAACTTAGAGCTGAGTTTTCACTCATTCACCTCGCACATACCACTGCAGAACAGCAATGCTATGAGACTGGTTGTCGAGAAAATGCCTTATTAAAGTAACAAAAACAAAAAAATTCCAACTTGCAGCTAGCTGCGCCTTCTTCGAGGAAGTTTTCATCGGTATTTGCTGAATGCAGTGACTCGCGATTTTTTTTTGTGTGTGTTATCTTTCACATTACGCGCATAGTTTTCTTTATCTCGCAGTTGATGTTTGCCGTGATTTTTTCCCAAAAGAAAAGTGACAACCGAAGAAGGACATTAACATGAGTTTTCCTGTTGCGTCTGTCCTCTACATCTTTGTCATTTGATAGCGCTTAGAATGCGTTATGAAGCTCTACCAACACAGCCGAATGGCTAACTTTCATGAAAAGTCTGTAGAGTTTTTTTTTTTTTTTTTTTTTACAGAATGAAGGAGTCTGCTTCTGTGTTCTACGACATGGCGTTCGGCGGACGCACTGTGCAACAAACCAGAATTTGATAGTTTGTTAGAGTAAAGTATAAGCAGCAGGTCATAGCGGAGGCTATCATAGAGAGAACCGTAGAATGAGCCGCCATCCCTGATCCAAAAAGTGCGCTCGTTCCTACAAGGCTTTCCCAGGCAGCTGCATATCAGGAAGTATGAAGCTGGCCTACGAACATTCTCCGCGGTCACCTTCATACTGCGAGGGCGACGTCCCTGGATCAAGGGAATAGTTATGAAATGTTGTGTGCCCCGAGGCACCTTCCTAACAAAATTATTGTGTCTTAATATCAATGCACATTGAATGAAACAATTCTTTATGCACCTCCTTGAATTTCACTTACATTCTCGGGAATCACATGCAAAACCCACGACATGACTACGTGGTAAACACAGTAACTATGACTAAATTAAATTAGATCATGTGGAGTTCTTTAAAAGGCACCTAAATCTAAACGCAATGAATTTTTGCTCTTTAATCCCCGTCGAAATGTGGCCGCGGTTGCGGGAGTCCAACGTGCGTCCTTATTAGCGCAACAGCTTAACCGCTTAATCGCTGGCGGTGTAATTGTGTCGCCTTTGCTGTATCCTTCGGTGTTATTGGCTGGTGCAGCATTTTCGATTTGTGTACCCAGTCAATCACCACAATGGGAGACACAAAAGGCGACACAATTATGTCACGAGCGACACTGTCGCCTTTGGCGACACACTTAGGAATATGGCCCCGGCTGAATGCTACGTTCCCATCGACACTCTACACTTTTCTGCATGTTTTTCTTCAATATGAGAGCGCGAACTCTTACAGAAATGAGACAAGTGGCATGCTCAGGGGCATCTGGTATACAGTCATATTTGCAAATCGCTGCCAGTTTCTCCCTGGAGCCGCCGCGGTGGTCTAGTGGCCATGACACTTGACTCCCAACCCGAACGTCCCGTGATTTCAATGGATCCAAAATGATTGATTGATTGCTGCGGTGTTACGTCCCAATACGACGATTTCATTACGAAGGACGTCGTAGTGGAGATTTCCAGAAATTTCGACCAACTAGGGTTCTTTAATGGATGGATCCTAAATGCTGGAGGCCCGTGTACCGTGCCATGCCGGTGTACATTAAAGAGCCGGGGGTGGTTGAAATTTTCTGAGCCCTCCTCTATACCACGTCTCTTGTAATCATATTGTGGTTTTCTTAGGTAAAACCTAGGCAATTATTATTATCATTATACATTGTCCCTGTACGTCATGTCACGTAACACGTGGCCAGTATAATCGAAATCTAATACTTTCGGCTGTATATACAAAGTAAGAACACGATTGACGCAGCTTTATTTTCCCGCTCCGATTCTTTGAATTCTCTTTCCCATTCCACTGCCTGACGAGAACAAACACAGACGTGCGGCTTCCTTATTTGTCCTTGTCCTTTTGTCTATCGAAAGCACTGATCATCGCCGTGACTTATCTGTTCCAACTAGCACAAGTCCCTACTCGCTTTCTCATGTCTCATTTCGCGAAAATAACATTTTTGATTGTCCTTCCATTCTTGTTTTGTAAACGACTTTGATAATTTAAATGATCTGAAATTTTTAAACTATTTAGGTGTGGGTACTGACCACTTTCACTTCGTCTTCTTCCTTTTGTTTTCATGACACCATGCTTCTCCTATAACACCGGTATCTTGGTATTTTTGTTGACGTCTCTGCGGAATGTCTTGCACAGCCACATGTATCTATTAATAAAAACTTATAACCATTGTGTTGTCGGTCGTTGTGATTCACTAAGTTTTAACTGATAAGAATCTCATTGCATTACAGCATGTTGTCTGCGGTAAGCGATGACAGAAAGCAACATCTAGACTACACCGTTAACAAAAAGTTCAATTGAGCTGCAAACTAAGCGCAAGGGTTGCACATATAGTGCTATGAGCTCAGCTGCTTTGATCACGATATATTTTTTTTTCGTTAGCTCATTACTTGACAGTTATATTTCGATTCATGACGCGAAAACGATGTCACTGTGCTGGAGCATTATAATGCTCAAACCAAGCTTAATACTCTCGTACTATTTCTGGAGGTATTTGTACAGCTACCGCGACATCAAATCTGACGTGAACCGTCGCTGACGCGGTAACGCAGGTAGTGCAATAAAATGTAGTGGATAGGTCCAGAGTTCATGTAAGTCGAGAATACCGCAAAAAGAGTTCCAAAAGCCGCGCGCCACGTCCATGTGTCGCGTCAATTCGCAGGTGTAAAAGGAAGCTTCTCATCCGCTGTTTTCTTTTCTTATTTTTTTTTGTTTTTTGCAGGAAGCGACGGTTTTGGAACACCCGGCCAGCACGACACATTATGATGGCACACGTACGCAGGCTTTGCTCGAAGGCTGGCCCAACCTATCAGCGTGCACATTCCAAGGAGAGTGTGTCATCAACTCAAAGCGTGTCATTCAACGACACGCGTGGAGTCGACATTTCTGGAGCCTGGATATACACGCCTTTGAGCTAAGAATACACGCAACCGAATAGAGTGCGTGGGCGAGTTACCCTATTCGCGTAAGGCCCTCGGCTGGCAGGCGCGCATTATGCATGGCTGACAGTGTTGGCCCAGTGGGAAAGCGTTCCGGTCGTCAGTTGATTTTAACAAGAACGTGATTAGGCGCGGGCACGAGGCATTCCCTGCCGCTCCTTCATCGCTCTGCATGAGCAAAGACGGGGGAAAAATAAAAGAGGAGTGCCGCGAACGCACCCCAGGCTCGTTCGCGGTTTATATTTCCGTGCAAGAGGAGCGTCGACGTTTCCGTCAACTACCCAGAGAGCGGCCACTCGTCTGAGCACATGCGGAAGTGCGCTGTGACGTGTGCAGGTGCTCGTACTCGGGCGCGATATGCGTGCCAAGTTTCTTTTCAGTGGCCCAACTTTCGTGCTCTGTACCGTTAACGTACGCATTAGCAATGCTGCAGTGCGAATGTAAATAGGCATATCCTTATTTCGGGCTCCGGCTTGTCACAGGTAACGTAAAAATTTCAAGTATGACAGGGATGGGCTATACTAATTCTAGAACACGATACATGCGCAGTAACTGGGTTAGCAATGCGTTGCTAACTGTTAAGGTAATATGCAGACGGAAGCGAAAGTTCCTTAATGCGTACAACCGAACCCTCTTAACTCGAGGCGTGGAAGTCGGCGCGCTCATAAATACGTTCTCGCCTCACGAGTGTGCCGCTAGCTGTGTTGTTTCAAGTGAACTTGCTTTCAGCATGCCCCGCCACGTAAGCTTGTCGCCGTTTCTCTCCTTTATTTTGCTTTCACTCTTCTCTTTTGTTATGTTGGCGGCCCTCTTTCGGTAACGCGAATGATTCGCTCCGAAATGTGCAATCAGCAGGCATCGTCCTCTGGAGGCAAGAATATGATGCATTTACGCGCTCTCTACGTTTGTTTGAACCGATGTAGCGAATACCGCCACAAATATCAAGCCCAATAGACACCTTTGTTTAATGGAACACGCGGTGTCGTGGTGAATAGTGTTGCCGACCACGCCTCGCGCGGCGAGATACGACAATGAAAAGTGAGGAGAGCACATTTCGACCTTCGTCTTGCATCCGAGTGAGAAATTTTTTCTGTTAACTGAATTCTCGCTGCGTGCCAACAATCCGGGCTGTGTTATTTGAGCGTGATGTCGCCTCACTGCATTTATCGCAGTTTCTGAAGCAATTGTTCTTTTTTTTAACTATTGAGCATGGCGGTTGTCGTGAAAGTCTGTGTCTGACTCTTCAGCTCTGGTGGTTTGTCATAAGCGAAAGAGCGATACACGATGAAAAGCAGCATTCAGGGGAAGCAACGGCACCGTTCTCTCCTCACCTTTTCGCATATCACCACTGTGTTGGGCAACAAGTGGACAAGTGCACAACGGAGCCTTCAGCACGCACCAGCGTGTTTTCTTTCATAAAGAGGACGACTACACATGCATACTTCATGGCTACTCATGCGTATTTGGAATTGAAACTGCTAGATTCATAACAGCCCCAATGAAACAATTTTAGAAGCATGCATGCATGCATTTCAGGGCCTCTAACTTTTGATTGAATTCCTGAAAAAAAAAGCTGAATTTAAATACAACTTGAACAATTAAACAGTGTTCTATCCCTGCTGGATGAGAGCTGTTGTCCGTGTCATCAGTGCATTCTAAAGTAAATGTATATATAGACGTAAACAAAATCGGATATCCTCTCAAGGGAATTGGGCAAGGGACATATAGTTAGAAAAAATGAAAGACTCTCCAATCGCTCAATGCAGGTTAAAATATGTTAAAGAATTTGTAGACTATAGTCTACAAATTATTTAGCATAGTATACTAAGCTGATTAAAAAAAGGCCGGTAAAATATTTGGAGGAACGAAGCAGCCAAACAAGAGAAGAATTTGTCTATTATAGTGTAAAAATCTCGTTGCACATAAACAAGGCTACCAAGCTGCTTGAAAATGGGAATCTATTTTGGAGCGGCAGAGCTCTGTCGATGCTGTACCGCATGGTGACAGCCACGGCAGAAGACGCGCCGATGATATCGCGCCGTCCCTAATTTCCTCTGTCGTTGGGACTGGTCAACAGCTTACCATGACCGACACTGCAGGAGGCTGCTCGCAGAAGGGACCCTGCGTATGCGGATGAAACTCATGGCGTGCGCAGTGTCTCTCGGAACAGAGCGAGAGAGAAAAAACATTTTTACAGCAAAGATATTATACAGTGAGCATGCGGGAGGGAACGCTATAGTACTCCATGGGGTCCCTAAGACGATCTCGGCGACCACACGGGCCCGTTGAACTAGGGCCCGGCGGACCTCGGGAGGCCCGTTGCAGAGGGAATCTTCCCACAGCTCCTTGGTGCGGGGGGGACACAGGATAGCCGGGAGGGGAGGGTCTCGGAACAGAGACTGGCGAAGGTCAGCGCGGCGTTGTTCGCACGTGGGTGCGCCGGCTCTTCCCCCTTAAAAATGGTGCGGCGCAATGGAAGGGCATTCTTTCTGGCAGGAAAGCTGTGTTGCAGCGCTCGAGCTTCTCGTGACTGGGCATGGTCCGGGCGGAAAACTCCAGTTTGTAAATATTGTTTCCTCTATAGAAGTTTTCCTTGCGTTGCTTAACCTGTAAGTATTAGGTGTGTATAGCTGGTATTCCGCCTATGGCTGAACGGAAAAGAAGGGAGAACTCGCAAAATTAGTGTTTCGCAAAGAGAATGAAACATATTGACAGCTTTTGAATGCAAACGTTGCGTCCCGAGCTCCACTGCCTGTTACCAGGAAAGAGTGCGTGCGCTATTTACAGCAGGCGCTTGATCGCCTGCCTTTGTGAGTCATTCAGTTAATGCAGCTAAAACGTTCATTTAATGTGTTCAGTTAATGTGTTTAGTTCATGGGCTAGTGACTCTTATACCTTTAACATTGTACGCTTGTAGTTTCCACGAAGTGAGTGCTTCGTAAACGTGAAATGTCGCTGTTTCTCGCCTTGATATTTAGAAACAACGTTTCGCTTTGACAAACTAGACTCCCAGCTTTTGTGAATTCTTACCGATCACATTCAGAGAACAGAGAAAGGAGACGAGTGATCAAGAACTGGCGCAACACACGCACGCACGCACGCACGCACGCACTCACTCACTCACTCACTCACTCACTCACTCACTCACTCACTCACTCACTCACTCACTCACTCACTCACTCACTCACTCACTCACTCACTCACTCACTCGCTCACTCACTCACACGCACGCACAAACGAAACACAGAGGATGAGGAATACACTCAGTTCTTTATTGTCTCGTCCTCTTTTCGTGTGTGTTGTGTCACTTCGTAACATTGAATACGTACCAACTCGCCCACATCTCCGTGCTAGTGAAGATACACGCAGCGAATAGGCCGAGACCCAAAGTTTCTTAAGGTGTTGCTGCTACATAAGCAACACGTATAGGACCCGCACACCCAGAACTTCCAGAAGCCGACTGTATAATAAACCCATAACGCTGCCTCTGAATTATGTGTTGACGTGTTCCTTACGATTTTTCTGTAAGCCGAGTTGTGCTACGTGCCTTTGATGCAGGGGAAGTAACGAACGATTGATATCAGCAGTTGTGCCAGAGCTATCACCTAATTTAAAAAAAAAATTTGTACAGAACAGGAAAGTTACTTCGTACGCGCACAGTGAATATCACAGTAACAGGAAGACAAACACTAAAGCAGACCTTAGACAATGGACCACTTGCATAAGTACGACTGCGCATGCGCCAGAGCCGGCATCGTCTGCTTGGTTGGAAAACAAACGGGCTGCGAGCGCGACGTGCTTCACGCCTCAAGGGTTCGCGTGCCTAATATGCCTGAAAATGCGTAGTTTTCGCATGCAGCGACTATTTCGATAGAAAGAGAAAGTAGTAATTTATCCGAAATTCCTCCCGCGATTGTTGCTTCAAAGAGAAAAGGGCGTGGACGGCAACGGTGAAGCGAGGCATGCGATGGTATCCAACCGCGTTGTATGATCTGTGGCGCGTACTTTGTCACCGGAAAACACAATGAAACCTTCAGTGTTCATTTTCTTTTTATAACGATCGACTGCGCATGCAAATCTAACTGGATTTGCAAACGAGCTACGAGCCTTCCGCAGTTGTGATAGACAGCTCACGACACTAATACTGGACTCGCAAACCAGAACGTATACATCTGCATAATGATAAAAAAAATTTTTAAATGTTGGGTATTCCGTGCCATAACCACGATGTGATTTTAAGCCAGGTCGCAAACCGGGAAATTCGACCCAGATTAATTTCGATGCGGACGTTCTTTATATCGTATCAAGTGCACGGACATTTTGGCGTTTCGCGCCCATCAAAATGCACATCGCCCGTCGGGCATCGATGTTAACAGCACAATGAATTACCTGCTAAGCTTGTACGTGGTTCCGTGTAAATGTTCAAGTTGTGTTATCACACATTTGTGATGAGCAGTGTCGCCACTTTCGTGAATCATGTCGCCAGCTGATGCCCGACTTGAAGGAGCAGGCGCTTATAAAGTCACAAATATAGGACTACTGTGTTTCTGCTAAGTTTAACGTTCTTAACCTTATTTTCCAAAACCTAGGCGCGGTGCGCCCTTCGAACGAACTAAATGCCGGTGTGAGGAGAGCGTCGTGCACTGTAGCTTGCGTTCCGGCACCTCGAGAAGGCAGTCGTACGATCCGTTTGCGAAAAACTGCAAGGGAATGAGGACTTCTAGTGACATTTAGAGAAAGGTAATATCATTCCAATTAAGGAAAAAATATCGAGACGTCCACAAAACGTGGCAAAAGCTCGTCATGCGTGGTGCCGCCGTACGGAAGCAAGGCTGGAGCACGGTTTGTTTTCCAACCGGGCGGCGCTTCCAGTTTTTCGCGCTAGGTGGCGCTCCGACTTTTGCAAGTGGTCCATTAGCTAGTCCTGCAGGTCGGAAAGTGTAGACCAACGCCACGTCCTTTCCGAACTGAGTCATATTAGAAACAGTTTGACCGACCACAAAGGACAACTGTAGGTGCCGTTATACAAAGGCGAAGAAAGCACTCCAATTGGTCAAACTGGAATGCACTCGCACGATAATTTAAAATGTTTCCTCGTGTTTGCAAAGGGCCCAGTCAATGGAAAGCTGCATTGTGTCCGTTCAAGTTAGCCTTGTCATACCGTCCCTCTTCCTACCACCGTTAACTAGAACGGCAGTCACTGACAAGCGTCAGCTGGGGCACACGAGTGACCCACGCATTCCCATAGCCCACCCGCGGCAGTAGGCGACCTAAAGGGCGTGGGAAAGGTTGCACGACTAATAGCTCCTGTGGTGCACTTAGTGACCCGACCTTCTGGTGTACCAACCGCATTAAGCGCAGCCCCGTCTCCTGAACGACTCGCCGCCGTACATCTTTTTCGAAGGCGTAAAACAGGAACCAACTCGTTTTTCACTTGCAGCCGATCTCAGCCGACACCTTGGAGAAGCGGTCCTCATCAGTCCCTCCACCCCCCTCATGTTTATAAATAAGCCGTGCGACGTTTTCCCTGCCACGAGCTGACCCGGATGTCGTACCGAGCGTGACGTGTGTGTCACCGCGCCGAAGTCTCGTTCTCACAGGGCGCACAGAGGTTTTCGGGGCCATGAAAAGTTGCGATACTCGGGTATAATACGATTACGATTCTCTTTGTCAGTGTCAACAGCCAAAGCATGTGATAGGGTACGATCAATGCGGATTGCACTAGTGGTTTTGTCTTGACCAATTTTTCGAAGAGATGCCCTGGTGATATCAAAACGGCCCACTAGCACTCGTTTCTCTATATGAAAGGTTATATGCCGTGGTCTAGCGGGTAAGACTGATGTAATTGGGGCTTATAGAAATTCGTATTGCTTTTTCATCAGTGAAAATATACTCGTTGTGTTCGTTCATAACTAAGGCAATCTTATTTTAAGAAATTCGAACAGACCCATTTCTACATCACTCCGAAAGTCCCACAAGTGGCCGGTAGAGATACTGAAGTTTGTCTTCGAGCAGCGCATCTCTCCATGTTACCGCATATCGTTTCACTGAAAGGTGCTAGAAACGTCTAAGATTATTATGTACTGAAATAAAGCAAAGGAGCCCCCATCTTGTGCTATTTGTGTTCCCATCTTATAATAATACGATAAAATGAAAAACAAACGCCAATATCCCACAACAGTTGGCGAGTTCTTTATTAAGTTTGATGTGCCTTGGTGAGGGGCTGCATGCGCAGATCATCATCATCATCATCGTCATCATCATCATCAGCCTATTATTAAGTCCACTGCAGGACGACGGCCTCTTCCAACGATATCCAATTTGCTCTATCTTGAGCGTGTTGGTTGCACTTTATGCCCGCGAAATTCTTAATTTCATCGGTCTATCTGACCTTTTACCAGCTTATATCTGTCTATTTTGCTATTGCATAAGGACATTCGCAAAAAACTGATGTTTACTTTTGGTTGTTTTCAGGCAATTAGTTAATAAAGACGTCTTCAGAAACGCGAAGCAGTGCAACGTAAGTTTCATGCTCGATCAATGAATATTTGTCATGAAGGAAAACGAATTCGCTGTGGTACGCGGAAAGCAGGACGGCGACGCATAAAGGAGCCTTCCTGTGGCGTGCGAATCTAAAGTATTTCTGACATAAACGATAAAGAATACGGCCGTTATCTCTCGCGATGTCGGGGAATCGACAGACTCTGTCAACTGATTGGCCCCTATGTGCCGCAACAATTTTTTGTTTTTGTTACAGACCAAGCAAGTATTTTAATCACGAGGCTTTGGCAAGTAGCGATTATATGAGAGCTACAAGAGTACTCGGTCGAATGAATGGCTAAGCGCAAATTATTATTTCCAACTTTTTTCTAGCGGTTTCTTTAGGCGCTCATGTGATTTCATTTATTTATCCTAAGGCTATAACGAAGCGGATTTTATATTAGTGGACATAATCGAAGGAGGGAAAATAGCTGAAGCAAAGACCTAACAAACAAGCCAAAACAAGTCGCATAACACGGCAGGTCGACAAAACCCAAAGTGTAGAAAGATGTACAAATATGATCATAGCAAGAGGAGCCGTATATTAGGATGTTCAGAGATAAAATGTGGGAAATGTAATGGCGAGAACGTTAAGCATAATAGTATACTAATATGTACCGCTTTACAAAGATCCAATTGATTGAATAGGAGCTCAACATTTGAGTGTATTTTTATGCCAAAGGGATCCACCTGGCAATCGATAGTAGAAGCTGTAACTCGTTTTGCAAGGCGCGAAAACACATTCAGGAAGTTGACTATCCGAACCCGGCACAATAGCAAACTGAGGAACCGATAACAAGTGTCAGGTTGCGGTGGAGAGCGTCGACGATGTATCGAGAAACTAGGAATGCGCAGTCGCCACAACCGTGGTAATCATTAAGCAAAGCAAAGGTGGAAACGGCCACCCAGGCACCGTCTTTCCCACTCTCTTGTTCACAAGTTCGATAAAGGAGCGATAACACAACATTTGGCAGCGGCACCAACATGCTACAGAGTTGGTGTTATCAAGCATATTTGGGCTGTCACGCCACCACTCAGGGGCGGCGATATCAAAAAGCTAGCGTATTTTTCCGCGTTAAAAAAGGCAAGCAAGCCTTTCTGGTATTGCACACGTGTGAACGGTTCAGTCTTGTCTCAAGGGTCCATTTCCTGCGGATTCAAAGGCATTTGGAGTGTGTGATCGTCAGCGAACTTGCATAGGTGTTATCCTGTCCGCGATGCTCGAAGAAACGCTTCAGCATAAGCGTGGGACAAGCTTCAATTACCCGGTACTGAGCTTCGCACTTCATTCGAGAGCCAATGGACGCTGACGTTTGCACAGTGGAGGAACACCTAATCGCTGAAAAGGCAGCGGAACCTTCTGACTGAGTAAGTCCTCTTCTCGTTGCCCTCAAAAAGATTCTCGCGTTTGCGCCAACACTAAACATGTTATTCGTTGGTAAAAAACGGTAACGCCATGTACAGCCATCACGAAATAGCGTCTATGCTGGGGGAAGCCAAAGCGTTCACAAACTAGACGCAAACTGTGGATTTTTCCAGATTCCGCATCACAAGACGTCGCAGAGAACCTGCGCTTTTGGCACATCGTGCGGCCGCGACCGTTTTCTTAGGGTTCCGCTTGTAATTGCAGCGGTAAGTGAAGTATGTTTCGGAAGGCAACGAATAGCGTATTTCGCGACTTATAAGCAAAGCGCCCCTACATTTGACGACCTGGCCGTAAGAGGAAGAACGCAAGGAGTGCATGACAGGAGTCATCGAGCCGTTCTAGCTACTGCGCAAGAGGCTAGCCTCTTTCAATCGTCGAAATTTGGTTATTAACGTCGAGGAAACGAAGTTTCACGGTAATTTATTTTTCTAAAGACAGCGTCCACTTGCAAAATTGGTTAAATGCGCTGCTGCTCAGTAGCACTCTTCCAGCTATGACCAAGCAAGGCGTGCAGAAGATGCTGGGCGCCACAAATTATTTCGGCACGCTCTTATCAAGCTTGAGTCAGTGCACGTTCAAGAACCCCAGGTGGTCAAAATTTTCGGAGGCCTCCACTACGGCGTCTCTCATAATCAGAGCTGGTTTTGGGACGTTAAACCCCACAAATCAATCAATCAAGCTTGTCAGGAAGGAGTCACGACCTGCGCACATTGCTAACGCGCTTTCACTTGCCTGACTGGATCTGTCCGCACGAAAGAGAGCCGAAAGAATTGTGCGGCTATTTATCAACTGCGCCTGTAACAGCCGGTACGATCCGCTATACCAGTAAAAATAACAGCAGATTCGTCTAGTTTCACTCTAGACGCAGGTTTTTTTTAGTTGCATGCCAAGAACTGTTGTCCAGTAACCTACGCTTCGGGATCGTTTCCAGCCGCTGAACGTCCAAATAGAAAAGGAGGCGCTTGGACTCGCGCGTGCTGCGAAAGTTTCCGTGATCTTATCAACGACTTCCACACGACCGTTGAAGCTGGTCACCGAGCTCTGCTCGCAATTACGCAAAAGAACTCATGCTACATGCCGCCTCGCCCACAGCGTTTCTCAGCCTTTAATGCCTTTGGATAGCTCGCTGCAGCAGATTCCTGGTAAGGACTTGGTGCTGGCTGGCGCGCTGTCCAGGATAGTGTCAGTGAACATGATACATCCCATGCAACTGTGGTGGGAAGGCTGGCAAAAGAAACCAAGAAAGATGACTACTTACACAAGTAATTGGGGCTTCGGAAATTGGCCAAAAGGTAACAGAGCAATTAGAATCTTTCGAAATGAAGCCAACATGCATTGGGTGCGCACTCCTGCGAGGACCAAAAAACTTAAAATCGCAAGGACGCCTAGAAAAAGTTGTGGGACCCTTAAAGGGCAACTCCGGCGATTTTTCAGTGTCCACTGATCTCAATAAAATTTTCGATATATATTCTCCTTGCTACTGTAGTAATATATGCCAAGTCAGGCGAATGCAGGTCATTTAGTTTTCCTGTAAATTAATTTTAAAATTTTTTAGCGGATTCTCACGCGAACCACCCTGTGTTTTTGACGTCATCACCTCTGCGCTGCCTATAAAATCGTCGCTGTGAAGATCAGAAAAGGTGGCACAACTCAATATATCGTCGAATAACCTCGCCACTGGCTTTTTTTTTTTTTTTTGGCGCCAGTTCCATATTTCTGGTGACGGGAAGGTTGTGACGTCACCGCACGCGCTCCACGAAGCATCTACCCGCTTCGGTTTCGGTTCGAAGACAACTCTCAGTTGCTTATTTAAAATTATTGTTGTGTTTCTGACCAAACTGAACCACCCCGGTGGTTACAGGACTATCAGTACCATTGGAAAACATTGACATCAGAACATGGTGAAAAAACCGTCGGAGTTGCCCTTTAAGCTTCGCCTTAAGAGTTGAACGCGATAGCGATACCTGGCCCCATTCTCATCGTGCTCTCTTTCGCTTGCCATGCTCTTCATTTGCCTCACAAGTAACTGTCATGACACCACTTGGTAGAAAGTGCGAGCTACTATTGGCTATTTCTTCGTCCTGCATGCCGCTCACGTTTCCGGCGCATCGCCTCAGCCATAGAGTTTCCTACTAAAATACTAGAGGGAAAACTGGCGCTGCGATCGTGAAGATGCCATGGGAATGATGGGTATGACATGGATTTGTCTAGTCTTCGTGCCCGCGGCTTCAAACGGTCTGGTGGATTTGTTTATTCCTGTTTCTTTAGCGTCAACGACGCAAGTGACATTACTACACTTTTTCATTACGCGATGAAGGCAGCGGCGCTTTACAGCTAGAAATCATCAGACTGTCGAATGTACTAAAGTCGTTTTGAGGTGCCGTGCAGTCTGTTTCGTTGTGGTGCTTGTTGATGGATGGCTACACATATTATTTGCAGCGGTATTTTACCTAACCTTAGAAATATTTGCGCTTCATCTCGCGAATTTTATCGATGCGATTTTGCTGTTTCTTTTTCTTTTGTATCAGGTGCGACAGAATCTGTAAGCGTAGGGTAGCTTTCACGGCTGACATACATCCCTTGTGACAAGGCTGTCCGTATATATTGTACTACACCATTTCGATTCCACTGTCTGATTAATTCAACGCTGATCGAATGCCCCAAGCAGACGCACTCTTATCGTGCGTAGTCGACACCCATTTGGCGATAGGCAAACGCGCCTGCAGACGACGCCGAAAAAGCTCAGATCAAGGCTCAGGCGCAGTTTCCGACGGAGTTTAACGGCACGGTTGCTTATTTAACATCATGTTTTTGCACAAAATGAACCAAGATACGATGGGCGATACTGCGCTTCTGCTACGGCCTCGCGCAGTGGCTTGACCCATATAGTTTGTAAAAAAGCAGTGGAGCACTTGCACTGCGCTTTAAGAAGCGAGTGAAAGCATGCTTGTTAGATTTAGAAGACGCACCTACTTTTTACATACTTGAAAACATTAGCACGTCCCTTACAAGAGCAAGAATTTCTATTTTAAGTTCGAACACAACTATATCTGGTACTTAAACATTCATGAACGCCGCTAAATCTGGGAGCAAATAGAGGAGGCAACATTTCCATATCGCACAATATTGCTAAATTTCTAAGCGATCAGTATTTTTATAACCCCGAAAAAACAACTAGTGCATGGCACGCACATAGTTATTCCTAAATCTGCCGTTCTAGTGCACTATTTTGTCATAAATGACCTATTTCTTTGAAGTGGAAAAGCCATATGAAGCCAGAAGAACGAAGACTAGGCAAATCCATGTCATACCCATCATTCCCATGCTGGCTCAACCGCCTTGTTTGAAACTCCCGTAGACACTAGCGCCAGTTTTCCCTCTAGTATTTTAGTAGGAAACTCTATGGCCTCAGCCTCCCTTGCTCTAAAGTCAGGGTCCATTGTCTGGCGCTGTCGTTTCGCCTGAGACTCTTGTGCGCGCAGTTCGGCATCCCCGCTCCGCATTTGTCGCACAGCTTCAGCATACCTAGTTTTGGTGTCTGCTTTCTCTGCTTCTTCCTTGCGTGGCCTCCCTCGTCGTCTTGCGCCATTTGAGATAGATGCACCATCAAAATTCGCTAATGAAGAAGGCACCGCAGTTCGACTGGCGCTTGTACACAGCACAGAATCCATCAACAAACGTGTCAGCAACCCGGCGGCGTGAGGGAACATCTACAGGCTCGCGATCATAGACGCCAGCACAGGCGACCACGCTCGTAAGCCAAAGTGCGAGCGCCCTCCGGCTAAATATCCATGCACGCGGCGCGACGAAACGCGACGCCGTGCACAGTGGGCCTCTTGCGCCATTTCGCGAGTGAAGCATCTACCTCGAATTTTCGCTCACAACGAACGACGCAGACGCTGATGCCGACACCGACGCCAACAGCGGAATTTCTTCGAAACGAGCTCTTGAGCGCTATCGCGTAAAAGAACGGTACAACGAATAAATGAAGCGCACTTGAAGACAGAAAAATTTAAAGCAATGGTAAGAGTGCTAGTGTTCTCGCCCAGAATATGAGGGCAAATAGAAGAGGTTGCATTCAAGCACCTAAATTTCAGGTCGGGTTTATGGTTACCATACTGGAAATGAAATGAACCATCATTGCGTTCTTCCAACATGCCGGGAAAACATGTCTTACCGTACAGGACGCGCGCTTCATCAAAGACGAACTACAGCTGCTTTCAGAAACTACGAGCCACCATGCAAAACACATAGCATATATCCGCCCGGGTATGTGCAACATGTGTGATCGCTAATTGTGACGTATGCGATAAGTAGATCATGTTAGTGATATCAAGATTAATAATTCATGTTTATCGTACGGCTGTGTCCTACCGTGACAATTTTCATATATGCCCAAGTGAGTGAGATGGCCAGGAAAGCACCGGGGTTTAGATAGATAGATAGATAGATAGATAGATAGATAGATAGATAGATAGATAGATAGATAGATAGATAGATAGATAGATAGATAGATAGATAGATAGATAGATAGATACCATCAAAGCTGCTGAAGTTCGCCAAGAACTTCTTCGCATTTAAATACCACTGGACTACGAAAGCTTCAGTCGAAAAACTGATTGCGCCGCGTACCTGTCAGTTCTGCACGGAAGATAGAAGTCACCTTCATCTAAACCGCCTACACATGCTAAAGAGCACTTCCGCGATCAGAAAACATATGAAGGATCAGAAAATGCCGCAGCACCACGACCGGACAATATTCGGCATCCTTCGCACTCGAGTGGCCAACGACACGAACGGCGCCAGGGCAACGGTAACCATGTAGGAGACGGCGCATCACCAGGCCAAATGCCGGCCGTTGCATAGCCCTTACTATCAGCACCGAAAGCCGAACAGACATCAGGGACTCCCTTGGAACACCTAGTACGAGTTGAGCGCGCAAAAGGGACAGGACAAAAAGAAAAGACGTACACGCACTGGTCCTACTGACTTGTCCACGCCCCTGTTGCGCGCTCAACACTCGTACTAGTACAATGACCAACTAACAAACCTTCTTCGCCACCCTCGCTGGAACGCCTCTCTTGAACAAAAACACTGAGGCTCCACGCCCTTTCACGCGCTACAGGCCGTCAGCGATGAGGCTGTTCTAGCCCGTAATACGGGAACAAGAAAAAGGTCCCCTTGTCTCAGTACAGTCCTTAGATTCACATTGTTTTCTCTTCTCGTTTTAGGACCGGGGATGTAACAGAATAGTGAAGCCGATCTACAAGCTATGATGCAAACATTACTTACATATATAAGCCAAGACGCCGCAACAATAAAACAATTTTTCTCTGATCCTCATGTAGAGTGGATGTCGACGCATCCGGGAATAAACGAGAACGTCGTATTTCCGAAGTCGGCTGAGGTGCTTATGCATGGAATAGTACTTAAGCAATTTTAATCCGCTACACGCTGCTCAAGACAAGCGCACCTCTTACCGGCCCAACCGATGAAACTCGCCGTTATTCATTCGGACACGGCGGTAACCGTTTGCAAACGCTCGTAACGCTTGCCTCCCATGAACAACCAACCCCTCGTGTGACCAGCAAACTTTTGTTTGCGCTTTTACTCTATCGCTACGTATGTTTTTGTGTCACGCACATACGTACAAAACGGCAGAGCACCATTTTGTAGGTATGTACAAAATGGCGCTCTGCTCACGTTAAACGAACGACGTTTCAGAACGCCAGGAACTCAATGCGTACGCAGCGCTTCAACGCATTGCAACTGTTTCTCGTGAGGTGGTCAAGGCAAATAAAAAAAAAAAAGCTCGTTATCAGAAGCAACCAAAACAGAGCGACAAGAAACAATGGCAGCTCGGACGTGCGAAAGGCTTCCAGGACACCGCTGCACATTCCGCTTGCTCGTGACCAACGAGCTCAACCATTAGACAAGAAAGGATTGAAAGGGGTGCGGGGAGTACATTCTAGGCAGACAGACAGGGCGGGCGTATTGCTTCCGTTGCACGAATTCCTTCCTTTGTTTGCATTGGTTGCTGCCGTGCATTCATCGGGTTCCTTGTTCGCTTTCGTTCCATGTGGCCAGGTTCGACTTAGTGTACGCACCAAGGAGGTGCCTGGCCTGCCGCTCATTGCCGCACCTCATCTACCGTTACACGCAACGTGACTCGCCTTGGCGGCGCTGATGTGACGCGGTCTCGTGAACGGTCTTCTGTGCTATGGAGGCCAAGGTGCGTGGATTCCCGCAGCGGTTGGTCATTTACCGGCAATGATACGGCGGCCGGCGCGCTCGCCACTGCTATAACGGCCGCTTGCTGGCGCGGAAATCCACTTGTCCACACCGCCTCGCGCGCGTGAAGCGCGAGACGCTGTTTTGCGGTGGCATGCCCCGTGAAACGGGGTCAATGGCGCACGGGAGTGCCCGATTTCTTTTGGGCGGCTGACAAACTACCTTGGCACATATGGTCTCGTGGATCACTTGTTCGGTGTCTTTTGTGTTTTGTTCGACGCACACTTCTTATACTGGAATGCCTTCATGTTTATCTGATGCACAGCGCTGGCATGCGGGTAGAAAATGGGAGCATAATGAAAGTGAACGTTGCTCGCTTGCATTTACTTTCCCTCTCAAACGTGATGCTGTAAGTCGATGTTGTTTTCTGAGCGTCGAGGAGCCCTAAGGACACCTTGTTGCCCGGCTTTCAGTACTGTATTTCTGGCTTTAGCTGGCGCAACAATAGATTTCATCTTTAAGAGGCATTTGGCCAATGACTACCCAGTGGCTTTTCGAGTAGAGTGGGAGAGAAACAACCTTAATGGATCGAAATTCTCAATGCTGTATATGGGTGGAGCTCCTATTCCAGAGCCCCACTGGCTCCTGCGGCTTGGCAGGCCCGGCCGAATCGTTGCTGGTTTCCCAGGTCCAGTACAGAGAGCAGTAGAACGTACTGGAATACACAAAATTTGTTTTGTTTCCGCACCTTATTTCGATACAGACCGTAAACAGCGTTGAGGGGTTGTCCCGATCAGTTAATACTGTGTGGCAATGGGCTCATTACTAATACGTCAATCCTAAGTACACCCAGTTAAATCCATTATATTCACGAAACACTATCTCTCGTAGACAGAAAACATGTACGTAAATGTCAACTAACGTTGGAATCTAAATGACGCGGAGCTTGATTGAATAAGCGAGTTATCTGAGTTAATGAACTAACTGTCTTATGTTCATTGTTTAAGGGAGAATGGCAATGAGTAGTGAATGCACAGTCATGTACAGCACATTATGGCATGTTAAATAATAATAAACTTAGTTTCTCGTGTTCCATAAGGACCAATACTGGACGCGCCTCTAACGCACAGGCCGAGTGGGGAAGTTGTCATAGCCGTTATCAGATACCCAATCATCCAAGTTTTATAAAATGTGGCGCGACAACGGCAACTTTGTCCGTTCGGTCATACCCCCCACGCTCGAAGTTGTCAACGTAAATTCCGAAGTACACCTAGAGAACAAAAGACGACGATCGATTATGCCAGTCCAAAAGTCAAGCTTTTTTCTAAGTCTTCGCAGGTTGATCTTTGCAACTTTCATCTAATTTTGGTAACCAAATGAACAAAGCGCACAGCGTTAGAAAGTTCAGTGAACGTCCGCAAAACCAAAAACGTCTTGACAATCGCCAGAGCACACTTTCGCAGCCCAAATACACTTGTGCCCAAGGTGGTCTTCTTCCCAGATATACCTTTAGCTAAGAATACCAAACAGCAAGGCATCAGAAGCGCGTCAGAGAATGCGCATTGCAAAAATAAAGCGACGTTTCTTTCAGTGAACTCAGGTTACGTGCAGTCGTGTGGGTGCTGCCCCTTCTCGTCTGTTGTGCATACAATGTGTCAAAAATGTTCTCAATATGCAAGCATACCTATAGAGCTTGCTGGGCGGCTTCAAAGTCCCGTTTAGCTAACACTGACTACACCACATGCACCTGCATTCACGCGACAGTCTTTTCACGTTAACCCATCTTTAATTCCTGTTTGTACTAATACTCACTTTATTTCATTTTGATTCACCTTAATTCATGCAACATACCTCTACAAACCACTTTATTTCACTTTCATTGTAGTTTATTTCATAGGAACCTGTAGGGGCGGCGTTTACTCGCGTACCTGGGGCCGTGGTTTGCGGGTGCTAACCACATGTGACTTCACTGGGGGCACGCGTTATTTTACCAGCTTTATCAATGAAGCATGCAGGCTTGGGCGTAAAAAGCGACATTTCCGTGCAGCTCGAATTTTTAAATCCTAACTGGTGCCTATATATTGTGATTGCGTTCGTGCATATAATTTCGTCATTGTCGCTAAATAGCATCGCAGATGATTTAATTTTTTTTTATTCCAGTATGACGTATTCTTATTTATTTCCGCAGTGCTTGCGAAATCAATGCGCGGTAGACCTGTTCAAATAACAATGCGAGTTTCGGAAACTTTCACTTGAAACTCCCGCGCACACCGGGAACGAGTTTCGGCTTCTGCTCTCTTCTTCACTCACCGGGAAGGAGCTGCCATCTATAGAATGCAGTCTCACTCACAAGGAGAAGCCGTTTATATTGAAGCAGCCACTTTAAGGGGTGAGCCACTTGTTTGAACATCTTATCTCTCAGTGGATCATACGCATTTAAATTTCACAAGACTTACTCTGAACGCGCCGTTAACAGGATATCGCAAAATAGACTTTCCCCATGAATCTAAAATAGCGTAAGATATTGGCTCCGATCTTGGAGGCTCGTAAAGCCGCTCGTCGTGGCAGCTTTCATGAAACATCAGAGATGGCGCTATTAGTATCAATTTACGGTGCTGCACCTGGCTATAATTATATGAGGGATATCACCCCGTGTATGCGTGCTAACATCACCAGCTCCCTGAAAGTCCTTGTTTTTTTTTCGTAGCTGGTAACGATAGATTATTAGGGCTTGAAAATTCGAAACAAGAACGATAAATGCAAGAATTCTGCTTCTCTCTAGTGTACCGGCATTGATGTCGTGTGTTCTAGGTTGGTATACTTACTGAAATCATTAAAAATTGCCCACTATGAATTGTTTAGGTTCAGCTTGTAACAGCTCTTCGCTACGCTGCAGAGGCGCATGCCCGATACAAAATATGTAGGGCGCTGACTCAAAAGTTTCTCTCTGACGCAGTTGTCGCAGGCACTTCCTTGCAGTGGCGCTGTTGTGCGAGGGAATGGGGAGTGCGGGGTCACATAATACCTTTCGATGCGACCCCAAACCGCCTCTTTCGGGACGAAATATTTGAGAAGGTGGACTCCGAAGTTTTATCCCAAGTGTAGAGAACTGGTAACAGATAAAAGATAAAGCTGAGTGCTTAAGTGATCCCGGGGAGAATTTAGTTTCGACACAGGAGGGGGCTTGTGCCGGGAGTTCTCCCTGCGAAAACACTATAGGATTGAAGGCAGACGGAAGGAATAACCAAAGAGTAATTAAATTAAGGAAGAAAACAACACCAAGCATAAAAAAAGGCGAATAAATGTATAACGCAGTCATATACATTTTAATGAAGAAAGAAAACAAGAAGGATAAGGAAGCATAACGCTACAGCGTGATAGTTCTACGAGAAACTCCTTCCCTACGCAGTATTCACAAAGTGTCCGGTATGCTACCTTGCACTGGGGGACAAGGGAATGGGGAATATAGAAAGAGGAAAAGAGAAGGCGAGAACTGAGCGAGCACAGAAATTCAGTCGGTCGTCAATGCCGGTGTTTTTCTGATAGAGTACAGCTTCAGTGTTCTCGGATTCCACTGGGAATTCAGTCTCTCTGGCTTCAGAGCGGAAGGAGGACTATGGACAAACCATGTTGATTACAGACAAAGTGAAAGCACTTTCAGAAAAATTTTGGCTGCAGGAGTCTGTAGCCTACTTAAGAGGGCGTGTACGGAATCTAGAGGAGACCGAAGCATCTCAACGATCTCAAAGTTCGTCGTAGTTGTTGTGACTTAGGCATTGGCTGTGGCTGGAGCTTTGGTAGTGCAAGCCATTCGTCAGTGTCCATACCATCCGGCAGTTCACCTAGGTGGACAACTCGGTAGGTCAGTGACTCGTAATTGAAATGCGTGTGCAAATCAACGCACGAAACTGTAAAGCGTGGCGAAAACGCAAGTGATTATTATCTTTCTCGGCGTTGCCCTGTTCCGTGCTCCTGATAGGATAGCAAACCTTGTGGAATCCCGTTCCTGCATTTCCTTTACCACTGAGTCTGTTTCCCCTTTCTGAGTAATTAGGCCAACCACCTACTACTAAAAACGGCACGGCATTAAAGTAACCATGATTACTCTCATGCAGGTGCGAACCTTCAATCTGACGGCGTCCCGCCCCACTTACATCACACACGTATACGAAACGTGTTGGTGCACGCGTCAATAACCATTCGTGCAAAAGCTGCGGCGAAAGCGCGTGGCGGCGCACTCCCCACACGCCACCATTGTTGAAACCATTGAAATTCCATATGTGGAGCCGATCCAAACCACGTCCAAATACGTTTGCCTCAAGGAAGACAGCGTAAATGCCCTTGAAGTCATAATAAGTAGACTACTCAGGGTAGTCCCACTTAACGTCCACCTAGTGCTGCTGTCATCAGCTTGCGTTTTTCGCGGGGTTGATTGCAATGGAACATCAAATCGCCTAACTTCTAACTTTTGGTTATTATCAAAGACCCGTTGTAAATATTCTCGTTTGAATCTTTCTTAGCGCATACAAAAAAATCGTATTACGGTGCATCTGGCATTAGTGCATTTGGTTGTTAAGGGTGACATATTTAAGATTTGGTTCAGCACTACCACAGTTCTCTGGTGTCACGTATTCAAGTAGTTTTCACAGTATCTATTTTCTGTATTGTGTCAAGGGTAGGGCGACCTAATGCACAGCGAAGTGTTTTGACAGCTATATGCACAGCTCATCCTAACAAGCTTTAAACAAGCAAGATGCTTTACATGATGTGGAGATATGAAACTGGGGCTCGTTGTATCGTGAAAAATACCTGTATCTTAAAGGTCAAACCATAGTTTCCAAGTAGATCCAAAGTTATCCACTACATATAAATATAACTCCTCTAGACAAGCACACGACAATTATAAGTTCACGCTTTGGAGAACTTAAAAGAACTAATACAGTTTTGGATGGTCGCTTTTTCGCATAGGCAGTAAGAGACTGGGATTCTTTGGATTAATTAATTGTTGATTAGCTCACGCTATAATCACTTATTCAACTCATGGAAGACGTCATTGTCCGATGTGCTTATCGGGTTGCCGACTGCACTTTTCTCTGGTTTGTTCGGGCGATTACCTGCTGCCCAAACTTAAAAAAAAGAGCTGTGAAAAATTGTTATATTTGCGTAGATTTTACGTTTAGTACCATGCCTTCATTAGTTAGGTATGTCCACTTCACTGCCACTCTTGTAGTAATCCCTAGGAAGGATTTTTGATATATATATATATATATATATATATATATATATTAATTACTATATTGGTACATCACACACGTCGATGAATGAAATTGTCCTGAAACAGAAGTTTCGGGGCCTGCGGATTAATGTCGCTGAATATGTGTGTTTTTCTTGAAGTCGTACTTGTCGGCTCACAAAACGCAACCACGACCAAAGCGGCGCGTTGCGTCCAAACAAGTAGTGCGAGGTTGCGACTGTTGCAAAGAATACTCTGAGATGGCGCCACCGGCGTTGTTGCAAGAAAGCGCCCTTTTTAAAGAGGTCGGCCAACCATAGTCCCGCCACACTTTCTAAAACCGGCTAGTAGTAGGCACTTTCGGCTACTGCTCCAGTACCGTGCGTAGTAATTTACCGCAATAGGCCGACGGACTAGTGGGTGACTATCCGTAGCAATCCGTCTGGCATTAAAACATCAGAAGAAAGGCGACTGGACAATGTCATGGCGCACTGACGCGTCGTCCTTCTCGTTTTCTTGTGCTAAAATATCATAGTGGATACTGCAATCGTGTTTCTAGCTTTACTTGCGAGAACATGTTATTTGTCAAGAATATCCAACCTGTCACGTTGCTCTTCACAGAGTCGGAGGTTTCTTGCGTGGCGCCCCGCATTGTTGTCTACAGTGGCTATATGGCACTCGGCTCCTGATCCGAAATTCGCGGGATCTTATTGCGGCCGCAGCGGCTGCATTTCAATGGAGGCGAAATGGTGAGGCCCGTGTATGGGGCGATTTCAGTACACGTTGAAAAACCACAGGTGGTCGAAGGTTCCGGAGCCGGCCACTAGGGCGTCTCTCATAATCGACATCGTGGTTTTGGGACGTAAAACCCACAAAAATGACTCAGTAAATCCTCGCGCGGACTAAAGCTTCGATGTGTTTGAGTATGTACGTTTTCATGTTATGAAAGAGGCACCAATTATCGATCTTCTTTGCTTCACGTTCTGAGGCGTTCCTCTGAAGCACAAGATCGGCAGATTTCTCGACCTAGTCCAACGTAGTTCAAGATTTGTCGCGAATATATATTATAATAAACGAAACATATGTATAAACGCAAATTTTATCACCAGCGGGGTTAGCGGCAGATTAGTTGCATTGTGAAAGTAGAGGCGTCATACGTTCTGCTATATCTGAGCTGTGTACTATGACCAAAGAGCAAATGGTACGTTGATTTGACTCTGCGTGGTGTTTAGGAGTTACTTTTCCGAACTTGCAGTCGGATGTTGTCGTTTATGCAATGAAGTGCTGCACGGAAATAGAAAATGACGATGTAGCAAGCTCTTTGCATTAGCCTTGGGGTTATGTAGGGTGCATAGCTGTTGCGTCTGTAATGCAATGTGGCATGAAAAACGCGAGCACAGCTACGCCCACTACCATAAGGGAGAAGTACTCATATGACGAAACTATAGCGAAGAGCTTAAATCGTACTGATTCGCGGGAGAGGCACGTTTCTTTAATGGCAAAATGAGTTCTGCGGAAACCCGCAAGGTGGAGTAACTTTTGTGAAAAGGAAAATTAGCACCACCCGTTTTGTAGCACAAGGCTACAAGGAAATCCATACGGATTTCTCATAAATGAACGCTTCCTAGTTGCCGAGAAATTCGTCCTGGTCCGGGGTTCGAACCCGGGACCAACGCCTGTCCGGGGCGCTCGCTCTGCCAAACCTTTTAGATAGCGTTACCGGCGTTGTTGCAAGAAATCTCGCTTCAATTGGCAGAGCAAGCGCCCCGCACAGGCATTAGTCCCGGGTTCGAACCCTGGACCAGGGCGAATTTTTCGGCAACTAGGAAGCTTTCATTTCTGAGAAATCAGTATGGATTTCCTTGTAGCCTTGTGCTACAAAACGGGCGGATGCTAATTTTCCTTTTCACAAAAGTTACTCCACCTTGCGGGTTTCCGCAGAACTCATTTGCCATATATTCACGTCCATGTGCTTCGAGTTGTCGATGGATTCGCCCTCGCGCTGTCAATCGCTGGCCTCCTGGTTAGCTCAATTGGCAGAGCGAGCGCCCCGGACAGGCGTTGGTCCCGGGTTCGAACCCCGGACCAGGGCGAATTTTTCGAAAGCTTGTCCTGGCTAAATTACATAGCACCCCTTACAAAAATGCCATATGACGATATCAGGAATTGGGCATATGTGGCTATATATTTCACGTGCCTTACGTGACCGCATTTGCCCTGATCGTGATGGAAACATATATGGCAATGAAAGACCAACACAAGGAATGTCATGTAAGACTCTGATGCGTATTGGGCAAATACGGTCAAATACGGACACGTGTCATATATAGCCAGAGATGCATATATGGTCATATATGCATATCTGGCTATGTATGGCATGTGTCTGTACGTGGCCGTATTTGCCCAATACGTATCAGAGCCTTGCATTGCACTCCTCGTGTTGGTCTTTCATTGCCATATATGTTTCCATCACGATCAGGGCAAATGCGGTCACGTACGGGCACGTGAAATATATAGCCACATATGCCCAATTCCTGATGTCACCATATATGGCATTTTTGTAAGGGACATTTAGGCGTAGGTGTAACTTTTCCTCAGCGAATAGAGAACGATGCGGACATTACATTCTTAAGTGTAAGACTTCTTCGTGGCGTGGTAATGTCTTTCTAACCCTGCCTGCCCATAAATGAGCCTATAATATTCCCAACTCTACGAGCAAATTCAGGCGACCACATTGCAGACACACGCAATTCGTTCACACGGTGGCGTCGAACTCTGAATAAATCCCATAACACTGCGCAATAAGCCCCCGGTCTGCATTGACGCTACCGCGCTTTAATGCCAAATGCGGTCGCTGTCGCAAAGTGCCTAGCGGTGCACTGCGTCTGCGCATCGCACATCGCCACAAAGAGGCCATACCAATTTCGTACGAGCAGTCCTACACCACGAATAATTCTGCATACAGCCCTCTGCAACGGGAGATCGCCTGCGGCGCTCAAAGGCTGCCTGTGAATGCTCCCGGCTAACGTGTTGACGCGTTGAGCGCGCCGAAAATTTCCATAATCATGGCCACCCTTCGGGGCAACATCCCAGAATGGGCCGCCGAGCCAGCTGACGGAGGCTCGTACTAGCGTTTGCACTCTATGCGCTCGTTTGCTTATATATTAGCGAGGCAACAGAGTTTGACGTGGGAGGGAGGCGAAGTTGTTCTTGGCTGATGCAGCAGTGCTGATAAGGATGACGACGTTCTTCCGTCTTGACATGCACGTCGGAGTCCGTGACCACGTTTTGTTTTGGGAGCGCGTGCTATGCACTCCTGTCGCTCCGGGGTTGAAACGCAGTTTGGCAAGTCTTGGGGTGGAATGAAGAGGAGTATAGTGACATAGAGGTCGCGCGCGTCAAGTTGTCAGTTGCGGTACTTTGGCAAGAGTTAGCGGAAAGCGAGGAATGCACCGCCGAGCTGTTTTGAAGAAATTGCGTCTGTACATTGTGTTACGCAGAATACTAATTGAGCATTTGTAGGGGGTTTTTCTTTCCACTTCGGAGAATGCAGACAGCATTGTTAAGCTGTGAATGTTGAAGCTTGCATCATATGTCGCCACTTTGTGTTGGGAAGGTAAATGTGGACACGAGCGGCAGGAGAAAATAGATATATATCCAGCCAAAAAAAAACCGAAAATAAGAGAGAGGGCGATTTTATTTTCTCAGCTGCTTTCCTATCTTCCTTTTTGTTTCCTGTACTCTTCTGTCTTTCTTCTTCCATTTTTCTTTTGTTGAATATGTACTTTTTCTTTAATACGATGCACCAACTAACCCGAGAACGAGTTATACGAACGACAGAGAGAGGAGAACAAGAAGTAGAATCCGTGACTCTGAACTGCCATCTGTAAACGCTGCTAAATCTGATTTTTAGTGCAACTGCAAAAAAAAAAAAATTGCGATGGGTTCTCACGCTTCCGGTATGGCGTGTGTTAAAATGGCACCGGAAGACGCGGCTGCTGGAAAATGTTTTATGGAAATCCTTATAGTCCAATGTTCCTCGCAGCCATTTCTCGCTGTCCCAAGCAAGTGCAGTTTTATATTGTTGCACGGTACGCTGTTTATCTTAGCGAATCGCCTTTGTGCATATATTTATATGCAATATGCCTCGGCCCTGAATGATGAATAAGCCGTTTCGTGTATGGAACGAAAAGCTTTTGGAGGAGTTCTCTGTGAAGAAGTGGAAAATGTTCTTGTAGAGGTACTTTACTGAGTATATGCATATGAAAAGAGTTAGTGTTTCTGTGCGTCCTCGCGCGTGCGTGCGTCCTTAAGAGAGCGAGTGGTGTGTTTCGAACACATCCTTGTAGTACCATGCATGTAACGAGCACACACGTATGTGGATGCAAATTGCGCGAAGCTGCCATCGCGAATGCATCAAGGTTAATGTAAGCAGCGAAGCGTGCGGCTTACGCCAACACGTCCGATCTGCTCCTATTCACAGCGCGTGGTTACTAAATAAGGAGGCAATCTTCTCCGAGGGACACCGGCCCTGCTTGGTTCAATATAGACACTCGAGGGAATTAAGTCCCAGTGAGGAAAGCGCCAGCGCAGTTAAGCGTTAATAGCTTTTCTCTCATCAAAGTTTATCACAGATTATAATGTTCAGGTTTGAGTAAGTTTGACGATTGGATATTCGCTTGAGATAAATGAAAAGTCAATCTAATCCGCGTATCTTGACAGAAGTTCTGCGTTGGATTCTATATGATATCACGTGACACAGATAGCGCGTGCAGTAGTTGTGATTGTAAATGTTAATGTTTCGGGCCATCGTGTGCGATTTCTCTGTCTCTTGCATATGTGAGCAGCTTCTGCATATATCAAGTCTGCATATTTCTGCAAAAGCATCAGGCTTATCACAAGGTAAACACGTAGAAGCTGAATACCTCGTTACGTTCCGACATTGCCCTCACTTCCAGCGCTCAGTTAATGTTTGCCCCAGAGAAAAGACTATACGCTGTTGATGAAAAAAAAGATATGCTAGTGCCAAAGAGTAAGCTAACGTGTGAGAGAATGTACAGCGCTGAGCACGCCTATACATTACCTTATTACGTCTTGTGAAGCCCCACAGTACACGACAAGAAAGGCGAGACAGACGGGACAAGCGCTTTTTAAGTGAGCCGAACGTCGTGCCCTCTCGATCTGGGCAACGGTTAACGCGAAGGTGATAGCCGTATGGTCTTGCTCGGCGGATTTTTGACGCCGAGAGTTCAGCTCACATGTCGACATTGTCACTGAAGTATTCACGCAGAAAGGAGTCGATAGTATACGAGAAATGAAGCTTAAAAATATTATCTTTAAAGTTTTCTTGTGCTCTCAGTTATGCTTCATTGAAAACTATCGGGTACCATTTAAAAACTATCGATATTTAACAGATTTGCTCCGCACCCTACATTTCCCGGTAACACCTCGTATGGTAATGCCTAGTTACACTGGCCAATATTCCTGCCTTTACTGTCCTATATTGATCTAACCTAGCCAGACCTCCGACATCTAAATTGGAACTGTTTTCTCAGCATTACATTCGGCACGTGCATGCATAGGAGGTAGGTACTACTCGGTGAAAAAACTAACTAATTTTTCTTTGAAATCCGTATGCATTTAGTGCGTCGACATCCAAGACATTCATTAGCGCTTGACAGTGATAAACTGCGACGGGTGTGCGCATAATTTCTTACGACTGTATCAGAGTTAGACAACGAAAACAAGTTGATGCGATGGTATCGAGAAGTTCTCGCTCTCCTGGAAGAAAATGCATATGTGATTCACACAGTGCTCTCCCCAGGTGAACCTATTGGCTACATCTGCTGATAAATTGACGCACGCGCATATGTTGTTGTTCACTTTCACGGGGCCAACGTATGGAGATATTTCTCACACGGGCACATTCAAATTCTCACAACCTGTCACCCATTATCTCTACTAGACCATCCGATGCCCAAGGCTTCAACTTGCTTGCTCCAGTTCATGTGGCTGTATTAGTAAGAGCACTAATTTCCCTTATTTCACGTCGCTGCGTCGTCAGTGTGTTTCTAATAATGACTGCGTGCACCTTGTGTACTTGGTTCTGGAACCCCAGAAACGCATAGCAGCTTGAAGTAGTCATTCAGGCTGAGTGAAGCTAAGTGAAGTTGAGCTAAATGACTAAGCTAAATCTCATATTTTAATCTGATATAAGAAGATAATGCAAGTACGAATGCCAGCCTTTCGGGATTGTTGAGTGATGCACACAAATGACAGGAAGTAAAATGAAAGGTGGAGCTGATAATACTGCAGCACGAAGAGTGTTATTCTTTTAGAACGCAATGCCTAGTCACACACAAATTTGATATATATCACACACACACACACACACACACACACACACACACAAACAAACAAACAACACACACACACACACACACACACACACAAACAAACACACACACACATACACGCACACGCACGCACACACCTTGTAGTACCGTGACTTTGCCTTAATTTAAATCGTAGTCTGGGTGGTTAGAGCGAGAACAAGCATCCTTATTTTGCGAAAGCAACTTCATAGAGGACTCCTTATTTCAACTTGCCCTGAGCGCAAGTCATTTGATGGGCTCTGGCAGCTGGCAGTAGCCAACCTAAAGCGTAGGCAATGTCGTAGGCGCTGTATCCCAAAATTCGTTGGTGTCGTAAGAATTGAGGAAGAGGGGCGATTAGCAACCGCTGCTCGCTCGAGGATCTTTTGGCAGGGGCTGGGAATCGTCGGTCCTATATGGAATGATAGATTTGGCTTTTCAGCGACGCTTTACATGGCCGCGTGAAAGGATAATCCGGCTGTACTGTAGATGCAGGTGTAAACCAAACTGAATGGCGCACGCCCACTCTGGACGATTAGCCAAGAGCCGTGCTGTGTGTGGGCAAAGCTCTCATCACATTTTTTTTTTTTCGCTTTCGCCGGTACACGAGCGCATTTCTCGATTCAGTCGCGCTCGACCCATCCTCTCAATAAGGCCACTATTAACGTGATAGTGATTCTGCGAAGCTCAATGTGAGGCAATCTAAATAAAAACTGCGATGAAGCCAAGCCAAACTTGCGTGTAACCTCATTAAGAAACACGAAGAGGTAATCAATAATGGAGAAATACTTTAATGAAGCGTTGGGATTGAGCCAGTGGCAAATACCGGAGAGAGAATCGTTTTTTTATGAATCCGCAAATGTTAGTGTGGTTTCTGGCCTGGCTTCTTACTACAGATGTTTATCGATTATTATGGTTTTTACAAAGCTTACATATTAACACAACAAGTGCGTATAGTCACACTTACACTGGGGATGCGCATTTTAGGTTCGCAGGTTTACTATGTGTAGTGAGTGCATGGAGCTGAATCATTTCTTGGCGAAGTTGGGCAACTTTGACAGTACCTATATCTGATACTTTAGTGGTGCAGGTGGGCGCCCTAGCCCTTCCCACGATATGTGCCTATATATATCTAGCCACATACGTCTCAGCGCCTTTCTGGTCATTTCGGTAACATGGTACACACAAAAATTGGGCTGGAAGTGTACCAACGTATGACAAACACGAATGTTCTAAACATCACTAAAGTGGTATACTCGTCACGCACGCCACTGTTAACGATAACATGACCACGTGTGGTGCTTACTCGCAGAGCTCGGCCCAGGCTATGCAGCCATGCGCCACAGGTTATGGACAGCTAACATTACAGCTTATGTTGGTGAAACACCAGCCAATATAAACTTTCAAAAATTTCCTTCGATAGCACTTTGCGCGGACTAAGCATGAGAAAGAGATAACGTTTACTGAACAGCTTGCAACTCAAAGGTAGGCATAACAATCAGATAGACACAGAGAAGTGTCAACCTACCTCGCGTTAGGGGGACAGCCACCAAACCTAGAACACCCAGATGGCAAGCAAGCACCCTACTACTAGTCCACAGCGACTCTTCCCACGCTTTACGTATTGTAAATATGCCTATCACATCAGCAATGCTCCCTTTGCACACAGACGTTCAGCCTGCTCGTAACCCTCGACCCAATGCCAAGTACTTCGGTGTATACGGAAATTGCACGCTGATTGCTTCGCATGACGCCGATTTCCCCAATGCGTAGGAATAGATGAATCTTTTTTTTAAATTGTGCACCTCAGCTTCATAGCTCGGACATCACAAAGCAAACGGCTATCGGAACTGATTGATTGATTTATGGGATTGAACGTCCCATAACCACGGCTTGATTATTGGAGACGCCGTAGTGGAGGGCTCCGGGAATTTCGACCCTCCGGAGGTCATTTAACTTGCACTGCCATCGCACAGCCTACTGGCCTCAACATTTCGCCTCCATGGAAATGCAGCCGCCCCGGCCGGGATGCTATCGCCACTTCGCCCCGTCACATCTGATTTCCTTGTGCCGAGTAAGTGTGCCGTTTTACTTTTTTTCTCCATTTTATTTTATAATGGGCCTGTAAAAACAAGTCCTTTTGTATATTATAACTAAGTAGTATGTCGATGCGCATCGAGGTATCAAGCAATAGTTCGCCAAATGACAGGATATGGAACAAGCACACTGACCAAATAAAAATTGAAACGAAAGTTTGACAACACGCACAGCCTTGTTTCATAAACCTCGAAATTCCTTGTTACGAATAGCCCCTTTCGAAGTGCTGCTGAAACAGGCAACAAGCTTGAGTCGTCGTTTCCTCTTTCCTCTGAACTTGCGTGGATGTGCCGCGAAAGAAAGGGGAAAAAGAATAAAATGTGGCAACTGTTGTTTCGCGCACTTGCGCGGCACCTCCGTAAAGCTGCCCAGATTTAGAGCCAATACCCCAGCTCCCGATGGGGGGCTTAGTAGAATAGGCCGCACGTTCTTCCCAAATTTAACGTTTCGAATTTTAAGCTTCATATGACGGCTCGAATCACGCGGCTTAGAACACGCTATACAACGTTGCGTAACAGCTTGAGCAAAGGAAAAAAGAAAACTCTGCACAATGTGTCGTAACTTTGTGTCACTTATTCTCGACGTGCCTCAACATGCAGGACAAAAATAATAATAAAGGTAAATAGATAGTAGCTTCATTCTGAGGTGCGAAGACAGCAAATAGCGAAGATAACGGAGACCAAGCTAGGTGGCTTGGTCTCCGCTGGACTGTTTTCGCGAGCGTTTCGCGCGCCATCACAAGCAACAGCAAAGAACATTTAGACATTAAATATGCGCACTGTACTTCATTTCGGTCAATTTGTTTTATTCCAGTCACCCCCTACATAGTCATCCGGAAGAGCGACTCCCTGGCCCGCATCGTTCTTGCAACGCCTCTGATGGTTTTGCTCGAATCGTTTTTACAGGAGGAGAAGCGCGGCGGCTTTCGCACCGCTCTTCCCCTTCTTCGGAAGTGGCGCATTTCTTCGGTCGCCCCCACTTCACGCCGATGTGCCCGGCGCAGAGAAGCGTGGCATTCCGTAGCCGCGCTGGTGATTCGGAGCTTTTATTGCGAGGATCTGCGCGGTGACGTCACTTCGTCATCTGCAGTCGTTGCAAAGCTAGGTAGTGCTGTGGCGTTGCTATTTTTCAACGGCATCTAATGAAACGTTTGTGCTTTTATGTAGTAGTGGGCTGAAGGCATGAGCGCAAGAGAAGTGCGCGTGAAAATGTCACACTTCGGGCATTTAATACAACAATTGCACGCGGATTTCTTTCATTACGACTTCAAGAAGACAATACTTGCGAACGATCCGGCGCCCTTCGCTTGCTCAAAGAGCTTTCCTGTGAAAAAAAAAAAAAAAAAAAAGGCTCTATGTGGAGTGGATTTGTCTTCTTTAGTGGGTTTGTCTTCTTTTCTGCTACTGCATACGCCTCCTTACGAATATGTGCTGTGCTCTCTACATGACTGATATTTGCGATCGGATTAGGAGGCAGTAGCCGCTTGGGTACGGGATCTGTTTGTGTGCCCACTTAACATGAACTGTTCATCAGGCCTTGTGCTTACGCTAAGCTTGCTGGTGTTTCGGAACGCATAGTGCTGATAATCGTCGGCCTATCGAAGAGCGTCATGGAGTCATATCGACCCGGTTGACCTTTCTATGAGGGAGTGTTTCTTGGATGCGCAGAGATAAGCAGCATAAGCTTTATTTGCCGAGGAAAATATGGCGACGCGAGTACCTTGGCAGATATACATAGCACTTCAGATTGCCTCGTCTCCTACGTTCGTTTCCAAGACTACTTGCTTTCGTGACAGCATGTGGCAGGAACTAAATATACTCGCATCAAGTGAAGGCAGCGTATGGCGATATGGAACACTGCGCGTATGCGTTAAAACGTTCTTCTGAGGTTTACGTGATGGTAAACGCTGTTATGGAATAAAGGACGCCAATACATCTGTAGCCTTGCTACACCACCCTTTTGAGAAATTCGTACAGTGGCGTTCTTTAGCAACGCAGACCTTAGCCAGCATCTCAGGAGGCGCTGCTCGAGCAAATGATTTCTGCCAAAACCAGCAAGGCGGACCAATATTCGCAAAAGATAAGCATCTTCATCCCGCCGTTTGCAGCACGTATAGTGAGAGTACATTTTCCCATATAGCTCTATTTCATAAACGGTTACATAATAATTATGTTATTCATATGTGTATTTCACCTAAGGTGCGAAATGTATACGTAGATGAAATTCAAATTGACTGAAAAGAACACACGGCGACGTTTAAGATGGTCACTTCTGTTGTACTAATTTTTGAACTTCCTTGCACTCAAAAGTAAGGGGAAAAAAGCGTTCAAGCATTCCTATCGTCTTGTACGGTATATGCATGTGGAGCATAGCATATACGTGACGTATAGAGCAATTTTGTTTTGCTAACAGCAGAATCTTTGTTTTTATTCACAATAGATTCTTAACGCACCTCTAATGTAAAGTCTGTCGACCGAGGGCCTTTGGGCATTTTCAATAAATAAATTGAAATAATTAAACTGGCCCAAAAATTGTTTGCTTTTTCATAATTTCCATTCAGAGCGTGACAACTCGAAATTTATCAAAATTTTGTTTCTTTACCAGGAGTGTCGCAAGGATGTCGCGATAACTGTCACAGCCATTCGAGAACGTTTGTATCGACCATGGCGCACCCATTCCAGTTTTCGTCGGCCCTTTGTACTCTTCGGTTCAGCCCGAAACTGTCCTTCACTACTCGGTGGTAGCCAGCACTGCACCTGACTTTATTCCCGTTTTAATGATGGTGAAGAAATTGCATTCGTTGCCACGCTTTGTGCTTACCGAAGGTAGACACGCGTGCCTGCGGTAAAATTGGACAGAACTCATTTCCCGATTTCAATATCATTCGTGCCTCTTATGCCAAGCGCACAACTTTTAATTGAAGCTTTTTGTTTTAAAATCTATGTGCGCCATTCACCCATGCAATCTCATTGCGTTCGAGGGACGTGTCTCTGTGGCCGTTTCGAGTGCACTTTTTTTTTTTTTTCATGTGAACTAACGCTGTAGAGAAATGCGGGAGAAAGCATCGGCGTTTGTGTGCAGAGCTGCTGCCAGCGGTTGTTGAATATATATTCTGTGCTTTTTTTGCTGCAAGTCACGTTATCATGCAGTTCGCGATATTAACTACGCAAGGCACAAAGATAGCTTACATCGTTCTATTGAGTGAATCGTTTGGCGGTGTAAATAAGTAAACTGACTTTATATACTGGTGTAAAGTCGCGTTGCCTTCCTGTGCACGCAGTTTCACAAGTGTAAGCGTTGCATAAACCACTATTCGGTGGCCTGTCATTTGATGCACATGCTTTGTGACGACCTTCTTCATCTCCATTCCCTGTCTGTTCCTGTATACCTCAGATGAATGCTTCAGGGAACATTTTATCACTCGGTCGCTTCATGAAGCCTAGAACCTATAAGGAAGTTCAGTCGACCGTGACAGTTTCCGGACTGCCCAAATTGCCATATAAAGTGAGGTAAAAAAATTGATAATAATTTTGTATCACCTGACATAGCTTTTGTGCGTGAGAAATGCGATGCCGTAGAACAATGTCTAAAAGCCTGCTAAAAGGAAGAGTTAACATTTTTCGGCCTAACGTCGCTCCTGATGAACCGAAACTCCTGATGTCTGCTAGACGGGCTGACACGCTGCAGCCTCGCCTCCTATTAATTTACCCCGATCGTCCACGATTTTATTATCCTTATGCACTCGAAAACCAGCGTTCCGATAATGGACGTGGATGTCCTGGGAATAGGGTCTCCTCGTAGTTTGTTTAGAGGTATGAATGTTTTCCTGCATATAGCAGCAAAACAAATGAAAGCGAATCGTCGTTGGATCATTTCTGAGCCCGTGGGCAAAGGAGGTTGAAAACAACTTAGTTTGAGGCGTGTTTATCTTTCACGATGCGCCTCTTTAAGACCTCGCAGTAAATAACAAAATTGACGCAGTGCGCTGATATTGCTCTTCGGATGATCACAAAGACTTGAGCTGCCACCGCAATGCATTTGTACAAAATCACCAAAAACGTTCCAGGGTGCCTTTGATCGGGAGTCTGCCATTAGGACGCGTTAATATTAACAGCGGATTTGTTATGGGCTGCCGTGTCCGCCGTCCCAGATATTAAGCAGAAGGGAAAAGTGGACGGGGACTCGCCTCTTGCCCTTCACCCACTACTACGCCCTTGCCAGCAGCTCACTGCTGTACGATAGTGACGGGAAACTTGATACACTTGCCCCAGCTCCGCCGTTTTCTCAGATTTTGCAAGCGTGGAAGTGGCTGTAGTTGGCCATGATAGAAGGTAGGCCATGATCATTGGCCATGATAGAAGGAGCATGAACGCGCCTTATAACCCTTAAACTTTCTCCATCTCTCTCTTCTCGCGTTCTCCGTTGGCTGGGGCCGAGCCGCCACCTAGAATCGGTACAGCGAAATATCGTCATAGCGCCAAAGAACACCTATAGTTCGACCTGGGTAGGGTAGTGTCAGCGCTCTCGCTGAGGCTACCCTACCCCGAAAGCGCAGTTCGGTGCAGTTCGGTCATTTCACCTACGTGTTATACTGATTCCTATAACAGGGAGATCAGCCACGTTTTTTTAGGGCGGATGCTTACTACATGAACCATGTCTCATAGACGAAGAGCTACACGAGGAATATTCCGTGACCACTGGCTCTTGCGGTTGCTATACTCTTTAAGGGCAAGTAACCGCAGTTCAAATACTGCTGGCATGATTACTGCTGGTATGTGCGGGTAATGGTCAGCTCAGTTATGTTCCAGGCCTTTCTTTCACAGAGAAGTTGTTTAAGCTTTTCGTAATTATCGTGTCACGAAAAAATTGGCAGATCCCACGTGCAGTGTGAATCAAGGAAATGTGAAGCACGCATCAGGAACGTAAAATGGATTTGCATTGTTGTCTCGCTATACCGAGTTCGGTACATATGAAGTTAACGAAACGGCCGCAAGAGCACCATGACTGTGGCATGTAAACCATGCCGCTCATACACTCATGTCATGATTCTAACGTTATGACCTGTCGTTTACGTTCGTCATGCAGTCGCGTTGTGCCATAGCAATTTTGGTATACATCCCATTAACGAAACGCGTGGCATGTAAATCATGCCACTCAGGACATGCAGGCAACGATTTTCATGCTATGACCTGTCATTTATGATCGTTATACAGTCATGTTGTGCCAAACCAATTTTCGTATACATCCGTTTAACGAAACGACCAGGAGAGCACCAACACCGTGGCATGTAAATCATATCGCTCATGACATGCATGCCACGATTTTCATGTTATTATCTATCATTTATGATCTTCATGCAGTCATGTTGTGCCATACCAGTTTTCATATATATCCCATTAACGAAACTGCCGTAAGAGCACTAAGACTGTGCCATGTAAACCATGCTGCTCATGACACGCATGTCATAATTCTAATGTTATGACCTGTCATTTATGATCGTCATGCAGTCTTGTTGTGCCATACCAATTTTCGTATGCATCCCATTAACGAAACAGCATTATACGCCAGGACTGTGGCATGTAAATCATGTCGCTCATGACATGCATATAATGATTTTCATGTTATGACCTGTCATTTATTTTCGCCATGCAGTCATGTTGTGGCATACGAATTTTCGTATACATCCCATTAACGTAACGGCCGGGAGAGCACCAAGACCGTGGCATGTAAATCATGCAGCTCATGACATGCGTGTCATGATTTTCATGTTATGACTTGCCACTTACATTCGTGATGCAGTCATGTTGTGGCATACCAATTTACGGGGACTCGCCTCTTGCCCTTCACCCACTACTCACGCCCTTGCCAGCAGCTCACTGCTGTACGATAGTGACGGTAAACTTGATACACTTGCCCCAGCTCCGCCGTTTTCTCAGATTTTGCAAGCGTGGAAATGGCTGTAGTTGGCCATGATAGAAGGTAGGCCATGATCATTGGCCATGATAGAAGGAGCATGAATGCGCCTTATAACCCGTAAACTTTCTCCATCTCTCTCTTCTTGCGTTCTCCGTTGGCTGGGGCCGAGCCGCCACCTAGAATCGGTACAGCGAAATATCGTCATGGCGCCAAAGAACAACTATAGTTCGACCTGGGTAGGGTAGTGTCAGCGCTCTCGCTGAGGCTACCCTACCCCGAAAGCGCAGTTCGGTGCAGTTCGGTCATTTCACCTCCGTGTTATACTGATTCCTATAACAGGGAGATCAGCCACGTTTTTTAGGACGGATGCTTACTACATGAACCATGTCTCATAGACGAAGAGCTACGCGAGGAATATTCCGTGACCACTGGCTCTTGCGGTCGCTATACTCTTTAAGGGCAAGTAACTGTAGTTCAATGTACTGCTGGCATTATTAAATGTTTGTGCGTGTAATGGTCAGCTCAGTTATGTTCCAGGCCTTTTTTTCACAGAGCAGTTGTTTAAGCTTTTCGTAATTATCGTGTCACGAAATGTAACCTTGAAATGACCTTGCCTAGCAACCAAGCGACGCTACAACTACCAACATAACTTTGTATGGCCTCTACATCGTGATACATCAGGTAACATGACGCCGCAGCGACACGTGACCGGACGAAGAAGAAGATAGGGGAGATGGAGGTGAAGAAGATGAAATCTACCAGCATAACCATAACTTTCCATGGCCTCGACATCATAAACTCTCAGGTACCATGACATCACAACGACACGTGACCGGACCAAGATGAAGAAGTGAAAATGATCATATAGCAGAAGAAGAACAAGAAAGAAGCATTAGAACATTCTTTTCATAGGGTTGGGTTGCAATTCACCGTCTCTAATATTCTGTCTTCGGGAGCCTCCTCATTAGGACATTGCCACAGGGATGTGTGCTCTACTGTTTCAAAATTCATAATTGATTCAGGTCGCTTATTTTCATTATTTCGTACTTTTCACTGTTAATTTCATCATGATTATTCGATTCTCATTGGTATTCAATAGTACCTCAGGCTTAACTATTTCAACTTCTCACATCTTGGCCAATCCTCCAGGGTGGGTAGTGTGCCAGAATTGAGGGAAACAACAACAACAACAACAACAGCAGGAGCAGCAGCAGATGATGATGATGATGATGACCCGGATGAGGTAAGGGCCCATAAGCTTCGCTGCTTCGATAGCCTTGCGGCACTAGTGCAAGCTGCACTCTTTCATTTTTTTTTTTTTGAATATATGATGTTTCCGGCTCTGAATAGTGAAGAAAGACCTTTTCCCTTGCATCGTATCTTAGCATAGACGGAATTCACGAGTTCACTAAGACAACCAAGTTCAGTGCGAACACTGCGACGCCAGTCGAAAGTAATCCAACGCGTGGTAATTGGAATGCTGCTGCGCACCTCGGGCGGATGTGGTTCAGCGCTTCTGAAAGCGAGCGAACGTGACGCCCCGTTGAGCGCTCGTCTACCCAAATGAAGCAGGCGGCACCGGGTGCAGACGAACAAGTGGGAGAGAGGAAAAATACCAATGTCGTACCTGACCTTAGAGAGACAGGAACTTAGCCTCGAAAATTATTTTTGTGCAAAAAGAATGACAGCGTCTGCGTTCACACTGGCACCGCGACAGGTAATGACAGGGTTTTCTGTAGAAAAAAAAAGAAGAAAAGATGGCGCTAAAAGAGGCTGTTTCCGGGTGTGCTGCTTCTCTGAAAGCACGACGTTCATTTAAAAATGGTGACTGTGCGTCAGCTGTGCTAATAGGTTGTGCTATACCGGGTGCCGGCACCTCTCTAAAAGAACACAGACATCCTTGTACTGGTATTTTATGCTATCTTAGTAATTCGTTGTCATTTTTGTTAGTCCTGCACTGGGACTTCACTGATGTCTCGAGTGCTCGTTCTCTTAACAACCTTTTCGCTTTGCGCTGAACTTTTTTCCCTTCCTTCACGCTGAAAGAAAAAAAGAAATCTTTCTTGCGTCATTAGATTTGCTCTAAACGACATAGTTATTTCACAAATGAGTCGGTGGTGGACGAGGGCGCTAGAGGCAAATCGCCTAGGCTTTGGCTGCAGCAAGAGAGAGTTTTAATGGCCGCGCATTCGCAATCCTGAACACGCTAGATAAAATGCCCTCACTCATTATCCCGTATTTTCCAGCTTGTTGCGCCATTCTTGGCGTGTGTATTCCACGCTCCCCTTTTGCGCTAACCACGACTTATGTTTGTTCTTTTCTGGGACACACGTACAAGCGCTGGCTGTTTCTGTGCAAGAACGACGTCATCCCTTCTTTTACGAAACACTCATTCAACATCAGCCTGCAGGCAGAGATTCCGCAATAAGGTTGCCTCTCACAGGCAAGCAAGCTGCTATCACAGAAATCGGCCTGTGCACGCTGAAGTGTTCTCTCAGAGAGTGCCTATACGCTTGCACTGTAAGCTCCACTGTTGGGCTTACTTCGGGCCTAACAAACCCCTTCCTTAGGTTGTCACACGTTTCAACAGGCTGAAGAAGGCCCCGCCAGGGTGATGTAGTGGCTATGGCATTCCGCTGCTGATCCGAAGGCCCCAGGACCGCATTCCGACTACGGCAGCTGCATTTAGATGGAGGCGAAATGGCTAAATTTTGGTGCCAGTGCGCTGTACGATGTCAGTGCAAGTTAAAAGATCCCAGGTGGCCGAAATGTCCGGATCCATCCCCTACGGTGTGTTTCATAATCATATCGTCGTTTTGGGACGTAAAACCTCAGAAATCAATCAATCAGGCGGTAGGGGTGCGGTTCCTCCGCTGCTCCGCGATGCGTCCTCAACCGACAGACCATTACCATGTGAATCTAATCTTCCCTCCTCTCCATCTTCAACGACAACCACTTGCCAGGGTAGGGCAGCCAATGGGAGTCAGCATTGTTAGGTGTCCTTTACGAGCAACCTTACTTGCCGTGTCTATGAAGTAGCCGATTTAATGTGCCCCGCCGAGTTTGAAGCGAGCGCCGAAGGCGAAGAAGTGCCTGGAAGCGGAGATGAAAAGGTGTCTAGAAGCTGGCGGCGCAGAACAGAGCCGTCTGAAACAATATTTAGACGGTGTTAAGAGAAGCGACAAGAAGAAAGACGACGTGAGCGTGTGTCGTGGAGGTGGGTGAGCACCATAAAAGCGGATCATCATCATCATCATCATCATGAATTTCACGTGAACCCCAATTAATAAGGCGAAAAAGAACAAAACGAAGAAAAGAGCGCGAGCTCAGCATTGAAGGAGATCGCGCGCTGATATCTACCCAAACGCCTTATCGACGAAATCTCTCGAAAATTTGTGTGGCTCCTGCGAGAGGGCGGGCACGTTGTCTAAGGCTTCCGGGGTTCGTGCAAGACTTTGCTCTGGGCTTCTAAAAGATATTCATGCTGTTGAGGAGCTTCCAAGCAATGCCACGTTGCGTGACGTTCTCATGGTTGGAGCCGCCTGGAACGTGTCTCGAAAGTCTCCTAGTTTTGAATGAATTGTCACACTCATACAAACCAACGCATTTCTTAAACATTCTTCGATCAATGCAAGGAACATCTACTAAAGCAAGTTTCATTGGAGTTCTTCTCGGAGTTTCATATTTATTTTTAAATTCAGGGGAGAATATTTTAGATTTCAGGGTGATACTCGGCGATAAATCGGACTTTTTTTGTTGAATTATTCTAAAGGTTATGTTTGTTTATATTTACATATTTAAATTCACAAGTGACAACCCCATAGCGTTCACAGCGCAGCACTCAGCCTGTGAAATAAACTTTACGTCACTGGAACTCATTTAAGGCAACGCGATGCAGTTGATGCAACTTCGTTTTCCCGAAGTTCTGTGCACCGAAAACTCCGGGCAGTATGAGAACGTGCCGGTACGGGGTAGATGGATTCGGGGAGAAATACGATTTAACACGATTTTACTGAAACGCGCTTCTCGTTTAAGAATCGTGCAAAGTCCGGCTTTACCTTACAACGATGAACCCAAAATATAAACAGTAATGAATTTATACATTTAATAAGGTTCGCAGTATGCGTTGTCATCCATTACCATAATTCATAACAGACTATTTTTTAAATTTCTTGCGTTGTACACAGTTCATGGGTCATTAAACATTCTGCAGTACAGTCAACTTTGAAACAGTACACGCTGCCATTTAATGCGATCTTAGCTGTTGCTTGGGGAGGAATGGATGATGCCCTGTCGCTTTTCGTACCAGCTGAAGGCGGAATTGAAGCACACACAAATATACACTTTCAGTGCACCTCGTTAGGCACTACAGTGAGGTAGAATTTAAGAAATATTGCGGCTTTTCGTCTTAGAAGACCCCCCTCCGATGTGCAAACGTGACACCGCGTCACACTGTCTTCGTGGTGCCGTCGAGAGAGAAATCAAACGGGGTGTTTCCCGCGCTTAGCGTCCTTCTCCAAAATAGCTGCCTATGTCACTCGCTTGTTTATTTCTCATTACCCCATTAACTTGTCAGCGTTATGGTTGCGCATAGCGCTCCACGTTAACGTGTTCAAAATATTTCATCTTCGCTCAAGATCAACGGACTTTGGGGACCTACTTGCGGTGGAGGACTTAGTCGGAGATGCCTGCTAACTGCTACTCGTGGGTGCGCGGTGGACTGCCGTGACGTCCCGTAGCGCCGCGACTCAAGTGGTTGGAGGGGAGGGTGCTTTTGAAGGAGAAATGCCGCATTTTAGGGGCGAAGCTCCTTAAGGCGTGGGTCGTGCGTCCCCGATGTATGTAGTAGTAGTAGTAGTAGTAGGTAGCCACCGGCGCGTGCCTGCCGGGAGGCACGCACGCGCCGAGGGCGAGCGCGTGCGCCCGCGAGAGACAACGTTGGCGCAGGCAGCGTCTCCTAGCGAGTTTCTTGATTGAGAAATACCGACTGCTCGCGTTGGAGAAGCGTTCACCGGCAACCCATATATATATATATATATATATACATATATATATATATAGGCACTGCATCTTGACTTGCAATGAAGTACCGGTGGGAGATTTCACTTGTGCATTGTGCATAGTTGAACCGTGAGTATTCGTAGCATGCGCGAGATGTTATAAAACTAGATGGCGGTACTTGTAGTTGATGATGAAAGATGCGAGATGTTATAATAGTTTGATGACATTTACTCAAGTGTTTCACTTTTAATTGTGGGGCGAATTGCACGGAAGAGTTTCACGGTTTACCGATGATTCCTTCCGGAGCTTCGCCCTACTCATCATCATTCACCCCGTGAATATGCTGTGATTTTTTTATTCGCCGGTCACCGACTAGACTCAAATATTGGTTTTCCTAAATGTATGTACGCATCTCATATGTAGTGCGCAGCCGAAAAATCTACCCTATGGCTAGTAAACAATACTCATGAAGGAAACATCAATGGCTAACAGCTATAGTAAGAAAGAGCCAATATCACTTGCACCCTTTCTTTTAGTCGTAAATTCCTGGTGGCGCTAAGAAAACTCAATTTAGCCAGGAGAAGCGCACAACAGTAGGGCGTACGAAGCCAAAATGGTGCAGTTTCTAAGGTCTGCATTTAATAAAAAGAACCGTGTAACGAGCCTTCATTAGATCGACAGGGGTCAAAACTAGAGCTATCGATAAAGTTGAATTTTGCGCCAGAAATACAGGTTAAGAAGCACGAAGACAACTTCTTAAGTTATGCCCCATAACTTGATCTCGCCCATCTCAACACGCTAAAGGTTCTTCAGCATAAACGTACTCGCACGCCGGCTCGTGTACCTCACCTATAATCACGTTATCTGTCCAAGCAAGCAGTCGAGTCGAGCTCAACCGTCACCCGCGTGTTTTCATCACAACTACAACCGACACATAAAGCGATACGGCCCACGCGTTCCAGTGAGTTGTTCATTGGGTTAAAGGAAAACGACGAAAGGAATAAGGAACTGAGAAAGAACGAAATCAAGTGCTTACGAAGCCACTGACCTCTGAAAGCTCATCGCGTTAATGGAGAAAATTGGCTAAAGAGAAACGAACCGGACACTTCGCTCACTACTTCTAGATAAGCCTGGATTCACTACCATCGCCAAGGCATATACTTACAAAGACAGTAAGCCGTGAAGCGGCACCTTCAGCTTCAAAGAAGTTAAATCTTGGCTCGTTTCTACGCCTACTACTACTCAGCAAACTTACTTGAAGCAGTTTCTAAACTTAATATCAACGAAGCCTTATATTAGTTCGCAGCTTAAGAGAATCAATCAATCAATTAATTAATCAATCAAACAATCTTCATTGTTTAGTACACATGTAAGGATCGGTTGTTGTTATACATGTAGGACCCCAGAGCCCATAGAAGCGCTGTTGCAGGTGTCCGTTTTTTAACAGCAGTAGTTAGTACTGAGCTATCCTATGGAATCAAAACTAGAATCATCAAAGGGGCGCCATTATCGCGCAAGCTTACTGGGATATTGCGCGAAAGCTATAGACTGGGGAAGTTTTACACACTGATACAAGGTTTTTGACCGGGCTAGTATGTGTGTATCCATAATTACTTACATCGCGTTCTTCGGACAAGGACGAAGTGTTTATGTGTCATTCTTTGTCCTTGTCCGTAGAACGCGCTGTAATTCATTGTGGTTTCCCACTGATAATTCCTATCGTGTTCGAAGTCCAATTGTAGGAGGTTCGGCTATCTCTCTTATAACGAGGAGGCGAAGGCATGCACGCGAAGTTCTAAAGGGTGCTTGCTGCCTTTATGACGCTCTGCCGCATGTTTAGTTCCATGAGGTTAAAAATCACGTAGTCGATTACGTTGCCTAACCTTCAGTGCGCGCGACCGTCAATGATGCCTAGGCGCCGCGGGCTATGGAGGGGATCTGCACTGGGTACAGGGGCCGAATTCGCATAATGTCTCGTTCATAAATGATTTTTTGTGACGTGACAGACACACACGCGTGCGCGCGCGCGCGTTCACAATACCTTTTTTCTAGCGGATAGGGCACTGGGCTGTTGATCCGAGAGTCGCGGGATGAAATCCCGGCCGCGTTGGCTGCCTTTCGATGGAGTAAAATGTTGAGACCCGTGTATGCGCGATGTCAGCGCACGTTAAACAGCCCAAAGTGGTCAAAATTTCCGGAGCCCTCCACCACGGAGTCTTTCATAGTCAAATCATGGTTTTGGGACGTAATAGCCCAGAAATCAATCAGTCGACACACACACACGCACGCGCGAGCAGGCAGACACGCAAAGAAACAAAAAAAAAAGGCAATGTTGTTCACCTAAGTTTCGAATGGCGCTAGCACGTAGTGCCTTGGTGAACTTTACGGTGAGCTTAGTGGAACTTACTGTGCGCTCGGAACACACATTTCATGAACTAAGCGCCTGTGCACTCGACACCAACATTTTCCAAGGGTGGAGAGACTCAGTTTGCCACAGCCAATGTGGTATGACCGACGCGTGGTTTCTTCTTTCTTTCTTTCTTCTTTCTTTCTTTCTTCTTTCTTTCTTTCTTCTTTCTTGCTTGCTTGCTTCTTTGTTTCTTGTGCCTCATACCCGAATAATCCTGACTCATACCAGCGTATCCTATGCGCCGCGCTGCTACCTCAAACTGTTAACTCATATTAATTATCCTGTTGGCTAAATTAAATTTTCTGAATTAAACCTATCATATAGCATGACACCCACTTATTAAAACTCTAAAGATGATGTTCTAATGGAAATTTTCCTTCAATTTTTTTTCTTAGCAAACCCCGTCCGGTGGTAAATTGGAATTGCCGAGAAAGAAAACGCAGTCTCCCTATGTGCTGGTTCTATAAGAACCTCACAGATTTGTTGAATAACAATACACTTAAGAAAACTTGTTGTTGAGCTTCATGTTTGCTTTAAGGCGGTGAAAGAAAAAGACCGCAAAAGAGAACACAGGACAGAGCAACAGTCGCAATGTCCTGTGTCGTATCGTAATCTCCATTTTTTGGAGCCTTAAATAAAACATGAGACTATATGTAAGGGTGCTGCTTCGGCTGCCAACAATATTGCTTCAGTGAATGGTACGAATTCACATAGGCTTTTGCAGTTTCACTATTTCATTCATACTCACTTTGCGCTCTTTGCCCAGTATAGCTCGAATAGAAAACTACGTGCATTCCACGTTAGCGCAATACGATAATAAATGACCTTACCTGTAACGACTACAACAAAAGAGGAACTTGCAGAGGGCTGTTTAGGCCGGTTTGGCGAAAGACAAAAATGAATTACAATGTCGCTATATGTGAAGTCAAAACCCGGCTAGCTTTGAAAGTACGGTGTGATGAAGAACATGAGTTGAGCTTTGAAAGTAAGATGTTATATACGACCGCTGTCCTGGCTGTATTTGTTTAAAAAGTTACATCCGTAGAAGGCTGGTCATTGCAGCGCGAGATTTCACGAACATGCCCTTCATCGCGGTCTGAGAAACTGCCAGCTTAAAAGAAACGAAGTGTACCGCACTCAAGTTTCATAGCATGCACGCTTATCCGAGCACAACAGCAATTTCGGAGGCGTATCCGAAATAACACTCCCCCCCTCCTTCCCTACACACACGCGCAAACTCACAAACGGGCAAAAGAAAACAGTAATACTAAAAATTGCGTAGCAAGGCTGCTCTGGGACGTAAAAGTGCATTAAAGGGTTTTGCTCCGTAAATGGCGCGGCTACAATAGTTACGTCCGGTCCCGTTTCTGAAAAGATATATTTGTTTGCCAGCGAAAACGACGTCTGCATATTATGGCTCAAAGAAATTTCCGGAAATAAAGGCTCTAAAATGCTTCATACAAGTCGTACAACGTCGTCTTTATAGGTGGCGCAATGGCCGTCTTCTTTCAGTAAAGCGGTTGAGCTGCGTTCTCCTAAAGGCCGACTTATATTTGCAATAAAGATGGCGCGGACAAAAGCTGGTTAAAAAAGCACGGCATACCTTTCGGTGTGCTCTGCATATAAATGAACATTATTTTCGTCTAAACACGGCCGGAAAGTTTGACCAAGAAAGGCGTTTAAAATACGGAGGTCCTGCGACACGGACTGCGTCTAACCCTTTTTTTTTTTTTTTTACGCCATGCCACTTGAGGTTTGCATGTATATTTCTTACCTCGTAATTCAGGATACGTTGTATCATTGTAGAGACGTATCCTGATGGGTCGACATTAATCTCTTTCGCGTCAAGTACTGCTCGTCGGCCGCGGAGGTCTAGTGGTTATGGTACTTGGCTGCTAACACCTAAACCCCGGGTTCGCTCTCTGCCGCGGCGCTCGCATTTTCGATGGAGGCGAAAATGCCAGAGGACAGTATGCTGCGCGCTGTCAGTGCACGTTAAAGAAACCCAAATGGTCAAAATTTCCAGAGCCCTCTACTACGGCGTTCCTCTTCTATCTCTTCCATTCCCTTCCCCTGCCCCCACGGACGCTCAGCCCAGCTGTCGACATGAGCTACAAAAGATCGCATCGTTTCCTTAGCCAAACAACCATTATATAATAATAATAATAATAATAATAATAATAATAATAATAATAATAATAATAATAATAATAATAATAATAATAATTATTATTATTATTATTATTATTATTATTATTATTATTATTATTATTATTATTATTATTAACAACTTCTCATCGTTCCGTGTTGTATTATTTCCTTTTATGGATATGGTGCATGGGATGTTGACGCACAAATAAGGTGCTGGCTACTCCACTTGAAGTATGGCCCCGCCACGGTGGTCCAGTCATCCCGGCAGCGGCGGCTGCATTTCGATGGAGGCGAACTGTTGAGGCCCGTGTGCTGTGCGATGTCGGTGCACGGTTAAGAACTCCACCACGTGGTCGAAATTTACAGAGCCCACCACTACAGCGTCTCTCATATCAATTCGTGATTTTGGGACCTAGAACTTCACAAATAAACCAATCAGTCGAACCCTGAGGGTTATGAACGTTCAACATTCATAGTTCAGTATACGAACCAACCCAGCATATAGTCACAATAATATTAGTTCAACTTGACACACACACACACACATACACCGATAGTACATGTATGCAAGAACATTGCAATACCCTTGAGCAACGTTTCTGTCAGTGTTATCACATCAGAACGTCCGCATAGTCAGCGGACGACACCTGGTCAAGTAAGGTGAATCACAAGATGTAGCATAGCTGTCAACATAACCTAAACAGCAATTCCTTGTCTATGCCCATAGAAAGGGAAAACAAACTTAACAACAGATGCGCTAATCTTAACCAGCAATGTCACGTTCTTGAAGAAAGATTTTTGTGAATTTTAAGGCCCATTTTTTCAAGGTTGTTGTCGGCCATGGGTCGAGAACTTTCCTTAAACTACTCAGATCGGGTTGCCCCCCCCCCCCCCTTTTTTTTTCCTTCCTTCCTTCATTGGCCATATTCTCATGCCATAGTGGAAGCAGAAATGTTCTACTACCGTCGAAAGTAACTGGGAAAGCAATGAGTAATCTCCTAAGTTATGCGCTTCAAGTGATGCATTGCAATAATAAATCGCCAGCCCGCGATTATAATAAAATATACTACTCATTAGAGCAAAATACCTTAATCATTGTTATCTTTATTGCAGTATTTTCATTTCTAATTCCCGGTCTGCTTTCAACAGCGCACGTCGACTTAATATTTACCTTTAGTGTCCCTTTAAGTTGAGATTGTTTGTGTATTATGTGCTCTTTTCTTTCTTTCACGTGAAGAATACGAAGGTGAGCGCTCATTGTAGTAGATTTAAAATGCACGTATTTCATTATCTATAGGCAATTCGCTTCGCAGCTCATGTCAAGTGCCCGATTTTTACGGCAAAAACGGGCGCGGCTCTCCTGTCACAAACACGAATAACCATCGAATACGTGGGGATTTGCAAAGCATTGCGAAGTTAACAAAATGAGAAGCAATTTTTTAGCAATGCGACACATAACATTTGCTGCACTGTATATGCCGCACAGACGCAAAATAAACCACGAAAGGATAATTTTTCTGGCAAATCAAAAAATCGTCTACACCATCGTAATCGTAACATTCACACCTTCCAATATATTCTTTATCTTTTTTTCTCTCTCTCTCTTTCTACATCTCCTCGTTCTCTCCTAGGCCAGCCTCTCTCTTTTTTTCTTCTTTCTTTCTTTTTCTTCACTGTCACTATAAGGTGCCACTGTCGCTGTCACTAGAGTAGAATAGAGTAGAATAGTTTATTTCAACATCAGATCACGACAAATACAGATGCGGAGGGCCGCGAGCTAAAAGCCACAAAACGGCTTGACAAGGCCCACGGTCTCTTGAACTTGGCACCAACAGAAGGCAACATGAAACACGGAGCAGCAATCAGTATACTATCATCCCCTTACCCCCCCCCCCCCAATACAAAAAAAAAAGAATCAAATGTTATATAAATAAAATACACATATTTTCACATCACGGAATGCATTTGTACATGAGAAACGCATCTTAATATAAAATGTAACAATATATTTTTTTTGCATTGCAGCACATAAAATGTAAACTTGCTGTAGAACATACGCACAATGAGAGACATCACTGTGACATGCAGTTGGCGTTGGCAGTAGTTAAGTAATGTAGTAGTAGCTAAGATTATGGGCAGTGAGTCGAGGGCAAGCGTGGGAAAAGCTGCTTTTCCTTTCGGTGAAACCCACGACATATATTTTTCATTTATTTCCTGCTTTCCTTCCTTCCGTTCATTCTTTTTCTTTTCTTCGTTTCTTTCTATTTTGTCTTTCGCATAATCACTATTAGGCAGCAGCATGAGTAGTGGGCCAAGGCCAAAAGCGTGTCCCCTTTTGCATCATGTGTGACAGCTTCACTGTTAACAGCGTACGTCATCGTTGAAACTTAGCGAGGCAGTAACAGCTCCGCTGTATTAGGCGAGCATCTTGGTCGAAAATTGCGATTCTGCTTATGGTATAAGCTAGGTGTCAAAAGTATGTTAAACGGCAATGAGGTGCTAGACAGAGTAAACTAATCAGAAGAAAAAGAGAAAGGGCGTCCTTGTATCCTTATTTTCTGTTGTTTTTTTGTGTAGTCTTTTTTTTTACGCCAGCACTTATTTTCAATCAGTAATCCGTAGACTGTATGTCAGAGAAAACAAAATGCTGTTGCGAGAGCAGTCAAATAATTCCAGCATTTTATAGTTAAGCAGCTAATTTTAATAAATGTTCTAACACGGCGCGGGGGAAGCCCAACGATGCTACAGAGTTCTGCTCTCGAAGGTGAAGCTTAAGCATCCTCGAAGTTTTGACAGCTGAGATGTTTATCTCGACGCCTTGCCGGGAGGCCTTGTCAACAAAAGGGGTCGATCCCGGTGATCGTGCACAGTGCGAGCTGCGCAGCTTGAAGTGGCGGGTTCGATCGCCGCAGGCGCGGCTGCATTTGCATACAGAAAGAGAGAGAAAGAAATACAAAAAAAAGAGAGAACGAAAAAGAAAGAGAGAGACAGATAAAGACATACAAACACCTGCCGCAGCTGCGCCTCACCTCGCCTAGGTTAGATGCTACTTTGCATGATCACCTAACAGCTCGTCATGTGACCTAATGAACGTAAAATCATTTAACAGCTAGTCAAGTGGTCAGAACCGCATAAAAACACGTGGCAGTCGGTCACGTGATCGAAAGCACGTATAATCACGAAACAGCTGACGTGACGTGTTTCCACCGAAACCATGTAAGATCACGTAATCAACTAGCCACGTGATTGAAGCAATGTAAAAATCTCGTAACAGCTAGTCACGCGATCGAAACCATGTAAAATAGGCAACAGCTAGTCACGTGACATGTCCCCACAAAAACACCTTAAAATCACGTAGAAGCTAGTCACATGACGCGGTCCCACAAAAAGCGCCAAAATCACACGTTTTCTAGGTTGACCTACGTCCATCAGGGGAGACCAGGACTAACACTGTCTCCCCTGTTGCTTCTAGCCATGCACCCCTAGAGCAAGCTGCGCTAATTTTTTATTATTCTTTTCGTGCTGAATTTCTTCCTTTTTCATGTTATGCGATGCACTATAGAGCCGAATATTTTAGATGAAAATGGAAAACATTTGCTGAAAACATTAAATCAGGTTTCCCTGGTCACCAATGGCGACTTTAATTTATAGTTGTCTTGCTTTACTATCCAGCCTTTAAATAAGTTATGTATGTTTTTATGTATAACTTTTAGAAAATCACGGTGTTGGCATGAGGCGACGAAGTTGGCGTTAAGGAGAGCTGGCTGGGGGAACAGTATTTTCTTGAAAAATTGCGTGATTTTCTGTGTGTTCTCCACGCGCACGATCTACAATATATCTATGCAGGGAGATGCCGGAAGTAAAGACAGTGGTCCCGGTTCGTCTTGCACAGAGCGAATATTTAATCTTCGCCCTCAGAAAGGGCTCCCCACGAACGCGGTATTCTCATAAGCTCGTCGCTCCAGTCGCTGTGCATTAGGAAGGCAGAATAGCTTAAGTTCTAAGAAGTAATCAAGCAACGGGCAGAAATGTTTCACTTGTCCTGCGACATTCGCTGCACACGCTACCACCAGGGCCACGTGACGGGGCTTTCTCTCAAGATAACTTACTTGTGTATGCTATTGAGGGAAAGCAGCAGGCTCATCATGATTCGTGTTTTTTTTTTATTTTAGGGGCGAAGCTCCTTATAGCGGCACCCGTTCGTCCCTCGTCGTAGTAGTAGTGTGTAACCAGTCTTAACGCTAGTACCACATCTTGACCTCCAAGGTGGTGCCGGTGGGAGATTTCTCCTGTGCGTTGTTGAACAATAAAAAATTCGCAGCGTGCGCATTAACTAAAAGCCGAATTCTTCTGTCTCTCATTCCCCATTAGCAGCCATTGGCATGTTCCAGTAGGAAACGTTAGTAGAAGTAGAAGTGTAAGTGTTAGCTAAAAGCCGACTTCTTCTGTCTCTCATTCCCATTAGCAGCCATTGTTTACCTCCAAGGTAGTGCCTGGTGAGATTTCTCCTGTGCGTGATTAGACAATAAAAATTTTGTTCAAAACGCCGTTGATTGATGAAATAAACCAACGGAAGACGCCAGGCACCCGCTCGCGCTCAGCGCATGCCTCCTGCCCTCGGCGCGTGCTGTCTTGTGATAGAGAGAGAGAGAGCGAAAGGGGCGCGTTGACTATGGAAACGCTCTTTCTTAGATGAACGCTCTACCAGCTCGCAAAGACATAGAACGCGCCCTGACCCGCGAGAGGCAACGTTGGCGCAGGTAGCGTCTCCTAGCCAGTTTCTTGATTGAGAAATACAGAATGCTCGCGTTGAAGAACCGTTGACCGGCCACCCATATATATATATATATATATATATATATATATATATATATATATATATATATATAGGCACTGGTCTTGACTTGCAACGAAGTGCCGGTGGGAGATTTCACTTGTGCGTATAGTTGAACCATGAGGATTCGTAGCGTGCGCGTTAACTCAATTAATCCGGAACTCGGCACGATCTGCGATGAACCTCCCGAGCTTCGCCCACTCGTGATCATTCACTCCGTGGATATGCTGTAATTTTTTTTTTAGGGGCGAAGCTCCTCTTAGTCTAACCTTGTCCCGCGTCAGGCGTCAGTCGTCAGGCGTAACCCGCGTGCCGGGAGGCACGCGCTCGCCCTCGGCGCGTGCCTCCCGGCGCGTGCATCTCTCTCTCCCGGCGCGTGCCTCTGCTGTCTTGTGAGAGAGAGAGAGAGAGAGACAGAGAGAGAGCGAAAGGCGCGCGTTGGCTATGGAAACGCTCTTTCTTAGAGGAACGCTCTACCAGGTCGCAAAGGAGCTGGTATATATATATATATATATATATATATGTAAGCACTGGATCTTGACTTGCAATGAAGTGCCGGTGGGAGATTTCACTTATGCATAGTTGAACCATGAGGATCCGTAGCGTGCGCGTTAATTAATCCGGAACTCGGCACGATCTACGATGAACCTCCCGAGCTTCGCCCACTCATCATCATTCACTCCGTGGATATGCTGTAATTTTTCTCATCTCAAACAATATAACCCATTTTAAGGAAAAGAAGTGCTGGCGGAGATGTTGACAAAGGAAAGAGCAGCACACTTAATCACCTTACGTGAGAAAGCGCCTTCTTAAGGCGAGGTGAAGCCTTGAGATGCTCTTTGAAGAAGGACAGCTCCTGCGAAACCATGAATAGTTTTCATTGCACTCGGTATCTAAGCAGCGGTTTTTTGGAACGCTTGAAACATGTGATCCTCCCAAAGCACTAGCGACGTCCTACAGTCTGCGTCACTGTGATTAGCGACGTGCTCATCTGCTAGTACACGCTGGCATTTTGCACAACCTAACTGCGCAATAAAGCGTACGCAGCTAAATAGACATCGTTACCATGCTCGCTCGTCCGCCTTTAATCTGGTGTAAGCGCTGTCGCTCACTTCTGAGAAATTTAATTGTCTCGCTGGTTTTTTGTGAGGCAAACAGGCTTCGCGGCATTAGGCTGTGCCTAACTTCAGGCGCCGGCTTTCTCCGTGCACGTGTGTTATTAGAGATCTTTCGGCTCACCACACCGGAGCAAATGCTGCAGATTTATCGTGGGACTACACATCAAGCAGCTGTCAGGGAAAAGAAGCAAAAGACCAGGTGACAGATAGACACAGCCAACGTATTCTGAATTACTGGGAGTGCAAATACGCCTTAACAATTACCTAATTGGTTACTAATTCTCCAATACGTCAATAGCGAGCCAGAAAATGTCAATTCATGCATTACTGCAGTGCCTATTGTTACAAAAGATGTGGCTGATGCCTCTGTCATAGCAATCGGTATAACACGAAGGTGAAACATGTCTTCGGTTTCATAAGCATAAACATCTGGCTCATAAGCAGCAATCTCGCGAATCGAATGGCGGGAGATGGGTTGGATGCTCGGCACATGTGAACCCCCTTGCATATACACATCAGCTGTACCTCCGCAGTGCACAGGGATCCTCGACAGTTGCGCACAACCGAGAGCTCCCGAACGACTTACATTTCTGCGGAGACTGCATTGAACGAGCCAGCGCCCTGCGCAAATCTGCCATAAACCAGGAGCGTCCGCAAACGGTGAAACCATAGAGAAAGCACCCTTTTCCCTATGATGAAACCTTTCAAGCCAAGCCGAACGATTTGTCAGCGAAATGTATTTTGAACGCACACTTCGCTGTGTGAAAGGCACATCATTTGCTTGCCGACGGCCGTGTTTGCGTTCCTGGAGTAGAGAGCGTCGCAACGCAACTGGTTACCGTATATGCCACTCAAGACGAATTATGTAGCGGCCGTGGCTGAAGCAGCGCGCAGGTAGGACTAGCAGTACGCCGAAGCCTGCACTGCGGTAGAGACATCGAGACTACTGAAGCACTATCTGCCGGTACGCATATTAACACGACAATTTACGTCTTGGCTTCATCGTCACTAGGTGGCGGTACCACCGCTGAGAATTAAGAGTGCAGTGAAAGGGAGGCGACGTTAATTTAAGAGAAACATTGCTTGCTAAATGTCTTTGCTTTAACCGGACATCAATTAGATGCAAATTGTGCACCAGTGCAGTAAATATATAAGGCCTGTCTTTTCCGCCGTTTCGTAATTCAGTCGGTGGTGTGGTGGTAGCGCTTCCAGCTCCTACCGTCGCGCCCTGTCTGGTTGTGGATTCGAGTCCCAAGGAGTGGTGCTCTTTCTAATCTTAAGTGCGTGTTTATTTTTCAGACATCTACTTCCGTTACGGAAGTACGTCACAGATTTCTTGGTGGACCCCGGACTAAAACACTTTCGTGTTAAAAAATGTATTTTAGAATTAATGCACTGTTTGACCGCTGAAGATTCCCGGCATAGATGAACAGGCGTGACGCCAACATGGGAGCTGCCGAACTCTACGAGTGCGAACGAACCATCTACTCAAACAAAAAACCATGTTGGTTCATTATTCACGTAGACCGAGCTCGGTTGACTGCGGCTACACACTGGTCTTGGAAACTGTCAACTCTAAACGGACAACTTTTTTTCTCTCTCTCTCGTCCTGCCCCCTCTTATTTTTTTTTTTCGATTACACGGGAAAGGCTGAGTCCACAGAAGAAGCGACACTCGAGTAAAGTTTTCTCAAGTTGATTGCGAGAAAATGAACTTGTCCGGGGAGGTCCTTGCACCGAGGATAGCATTGAATCAGAAGGGAAGCGTTGCGAAATAAAGCCCCATTCCCCGAATACGTGTGCGTCTATTCTCAAAGTGCGCCACTCCGAAACTTGGGCAACTTAGCACTTCTCAGGCGAGACACTGAGTGCACAGTCGTCCGTGCTGTACCTCTTCCACGCTCTTTTTCGCTCATTTAAATTTCGTCAACGACCGAGGCGAGTCGGCGAAGAAGTCCTCATAGCCGGGAACGACGCGCGTTGCCAACCCGCCACCCCGCCACCCCCCCCCCCTCTTCCCTCCCTTTCTGCTCCCTTACGACGCCGTCTTTCCCGAGGGGCGGGAACCCGTTGCGCGTGCTCCGTGCTGTTCTCCGAGATTTATTGAAGCCGACGGCCGGAGTGAGTCGCGCACTCGTTCATTCCCCAATTTTGTCACCGTCGACCCGAAGACGATGGCCCCTGCCTGTACACAACGGTCGCAGCCAGCTCGCGCTTCTCGCATACAATAGTAGTTTTCGCGAAGCTCAATTAGATTTACGCCGTGAATTTCTGAGAACCCTCCTGCCATTGCTACGAATACTGCTTGTTTTCTTCCTTGCTTTCTTTCTCTCTTTTTTCTTTTCATTTTTTTCGAAGTTTGAAAGCTGCTGTTGGTGTATGTAGCATTGCCTCCTGTAATTTCAGGAAAGGGCTGTTTAGTATAATTAAGCGACGTTAAATTACATCTCCCGACGTGCTACATATTTTGAGAAGATATTTCTTTAATGTAAACGATATTGCTTAATGTTTCTGGAATTGTCTTGCAGGCCATATGCAAATGCACAGTTCCTGTTGATTCACGTGTTGTGGTAGGAGTAAGGTATGGGTTCATTCAAAGAGGGGAAGTTTGTGTAGGATCGACGGCAGCAACAATACTAAGCGGCATATTTTATTGAATATGAACAGTACTATTCAACGTGATATGAATTATCATGCAGGACATGTAGTTACACACGCACATTTCCTGTAGATTCATGTGGCACACACACACACACACGCACGCACACGCACACACAACAAATGGTTCATTTGCAAAAACTTCTGTGTTCCTTTCTTTTGTTCATGTGTTTTTTCGCGGCTAAGTAATGTCTCATAGTAAGCACGAACTACATGCCACGAAACAGTTCTTCTCAACTTCAAGAAGAAACGCGAGGTATGCATATTCTTTGATGTGTTGCTTTCTCAACCCAAGCTGCATTATGCGCTTGTGTACTGTTCCCTCTTTCCGCATATATCGCGTTGATTTATCACGTATTTTGGTTTTTTTTTTTTTTACAATCTAGTGCATTTGTATTCAAAGCAGTGATCCTTTCTTTTCAGAGTTTTCTTCTTTGCTGACTTTGAACAGAACCAGTCTCATCCCGGCGAAAGAAGAAAGTTTGTCTCGTTCTGTCGAAAGAGGAAATTGGCTTGACTCCATCAATGACTCTCCGAACTTATTCTATATAGCTTCTTTCTCACTGCTAATTGGAGTCAGCTCCGTTCCGTGCGCGCGATTCAGCCAGCCGTCTTCTTCTATTTATTTTTTCGCGTGGCTTCGTGATCATGTTCTTATTTCCGCAACAGAACTGCCCTTTCGCTTTCGTTTACATAGTCGACAAATCAAGGAAATATAAAAGTGAAAGAAACGTTTGTTCCATTTGTTGCCCTAGCTTGTAAGTGCTGACTGAGTAGCGAGCGGGAGGAAATTTGCGGTGGATGGAACTGAGTATACTGGGAAAAGTAGTTTCTAAAGTGGACCTGAATAGCGTTTAGTTTTCCTTATTTTGCTGTTACTGGTCATTGCTTTCGCTTTAACTTTGCATGTTAGAACGAAATGCATCAAGCTTCTTCCTTATAGAGTGTCCCCGTGCTTTTTATCACGGGGAGCTTCCTCGGTGAATGCTTGAAACCATCCATGGTGGTCCCAACATAGTAATAATAAAAGAGTACTTTTAACTCAACACAATGCTTACCAATTCCTTCTCGATCATCATCATATCATCATCATCATCATCATCATCATCATCTCTAATGCCCACTGCAGGACGAAGACCTCTCCCAATCCTCGCCATCCTTGCCTGTCCTGCGCGAGCTGATTCCATTTGATGCCTGCGAATTTCTTGATTTCGTCCCCCCATCTTACTCTCTGTCGTCCACGGCTACGCTCACCCTCTCTTGGTATCAATTCCGTCGTTCTAACTGTCCATTGGTTATCTAGCATTCATTATCCATAAAAATATCGCATTAGCCATATTATGGACGACGGTGTCGAAAAGAAATGGACGTTCAAGTAAAACTCAGGTGCGATTGAGAGCGCAAGGTGAACAAAAAAAAACTCAGATTTTTGTATATTATTACAGATTTCGTTAATTAGGTAGTATATGTCTGTATCATACTTCATACAGTGCACATTGTAGTTTCTACTGTTTGTCGCAGGAACCGTTAATAATACCATAGTGAAACTTCTGCTACAGAAGTAGTTGCGGCATTGTCGCGCGGTAAATAAAATACAGTTCGCACAATCTGTACTCGTAATGATACGACATCGCGGCATAGACGTGGATGCATCAATGTCGACACCTCGCACCAAATTTATCCCATCCCGAGGAGCAAAGTTCGAGACCGCCCGCAGCCTCTTGCTTTATTTCAAGTAATCGATGTAACACCTGGAAGAAGCGGATGATGGTAACCCAGCAACGGGCGATCGTAAATCGCAGGAGCGACGAAGAAGGGCTTATCAGTAACTCGTTTCCCCGACTCGTCTTTCACAGTGAAAGGCACGATTTAGCTGGTCGGCAGCTGCCTTGCGGCTTTGTTTCGGCCCCACACCCCTGTAGGTGAGGGCCTTTGCCGAGGTTACGAGCTTCTTGCGCAGGTTCCGAAGTGTCTGCGGCAGACCAAGAACACGTTGGACGTTAAGAATGCAAGAGACACAGCTTGAGGTGAGCACCCAGCTCGCGCAAATGCTTTGTGCTACCAGATAACATGTGCGCGGCGTGTTTCGCGCACTTGTCCAACAAGGCCACCTTTGTGACATCCGTACATCGAAGTCGGAACATCTTTCCGTCGTTAAGGGGAGAACATTATATTTGCTGGCGCAAACTCTGCCACGGTGTGTTTCAAGTGCGCTATACAGGCACCAGGCATATTGCCCCAGTGTACTAAGAGACACCACGTGGTGATACTGCCGACATAGAATAAGATACAAAGCAATAGAGCGGCTAACTGCACTGTCTGTTCAGCGGCTGAGCTACGCAACCTCCACATACCCGACAAAGGCCACGACGCCGTTCGCAACTCCGAAAAAAAAAAAGCGACAACCGACAGTCTGTTTATCTATTGCGGTGCACTTTGTGGCATGCTACGTGTGTCTAGTCGTGTATGTTATCTGCGATTGGAGGGTTCGAAATCCGTCAATCCGTTCCGTGGTGGCCGTATATGGAAAACAGCACAGCGAAGCTCCGTTCTGCGTACCTCTGTTTACCAGCCTCATCAGCGGGTCCAGTTGCTCCGTGCTTCTTGGTCTGTCGAGACCTGCTGCGTGAAAGTCGCGGGGTTGTCCAAGGCTCTCCTCGAGCTACGCGGCCACTATTTCTCGTTATAAGACCGAAGTTTTACATTATATGGACCTTATTTATTCCCTTAAAATTTGAAGGCTCCAGGTAGTACGCTATTTCCCTAACGAGAGCGGCAGTTAATCACATTGCTATGGAAGCTAACATATGCTCTCTGCGCTGATGCTTTACGTTGTCTCCTTTACCATTATTACTACTTGAAGCCTATACGCTCATGCGAGAATCGTTATTGTGGTTGATAAATAGCACACCTCGACGTCTGGACTACAGGGTTGGTACTTCTTTGATTGCATGGGTGTCGAATTATTCGGATTATAATGCTGATTCTTTATCGATAAAAAGCTACTACTCGTACGTAGAGCTTAGTGCGCCTGAGTGAAGTAAGATTTCGCCGCGCATTCTTGTCTGGTTAATGTACAGGATAGCCCACATTGTACAGGGTGCCAGCACTCGTGACACGGCGTCGCATCGAAGCTAATCTAGCGCACGCGCACAGAGGCTTGGGAGCGGGGCGTCGTTTCCATTGGAAAGCGCCGGAGTGTTCCTTCGTGCGATGAAGAGCATTCTTGCGGCCCGCGCTTTTCAAAGAAAACGAAGCCTCGCTTCCAAGCCCCTGTGCGCGTGCGCTAGATTAGCTTCGATGCGCGGCCACGCCATGAGCGCTGGCGCTCCGCGGAGCACGGCCATAACTGTACATGATGCCTTTGGATGCTCCCGTTAGGGGTATATACAGTAACTACGCTGAGCCGGCCACGCTGAGCCGTGCTCGCACCAAGACAGGACGACTCTGTACGGCACTCGCGGATAGAAATAGGACACTCGCAGAGCGCATCCGCCAGTATATGCAGTGCCCGCCCGTGGGTGCTCGTGGAATCAAGGTGTCGCATTGTGCTTTAGTGCGACGGGTGGAACAGCTGCACAACAGAATTGTTCTCATCGTTGGCCAACGAACCGGCCTTAGCTGACCACACGGCCAGCGTGGCGAAGCAAGACTTGCGCACCTTGGCATGCCGACCGAAATGGCTCGGCGGTGCTCTCGGTGCACGCGCATTGGCAATGCGACACGCATACGATACAAATAAAGAGACAGTATTCAGTGAGAAGACTGCGCTTTACGTGCGTTCGTAGACGTGATAAGCATCTCTACCGAAGAACGCAGATTTATTTTGTATGTCTCTTGTGCGCTTTTTTCTCACGCAAGAAGATAGAGAGAGAGAGATAGAGAGAAAAGCCTAAAGAAGAAGAAGAAAGGAAATCGATGGCCAAAAGTCCGTAGCCATAAACATACAAGTCAAGTCTTAGCATTACGTCCATTTGTCCCTACCAACCAATACTGCGGGAATTCTGCGGGGTAAAATTTGTAGACGCTATCGACCAAGAAGAAAGGCGCCAGCTCTACCATTCTTAGAGAACGGCCATGTCATTCGGCAAGCGAAGGCCCGAGTAGGGTGCAGCCATGCCAGGCGGCGCTGGGATGGCGCCTCGAAGTAAACACCGCCTCCCCTGGTGACAGGGTGGGGACGCCCAATGAGCGCTGCGCCGCCATATAGTGTCGAAGTATTTGACGCGGACGCCGCCACTTCTGTAGTAAGTTGTAAACAAATATAATAAGACACGCACGCGTAAAATGGCAAAAGTAACACGATTGATCAGATTCAGCAGACTGCAACATTAATTTTGATGTGTGTGACATATAGGGTGTTTTTTTTAGTTGCAACACATTTTTTAAATTAGAAACACATAAATCGCGGGAATGTCCTGTGTACCATTCGAGTGTACGGATTGGCGGCCTCTAGATAAAAAACAATTTCGGCACCTGTGCGCATAATTAGCAAAATTACGCTAATTAACTCTTTAATTGTCAATAATTGGTGGCAACAGCAAACGAGTACTTTGGAGCCCGTCCTCGGCGCTACCTATCCCAACTATCAAATTTTGAATAGCGGAGTGCATGTCCGAGCTACGCGAACAATTAGTTCCCCGGGGCAGGCTCCTTGAAATCGAAACTGGCTGGAAAAAGAGCGTCTGTGACGTCGATGTCGCCGCCCCCACGGCTTTCGTCACTGGCCACTCGCCCATGGTCACCGACACTCCGGCTGCGCAAGCAGCTGGCGTTATGGCGTTATCTCCTTGTTATCATCAACATTGGGCGGCGACGTCGACGTCACAGACGTTCTTTTTCCGGCCAGTTTCGGTTTCAAGGAGCCTGCCACGGGGAACTGATTGTTCACGTAGCTCCGACATGCACTCCGCTATTCAAAATTTGATCGTTGGGATATGTAGTGTCGATGGCGGGCTCCAAAGGACTCATTTGCTGTAGGCACCAATTACTGATAATTAAAGGGTAACTAGCGTAATTTCGCTAATTATGCGCACAAGTGCGGAAATTGTTTTGTATCTACAGGCCGCCAACCCGCACACTCGAATGGTACACAAGACCTTCCCACAATTTATGTTTTTCTAATCTAAAAAATTTGTTGCAACTAAAAAAAGAACACCCTGTATATCGCGCCTCATGCGTGCTCCGACACAATATATATCGGTGCTGCCCCACGTGTCACCGCCCTGGACACGGGGGCGAGTAAAGTGCCTGAGAGCACTTTACTCGCCTGTGGTGAACTATGGGCCGGTTCGTTGACGACAGGATTGACTGATTGTGGTTCGGTTAAAGAAGGGACGCTAATTTCTGCAGCCCGTGTCGGGAACTCGGCTAAGTGTCCGTAGGGGTAGGGGAAAGAGACTAAAAGAGATAGGAAGAAGAGAAAAGCCCTTGTTGAGGGCTCCGGAGGAAGCAATAAGCCTCCGTAGTCCGCCGCGGTGGTGTAGTGGTGACGGTGCTCGGCTGCCACCCAAAATACGCGGGTTCGATCCCGTCCGCGGTGGTCGCATTTTCGATGGAGGCGAAAATGCCAGAGGCACGTGTATGTGCGTTGTCAGTGCACGTTAAAGAACCCCAGGTGGTCTAAATTTCCGGAGCCCTCCACTACGGGCTTTCTCTCCTTTCTATCTCTTTCATTTTCCTTTTCCCTACCCCACGGACGCTTAGCCGTGCTACCTACTTGGGCTGCAGAAATTAGCGTCCTTTCCTAACCGAACCACTGTCATCATCATCATTCGCCTCCGTAGATGTTTTCACGCTCGCGCTATACCACAATGTGCAATCCCGTGGTTCAATGAGTACCCGCGGGCGACGCTGCATGTACCCGCGGCTACGCGTTTGTAGAGCGCTATTTTAAATCAGTGGGTACAATACATCACTGCAGCGCTGCATCCCTCCTAGGCACTGGTAACATTCTCCTCCAAGGCGGGGAGTATGGATGGGCCTGGAAAGAGGATACTACGACAGTTAAGCTAAGAAACTTGGCCAAGTGCGTGGCCTTACGGGCCAGTACATTGGACCTGCGTCGTTCAGTGCAGTGGACTCGGAGCCCAACTATCTTTGGTGTAATACTCTCATTTCCTTCTGGCTATATTTGTAACCTATTTGCGAACTCTTTTCCTAGCGTCGTTTCCGTCCCGAGAAAGACGAAAGTCGTTTCCTCGTCGACCCTGAGTTTTTCTGTTAGGGAATTACTGGAGAAGTTGACCAGTGGTAGTAATCATTGCAGACACGAGCGGAAACCTTCGGCAACATGCAGCGCCGCGCTTTCCCCTAGTGGCAGAATTTGGCGAGAGGGTGCGCCGATAAACCCATCGCCAGTAGTGTTAACCCTTATTTACTGTCGTTTTTCACAAATTCCTGCCTCTGTTTGGTGGTGATAGGTGAATAAGACCAGTTTGTGTATTGTTGAACATCCAGCAAGTATTTCGCGAGCATATAACAGCATATAAAGACTCTGAAATCCTCATTATTCAATAAGGACCGTTGAGCTTCTGCTTCCGAGGTGCGAACTCTTCGGTTCTTATTCGTGGCAGGGTGCTTCAAGAAAACTGGTTCATACTTCCACTACAAAATAAGAATTGAACAAAATTGAATGAAATTGCGAAGAATGTCGGCGTTGCGTATACTTCTTTGCTTATGTCTGAATGTCGCCACAAAAAGAAAAAAGAGAGAGAGAGAGAGAGAGAGAGAGAGAGAGAGAAGAGGACGAAGAGTGTCTTGTGGCTTGAGGCGCGTTCAGAAGCGTACGAAGCGAGCGATCTCTTTTGCTGTGGTCGCTCGCTTGATTACGGCGAGGTCCGACGAACATCGCTCAAATCACGATCGAGTGTGCAAGAGCTGCGCTCCAAAAGCACTTTTCACAGACCAGATACATACATCTTAAAAATACAACGTACATAATCAAAACCCTTCCCGGGATCTCGAAAACACGTCTGAATTATTCCCATCTTGGGCCCGGTTATCGATTTCAAAAGCCGGGCCATACCTTCTTCCAAGTCGGAAAAAGAGCAGAAAATTTCACCGCGAAGATGCGCTCGCGACGTTCAGTAATGACACGTCGCTTCTAAAGGGGGGAGTGCGGTAAAATGGTGCCACCGCGATCTATGCCGCACCAGGGTGGTATCAAAAAGTTTAAACGGAACCCTTGCGAAGATAAACGCTTGTACTGTTCATTGTTCGGAGTCTTTGCATTTGCTAGCGCCAAGTTTTACGACCGGAGGCGCGGGTCCCGTCAGTCAAGCGTACATTCCTTCTTGCGATTCAGAGGAGCCACGGGAGCGTGAAATTGATTCTAGTTGCTGCGGCTAGCAAAAGAAAGGCAATATTGCAGCAGCAGTTCAGTACAATGTTGTCCTCTTATTAACCGTTGTCGCTGAGCAGAGGTAAACTAAAAGGAAGCCAGGGATGATTGTTCGGCAGAAGTCCTGATCGCTTTCTACTCTGAAATGTTTGGTTTAATAGATTGCATTGGATCAACTTTTTTGGATGAGCCATATAGTAAATCTACAAGGTACAAAACATGGCGGTTCGTAGTGGTGTTGCTCTGACAAAGAACGCTCATGTCCAAACAGACATATAAAGAGAACCCTTTGAAAAACATGCAGTATTGCGCAACTTTTCGCAAAAGGCGCTGTTTACTTAAGCGCGTTCCTTAAGACCGAATAAAATATGACCCATGCTAGACGGTAGTTGAGAAAACCTTATCTTGTTTGCTTAACAGTCCCGACAAGGCTGTTACATTTCTTTGTATTCATTGTCCGCATGAAGACATGCTTGCCTAGGTGGAGGAAGTTACCAATCGCAGTGCAGAGTTTAACAATATTTCGAATATGACAGGTTTGTTATGTTTAACTGAGTGGGACAGTGCGAAGCAGGAAGTCAGAAAATATCACAGAAGACAGGTCGAGCGCTGACTTACAAGTGAGTGTTTATTGCACTAACCACGGTCTTTTTATACCGCCCAAATCTCAGCGCATTTCCATAATTAAAAGTCATAATCTACTACATCAATAAATCGGCAATTTTTTTTATAAATCACTCCAAAGATGCCCTTAATTCTATTACGCGCGTGTCTTGCGCGAGCAGCCACTAGATCAAAATAAGACAACAAACGAGGAAGCAGTCCAGCATGCCCTGAATTCTATTACGCGCGTGTCTTGCGCGAGCAGCCACCTAGATCAAAATAAGACAACAAACGAGGAAGCAGTCCAGCAGAAGATCAACAAGCAACGGGGAGGCTAACATAAAGCCAAAATGAAAAACCTACGGTAAAGTCCAGCCTACGATGAATACTGCCACGAAGATGAAATCACAACCAGCACAAACTTGGAAAATGAATGCACTATGTGAAACATTTGCGACAATTAAGCTCAGCTTCAGTAAGTAAAGTAGAAGGCTTGCTGATTCCACTGTCCCCGACCTCTTTGGTGATACAACCGTCCCCGGGTTCTACACATCAAGGAAGTCGGGGAACAGCTGCATCAGGAAGCCTTCTATTCTACTTGCTGACGTTGAGTTTGATTATCTCAAAGGTGTTGCTGACTTGGTCTTTTATGACAAAAAACAGTGGTGTCTTGACCTTGCCGTTACACTGCGTACAGATTCAGGATTGCCTGAAGAGCAGCGTACCGATTTTGCCAAGTTTCAGCGTGCATTCTTTGTGCACAAGCGTTTTTCTGCAACACAGCTTCACCGGGGTGCGACGATCCTCTGAAAGCGCCAAGATTTCCATAATCATGGCCACATATGAAAGCGCGCACACACACACACACACACACACACACACACACACACACACACACACACACACACGCACACAACACACACACACAGGGACAAGAACTTGAGGGGGAGGCAAAAACGCTATATTTACAGTAGTGTTTGGAAGCACTGCTCAGCGTGGAACTAAGTGAAGAGCACCTTTGATGACAGAAATGTTATCAGAGGGAATAAAATGCTTATGTTGCGCAAAGCGGTTGTCGAAGGCAATTACTGAGGCCGTATATTTTAAACATCGTGAAACTCCCACGCGGACGATCTTCGTATGCACGCGAAAATTTTCTACTTCCCCGTGTTGTTTCCGACGGCGCACTTCCGCAATAAGAAAGAAGTGAATGGATGGTCTATTTAGATATGTGTAGTGGAGGCAGTTTTGTGCTTGCTATTGAAAAGAAGAACAAGGTAGGGAGGAGAGTATGAATACTCGATGCACTCGCAGAACGGGGCACATCCTGCTTATTATCCTAAAGAAAAGTATGTATTGCAAATAAGCCAGCTTTCGCATAATTAAATACAGTATGGCATATTCACAGACCGGCCAGAACACGTTGGGGACCAGCATGCTTTATTTTATGTTGGTCTTACTCTCAGTAAAGATTGCCCCGTACACTCGACTTTACCGGGTGTACTTGTAGGTGTCATACCTCTCATCCAGCGCTCTTTGGGCTGTATTAGAACATTAAATTTTCTTGCTTATTTTATTTATGCAGCAGAGGCACAAATTTATATCTTAAAGCTCGGAGAAAAATGCCTGAATTGTGAGAATCAATTAATCCGCACATTACAAAACCAAACAGAAGACAAGGCAATTCCGCGAAGTAAGCAAATTATTGCGAGTATATCTGAAAATTTGGAGTCCCACCATAGTGCTCTAGTGCCTATAATACTCGGCTACTGATCCGAGGATCGCGGGATCGAATCCCAGGCGGAGCGGCTGCATTTTGATTGAGGCGAAATGTTCAGGCCCGTGGGCTGTGCGATGCTAGTGCACGTTAAAGAACCTCGGGCGGTCGAAATTTCCGGAGCCCTCCACTACGAAGTGTCTCGTAATCACATTGTGGTTTTGGGATGTAAAACCCCAGGAATCAATCAATCAGTAGTTGAAGACTAAGTACGTGTCACGATAAGCCGTACGTCGCCACGTTTCATAAGTTTCAGGTGAAGCGCACACATGTGACGCGTAAAATGCATACACGGACAAAGTGTTAGTAACCATCTCTTACCTTGATCGTCGTTTATGCTCCTTTGACGTCACGACCATGCTAAAGAAAACTGTCCGGTTTCCCATTCTACTTTTTATAGCAGTGCACGAATCACGTCAAAGAAAACTAGAAGAGACGCTTGAATCGATGAACAGATCGCTAAAAACGATGTAGAAGAGGCAATGTCGCAGGAACCAACGTTTCGACAAGAGGACTTGTCTTCGTCAGGCTGTCCTGACGAAGTCAAGTCCACTCGTCGAAACGTTGGTTCCTGCGACATTGCCTGTTCTACATCGTTTTTAGCGATCTGTTCATCGGTCAAAGAAAACTGCAGTTCATGTATGGGCTTAACTAACTGCACGACGCGATAGATTCAACTGATAAAGAAAGAGTCCGGTCGCGGTGGTCAATAAGGTTTGACGCACGCATGTGGCTGAGGAAACACCGCTTGCATAATGTATACATGGCGAGGCTACTACAGGATGACTCAAATAATGAGGTGAAGCCCCTATTGAGGTAGTCAACGACGTAGGAGAATGCGACAGAAATAGCGGCGAATATGTGTCTGTTGCCGTTTTTTTTTTTTTTTTGTCCATGATCGCACTCCGTACGATGGGCGAGTGGCAGGTGGCTAGGGCTGAACGTGGAACGGCCCGCGTCATAAAAAATGGTGAAAGAAGAAACTTTCGAAACGACGGCTGGATCAAGAGGACAACGCCATTATACGCACCTTAAAAATGCAGAACGCGGGATTGCTGGACCAATACAACAAGGGGGCTAGTAACCCGGCAGCCGTCCAATTAAAATGCCCTCGGTCATCGCAAAACACCGCGAGAGAAAGAGATAGAGAAACAAAAAAAAAGAATGCGCAAAATGCTTGTTTTACAATCTCCGCGTGGGCGACTGCATATATCAGGGATAATTCTGTACGCGGCAGCGGTATTCATATGGGCTCGCGGCTTAAAATGTGAAGCCGATGAACACGCCCCGTGCCTCATTTTGCGAGGCACAAACATCGAAGAGCGTAAGCACACAGTCCCCTCTCGGGAAATTCATTACAGCGTCCTTCCGGGCTTCCACTGACGCGCGCGGACTGCCGTATACGCGCCAGAATATAGCGCATGGAAAGCGGCGTCGCGTCACATAACCTTGTAAAGAAGAGGCGCCACGCCGTGGCGGACAAAGTCAGCCCGAGAGCTTTTGAGTTCGCGAATCGAGGGGTTCGCACCAACGTGTCGCTAAAATTTATTGACCGCATAACGTTATTCCCAACATACTTATTCGCGATACTGCTGTTGCATATTTTCGCAGCATGCGCGGTTGAAGATTCAAGCATGCAGTACGAGTCAGTTCATTCGCCGACAATGTGGAGACAGTTCATTGATTCTGCCCTGAACACTTATCTCGAGCTGCTCGAAGACCCTTTATGAGGAAGGACATTTCGTGACGGACGCCACAGGCACACCGTAATTGTTGCCTTGAAGGCACACCGTGATTGTTGCCAAGAAAGATAGCCTAGTGCTCTGAGGAGCACTAGACTATCCTTGTTGGAGGAGCACAGCCCGAGAGGCCACTGCAGCGCCATTGCGGGAGCAGTAAGCTCTACAGGGCACGTGCATGTGCGCTACTCTTACGTCGTCTTAAAATGCTTATGTAAGTACACGTGTCATCCCGTAAAGCCACCATTTAATGCAGGAGAGGTCACTGTATGTGTTCGGACTGACAAGAAAATATCTATCTATCTATCTATCTATCTATCTATCTATCTATCTATCTATCTATCTATCTATCTATCTATCTATCTATCTATCTATCTATCTATCTATCTATCTATCTATCTATCTATCTATCTATCTATCTATCTACACACACACATATATGCACACAAATACGCACATATATATCGTCAAAGGATCATGTTGAAAAACAGAATATTTATTTCGACGTTTCGGCCGCGAGAGCGGCCTTTATCAAGCTTAGAATGCAAATGAAGCAGAAAGAGAAATAGAGGGACAGAAACAAGAAAAAGGAAGTACGCTTTGAAAATTTGAAAATGTGGAACAGTGTTCTTAGCAATGTGTCACTGAAGTTACTAGACATAGTTATATCTCATAACAAGTCCGTATTATCAAATTTATTAAGCGAGGAAGCGAAAATTTTGGCAGAAAAATGCCTATCTGAGGACGAGATGCAGCTGCTAGAACAATTTCTCGAAAATAAACAATGCGAATTATCACTGAAGAAGGAAACAAAACTTAAATGCGATGGCGTCACAGCTAAGCAAGACTTCATTCTTATCCTTTATCTTTCTCCTTCTCCGTCCTCCAGATAAATTATAAAACTTGATCACCCGTTCCTGAAGCGGCCTCATAAATCGCAGTTACCACTGAGCATCCTTGAAGGCCGCTGTCATTAGTATTCCCTTTTTTCCTGTTGACGACATTCCACGTCAATGCAGTGTCATGCACTTATCCAATAATTTAGTACACTGTGTTTACATTTTAATAAGTGGAAAAAATACTTACGATTGACACGCACGGATCGTCCGACGTATGATGCCACTTGATCTTTGTTGTTACTTTCTACCGTCCACGATCCTCACAGGCAAACTCGCGAAAAAGTGTGTCTGGCGGACGCTGTCTTGACGTCACAGTGGCGGAATGCACGCGGTAGCACTCTCGCACACGTGCCGCCGGATTAGGAAATCGAAGCATCTTCCTCCAGAGGTGAACACCGAGGCGTTTTGGCATGACGCTTCGAAGAGGATTAAAAGAAGATGCAAGCAAATACAAGCTAGACGCGCCAACTTTCAACGCAATGCCCGTTTAAGTTAGCTTCGTCTCGTCTTTCTTTATTTCTGTCCATCTTGAACCGGAGACGCATTAATCCTCTTTTCTAGGATCAAGCACTAGACGATGCAACTCTGCAGGCGCGAGAGCGCGCACAAAGCCGATGAAGTCCTACGGCCTACCCCGGCAGCCCGAAAGCTCTACGTACACTCAAACCACTTTGGAGTTCATGTGCTTCGGTTCTGGGCGGATCTGTCCTTGTTATAGCTCGAGAACGGTGTTCTCTTATAGTGCGGCGCTTGTGTTAAGGACCAAGCGCAAAAGGTCGAAGTGTGGGTGTTGAGTGATGTGAATAGAGTAGTTTGCGAAACACACTGAAAGACCATTCGCGTCTCGTTGCATCCATGAATGGAAGCCGACCTTCGATTGGCCATTAGAAAGTTCATCTGTATAGAGGAATCAAGGGGACTTGTTCTTCGCGCTCAAGAATGGCATCATTTTATTACAAAGCCGTGTAGTAAAATGAAAAGGGGTACGAACAAACAGGTGAATTGCGAGGCGACACAATCCCCCACGAAACAATTTGGCACAACCTGTGTATTGCAAAAAGAGAAAGGTACACTGAAATCCTAACAATCATAACGCAAATCAATATCAAAAGAACAATATTTGTATCAAATTACCTTTCGCTAGTTCAGTAACTTCTAAAACCCGAGGTTGTAATAACGAATAGAGATGACGCGCCATTAGGAGGCCCCACTGTTAAAGAAAATGTTAGATTTGGATTATTAAATCATTCTCTTTGTTCTTGTGTGTGTGTGTGTGTAGGGCAAAGGTCCGTGTCCTTATATCATTTGCGGTCGCGTGCCGTTTCTCTGTGAAGGCTGCGGAGAGACGGTTTCGTGTCCTGTGCGTGCATTAAGGCATTGTGTAAACGTCACTTCAGCTTCTAATAAAAAAAAAATAGGGACAGACAGACAGACAGACAGACAGACAGACAGACTTTGTGGACAGAATCGCACGGGTATAGTTACAGTACTGGATCCAATGCATTTAAAAAAATGTGCCTGATCCCTCTGTCAAAGAAATCGGGATAACACGAAAGTTCGCATAAGCAGTTGAATGTTTATTGTTACACCGAGGTGAACTTGCCCGTTGCTATCGGTGTTTCGCTGGTACGGCACCGTTAGACGTGGATGAACCCATGTTCACACATCGCGTCCATTACATCAAGGGCCAACCCTTAGGGGTCATTGAAGTAGTTTAATTTAATTACCTAATAACTGGGCACAGTCTATAGCAAATTCCGCGCGACAAAGGTATCAGTCTTATTTACTCGCCCCACATTCACCCGTCAACGTCGTTGCCGTGCTATGGCGCCTAACACAGCAGTTATTTTGTTCCCACGACGCTCGACGAGCGGTCGGCGGGGAAACGCCACCCACGAAGAAAGGTGGTGTTTGATGATGATTGTGGTTTGGTTAGTAAAAGACACTAATTTCTGCAGCCCATGTAGGGAGCACGACTAAGCGTCCGTAGGGTGAGGAGAAAGGGAGTGAAAGAGATAGAGAGGAGAGAAAGGCCGTAGTGGAGGGCTCCGTAAATTTAGACACCTTTTTCTTTTAACGTGCACTGACAACGCACAGTACACGGGCCTCTGGCATTTTCGCCGCCATCGAAGTGCGACCGCCGCGGCCAGGATCGAACCCGCGTTTTTTTGGGTGGCAGCCGAGTACCGTAACCACTACACTACCGCGACGGACAAGAAAGGTGACCGGTGCCCTACCACTGCGCTATCAGCGCATATACGCTCGAATCTGTGCGAACGCGGCTATGCGCGCGGCTCTGCGCGCGTTCAACAACGCGGACTTTCGAACGCGCCTGGAATGGTGCCGCCATCCGGGAGGGAGGAACAAGGAAACAGAAGGCGTGACGAAGTAAAGCTGCAGTGATTCACTTTGCTCTTTTGGATGGCGGCACCGTTCCGGCAATGTGCGCCTGGATGCGCGCCTGCTGAGCCGGACGAAACAAGAAGGCGCGTTCTCACTACATCGAGCATGTGCGGCGTCAGCGCAGTGGTAGCGCAACGGGAGCGTTTCGTCGTGGCGCGGGCAGCAATGAGTTCGATTCCCAGCGTATCAACACAAGTTTTTCTGAGTGATTCCCTTCATTCTTCTTACGTGTTTACCGCATCATATCCGTTACGGTATTGACGTATGGGGTGGTGGTGGACCACGGCATAAAATAATTTCGTGTTAAAAGAAAGTTTAAAAAAAACGAAAACATGCACCTTCCCGCCCATGCTCCTACAGGCGCCATGCAATCATGTGCGCAATCAAACTTATTCTCAAGTTCTCCGGTAAGAATTAGCCGTAGGCGTGTTTTGTAAAGTAAGAAGAAATGAACGCCCACGTAACTGTACTGCAACACCGATCATACACGACAGGAGGGTGCCTGAAAAAACAATTTTCATTACTTGTTCAACAACAAATCCCGTTGGCACATGCATCAAGCGTCTTATTGAAAGAGTAGCTTGATGCGTTCGGCGATTAGTCATTGTGTAGTAGAGCTGTCCTCAAGAAGCGATGCCATTTTCAATGTGCCTTACAGAAAGCTAAGATTTTCGGTTTCCCTTCTTGCATCCCCCTGCGTTGTTCCAGCAGAATTGTCGCGCGTCAAGGCCCCTGTGCAGAAAAACCACTGAACCAACTCTTTGTTGGATTTACATTTCCAGGTCCAATTAACGAATGGCATTCATGAGCGAGCTCGGGCAAGTTGCGTTTCTGGGAAACAGCAAGAGTAAACTGTCGGTACCGAGCTCCAGGAGTTAGGCTTGAGCTTTAACCTCGCGTACGGGTTCATTAGTGTACTCCTACATTTATTACGTCGAGGCTACGAAGCTCTTTTCGTGAAGAGTTTGCGTGTGCGATCGAGTAGCTTTGTGAGTGAACCTCATTTCCATAACGCGCCAGCACGAGCTTCTTGTCTAGACGACCTGGCCCTCCTACCGGCATGTTTGTTCTAGCAGCGCAAAAAACAAACAACTCTAAAGTAAAACAATGCCTGGAAGCGCCTAATGAATCCACGAGGAAGAACCAGAACTGTTTGCAACTTATGAATAAATAGCAAAAATAGTCCGTGTAAATGTGTAGGCGGAAGTTGTAAACGGTCGGGCCAGCAGGCAGCGACATTTCTAATTGAAGTTCCCGAAATTATCCCCTAGCTCTTCTTCCCAAATTCATGAGGAGATCATGTGATTCTCCCGAAGGGCAGTTTAGAGCTCGCCATCTAATACGCAGATGAGGCGCGTGACCTATATACATCTAAAGTCCAACTTGCAGCGTGCTCGTGTAGCAGCTGCTCTTGTAAACTTTGCATGTTGGCACCACATTTTAGTAAAGACGAAAGACAATCTTGTTTATACGTCATGCGTTCAGTAACGTGCATTAACCACACACAAAGTAGAGAGACGAAGGAACAGTAAATATTAGCGGCATCTTTTTTTCCCGCTTGATCATGTACGAAAGGCGAATGGGCTTATGAGACTACTTTGCCAGAAAATGTTAAATTCTGCGATTTAAGTCAGAAAACTACAATATGATTATGAGAGACGCCGTAGTGGATGGCTCTGGAAATTTCGACCTCCTCGGGCTCTTTAACGCACACTGACATCGCACAGTACGCGTGCCTCAGCATCGTATCCGTCGGAATACATCCTCCGCTCGGGATTCGATCCTGTGACCTTGGGATCAGCAGCCCAGTGTCACTAGTTACTAGACAAGGTGACGGGCTTACCAGAAAAATGGGAATTTGATGAACTCATAGCCGCGACACCTGGCTTGTTATTGCCTGAGCCAGCGGCTTCCTTGTGATAATCTGAATAGCTGGGCTCAAATACTTAAGCAGTTTAATTCAGTAGAACGCCAAGACATTTTTTTTTACCGCGCATACCTGCAGGTGCTTTCTCACATTGAGCCGTGCCGTGCCGTGCGCTGTGAATTTACGTTTCTGAGCAAGCACTTGAGATATTCTTGAATATCGATATTCTTGAATTTCTTTTTCCACTTCTTCCGCAAAAAAAAAAAGAATAGTGCAATAAAAGTAAATTATGTCAAAACATGAACTGAAAATTAATATACACACTAGGAATACCTCGCCTGAAATTTTAAGTAGAAAGGCCCCAGTTTTTTTTGCTCTATTGCTGACTTCGGTGAGATTTGGTTTAGACAACATAAATAAGGAATGACTGAGTCTATTGGGCAAGTACGCACAGTAATTCCCAATATATGGAGTAGAATCGTCATCAATTTTCATTGATTGATTTCTGGTGTTTAACGACCCAATACCACGATATGATTACGAGAGACGCCCTAGTGGATGGCACCAGAAATGTCGACCTGCTTGGGTTTCTTTAACGCGCACTAACATCGCACAAAACACATAATCAGGTTTGATGCATATGACACTATTAGCTTTTTATTCATCGGATCACGTGCTACAATGATGGTACTGAGATTATTCCTTCAACGAGGGGACATCATTCCCATCATGCGTACCATGTTTCTACGGTGTGTAACTGGGTACATCTTCATTTTTATTATTAATTTCTTGTCATACCCTCAAACACAAACGGCTGTTACAGAAGGGTGTGTGTGTGTGTGTGTGTGTGTGTGTGTGTGTGTGTGTGTGTGTGTGTGTGTGTGTGTGTGTGTGTGTGTGTGTGTGTGTGTGTGTGGTTGCATCAGTCAGTAATAGAAATATAAAAAAACGCAGTGAAAGTCAAAACATGTATCTTTACTCTTGTATACCTTTTTTTTGTTTAATGCATTTCTCTTCATTGTTATTGTTTTTTTTTTTGTCCTAAGCACTGTCTATTTCTGTCATTCTAAGGGCGCTGTCACCCCGTCAAGTTACTAACCATAGTAGTTTTTTTGTGACTGGTCCTTTCTTTCTTTGAAACATAAATAAACATTGAATTGAATTGAAAACACAAGCACATATGCGTATAATAACCACAAATAGCCACACTGAGACAAAGACACGCAGAAGTGGCAACAACATCAACAGAACAACGATGTTGGAATAACTTGAAAAGATGATGGGTTAGAGCGGTTCTTAATGGCGATGCATCGGTCTCGGTGGCTATATATAGAAGAGCAATGGCCATTCCACTCGACACGGGGTTTCGCTATGGAACAATGCCTAAATGTCCATCTGAAGGGGAAGGATAAAGGCAGGGAGGTTGTGCACTGAGGGAAGAACGGAAAAGGTTTCGAGGAGAGGAAAAGGAAGAAGAGGTCGCTCTGGAGCCGCCGACGTTGTAAATGCTTGATGTTCAATATATAATGCGGCCGATATGCTCGGTGGTGCGCCGAAATTGCAGCAGCACTTTTGTTGCTTTTCGTAGCTGCGATGCGCAGTTCCGAGGCCCCAAGAGCTTACCGGCAATAGCGGCAACGAAGATCTAGCGGACCTACACACAGCACACCCGGAAGGTATTGCTGCCGTCAATAACTATACTTATCATATTCCATGGCGGCATATATTGTAATCGACATATATTCGCAGATGGAGTGATAGTACGACAGAGGGTATACAAACGATAGAAGTGATTGCATAGTAAGGGCACCATCGAGACCAACGAAGACAGCATGACGACCGTCTGATGGCGTATGCGTTATGACCGCCGTAGGAGGACTACGTGACGATAATGGCACCGCAGTGACGACTCACCTGCATCATGTTTTTCCCTTGTTTATACTATGACGAAAGGAAACTGCCCTACCGTCGACATGCGATAAAGTTTTGCGCATGAGGCACATTACGGCAGTCAATCTAAGTGAAAGAAAAAGCAAAACAATAATAAGACCGCGCAGGCGCACCACGAGATTTTCTTCCTCCTTTCCACGTGCGTCATCTGAATGAAACGACCTTTCCCACAACATTGCCGCCACTACCTGCCCGACTTTATTCGTGTAAAGCGTAACGCATCACCTGTCGAGCCGTTAACATATGTGGTTCTTTGTATAATTTGTATATACATATATGCATATCCACCCCTTATGTAACACCCCCAAGAGGGGTCTTTAAGGTAATAAAGTGAAATGAAATGAAAAAAATAAAATAACAACAAAACGGCTTGTCTGAATGAGTAAAGCGCAGCGGCGATGAACGTACTATCCGCCATACCGCCCGGGCTTTGTATGTGGGCGACACAGAAACGCGCCCCATAATCTCTACAAGCACAGCATCTAAATATATAAACGCTCGACTGTTACAATTCTGTTACGCAACAGCGAGGCAGTTATATTTAGTGTTTGGTAAACGGAATGTCCAGCGACTCGCTTGCACGTAAGCATGCGTCCTCGACGAACGTAGACCTGCCGCTAACCATGAAAGAGGAAGCGGAATAGAAGGCAGTTCGCTTTAAAATATAGCCGTATTGGCCAAATGAATGTTCTTGCTATGGCGCGCTCCCGGCTGCATAGCGCGAGAGCGCGTTGAAAAGAAAGCATCATCGCGACAGCCACGTCCTTCACTACAAAAGAGCGCAATGCGACTCCCTGAAAGATGTAGGACAAGCAAAAGTAGGTTGCCAATTAGTCCAAGATGGGAAAAAAGTAAAAAAGTAAAAATGATTTCGCGTGCCGAGAAATTTTTTCGAATGCCTTTCATAAATGGTGACAGTGGAACGCTTGCAGCTCTTGCGGAACTTCTAGACGGTAAACAAAATGAATTATCGGCATTCTCCTGCCCTGGCGGCCATCGATAGTACATCCACCAAAATTTCAGTTCGATTATCGCATCCAACTTCTCGAAGGCGACGATGTTTTACCTTAGTTTACCGTCACTGTACCGGCTTACCAGATTCCTGACTGTATTTTCGTAAGCCGAATGTCAAAACACGCACACGTGCTTCCATTGGGTGCGACAGTGCCTAGAGCCTCCTCACTACGGTGTAGAGCCTCCATAATTTTACTGGCTAGAGCGCACGACGATGACGTTCGCGTCAAGCATGAGCGAATGACTGTACATAGCTGCAGCTAAGAGAGCCAAACCAACGTGCATGTATTGGCAAGTGTCTAATTCGAAGCTTAAACGTTTGCACTTTCGTTAGCATGGTCGCAAACTTCAGTGCCTGAGCATATGTCACTTGGCCTTGCACAGTCACACTGTCTACATGAAAAAGGGGACGAGGACCGTATTGCTCTAGCATTGTTTCAAGCATGACGACGTTGGCATTCAATGTCATCATCACCTTGGGCTTTCTGTAATGAAGGAAGACAGCGCAGTGACAAGTGAGGTTTTGAATAAACGCGAAGCTGATAGGTGTGCAGCGCAGTGGGCCTGCCGCAAAGCGAGGCCATTCTAATAGTAATCTCGCTGTATGTATTCCTACTATAAACAATACAAAATATTGCTTAAGAGCTAGTGCTGCTAGAATGTTTCTCAGTGAGGAAAGGGCGTTGTTAACGTAAAAATACTTTAGAAGCATATAAACTGTAAAATAATTACTACCTATACATAGGCACAGGGCCCCATAACGAAAGGGGGACTTCCAGTGTCACTCCATACGTCAATTTTCCATCACATTTCGGCAATGATAGGGTGCTGGTGCGGTGGCCTTGAAGCGTTACCTTGAAATGAATATGGTTTGTACTTGCAAAATCAAATAAGTCTGAAGCCAGCGCGTACTAAGCATTTTATATCTCTAGACTACGCAACTCTTAATAAGATAGCAGTGTTCCAGGAAGCCGATGTAGTCATAACAAGAACGAAATTGTGCAGATCCGTTTTTACTAATTCACTCTGAAAAGCGCCGGGAAGAATAGGATCTGCAGCCGAAAGGCAACTATGGAGAAAGTGCTTGCTAGATAACTTTGAGTGAAGAGGTTCTTGCCACGTGAAATTGCGGTACAGTAGGAACGTACACATTTAAAATGTCTCCTTAGTGCCGGAAGTTGATATTCAGGTAGGTAGGTAGGGATGGAGTAGTGAAGTAATATATTTATGTCCATGTGCTTGCTATCATTGTTTCACCTGCTGCTCTAGAGGCAGCTGACATTGAAGGAGCTAGATAGGATAATCTTATATCGCTGAAAGCTTGTGTCTTTTCAGCAAATGCCACTAGACATTCTTTTACACCAGTGTGTGGCAAACTCTATCTGATATCTTTTGTGAGGTTGCGAAAACGGTTTTCCGCTTGGCCGTCTTCATTTTTAGCCCCAACTTCGCGATGTCACAAGAATTGTTCTTCAACACCAACTTAGTGAAAAATATTATGAGCTACCATCTCTTTTCTTCTTTTTTTTTTTTGAGCATGCTCAAGAAAGAGAAGTTTCAAAGCGTGATTCCATTACGGTTTGACGCTCGCTTTTGTTTACAAAGGTGGTATAAATTCACTTTTGGCAGGCCCTCAAAAGCAACGCGTCGGCGTCGCTCCACTAACCACTGCGGCACTTGACACAAAAGAAAAGTTATTAGTGAAAATGCCAGTGCCGCGGCGTTTTCAGTCATCCCTAAATTCACGTTAGCAGAAGCGCGGCGTGCCGCGGCCGTGGTAGAAGAAACAAGTACCAAATGAGACAGTTGACTTAACGTTATGAAACAGACTTGAGATAACATGGTACACCCTTGTATTGCTTGACTCGATTGTCAACGTCTGGAGCTGTCTAAGCATAAAAATACAGAAAGGAATGCCGAGTGTCGAAAGCGGCACATTGTTTCTCCCGTCTAGATCGACACAGCAGCAACTCTACAACACTTGCGACACTGACAGGCCTATACACGGCGGTCATGGCTGTAGGCGTTGCTTTGAAGGGGTAAAAATGAAAAAAAAAAAAAACATGAGTTCAATGAACACAACTCCACAAAGGAAGCACTCTATCTTCATGCGACTGCATGCTTCGCTGCTTCAGAAGTTATGCTTGACACGTCTTTCTTTTCTATGCAAGCTCACACATTGTATAAGTCCCTATCTACAGAAAGAGGGCCAGTATATTTGGCAGCTGCTTAGAGATACAAAATTGTGTACAAGGAATTGAGCGGGTAAACTGCCCAGAACAAACCCCTTCAAGACGCCCTACACAGTCACACATGCTTGTCGGCCGTGCGTGCTTAAACACTACAGTGTTTCATTCCCAGACGCAAGCTCGCCGGTTCAATATTCGGCCATGGCGACCCCACTCTGATGTAAGTGAAACGTCCTAACGCCGAGATGAAAGCGCAAGTAAATGTTCCTGAAGTGGCCAGAATTTATCCGCAGCCCATCTCTACGAGGTTCCTCACAATCAGATCTTAGTATTGGTAATTAAAATACTTCATTTATCTTTAGCGAATCACGAATGACTAAAAGCTCTTGGTTATGCCGAAGAAAGGTGAAGTTGTACGGTGACATTGGGCTCCTGTCATGACGGTCTTGAAAGCCCTCACAGCATAAGAGAAATATGTAGAATCTGGCTGCTGTTTTTGAAACCATGTTCACGTTTGTGCTCGCACAATGCGCGACAAAAGATGTACACGTTTTCTTTTCTTTCTGTTTTTTTTTCACATCCAACACTATTCGAGAAATTCTGTTTTAACGTAGAGGTGAGAAATGGCAAATATTGAGACAATGTCGGTCAGAGCAAGAGGCAGGCATAATGAATTTTCCTGAAGGTCCTTCGCATTTTTGAGACAGCAAGTGAAATGTGTGAATGCGTGTCAGCGTTTATGCAATTTTAGCCGGAATGCACATAAATATTGTCGTCATACTGTAACAACATTTTCAAGATTCATAACGTCTACCCACGATCCTCCTAGAGTTGGCGACTCGCACGATGCTGGGTTCTTGTACACGTTCCCCTCTAGCAGGTCCGCTTAGCAATAACCTAATAAGGTGTCGGCAATATATGGGGAAAGCATAATTACATTTCTTCTAATCACATCATGGCAAATAAAGGATCATCTGCCTGATTAATTTTACCTACCTTCGCGTCCTTTCTCCGTCTTTGCGAGCTAGACATTTGTGAAGAAGAAACAGATGTTTTGTGGGGTTTAACGTCCCAAAACCAGCTCTGATTATGAGAGACGCCGTAGTGGAGGTCTCCGTAAATTTCGACCACTTGGGGTTCTTTAACGTGCACTGACATCGCACAGCACACGGGCCTCAACATTTCGCCTCCATCGAAATGCAGCCGCCACGGCCGGGATGCGAAGAAACAACGGAGAATAACACCCATGAGGAAGAAGTTGTACGAGGGCACAGAGATCAACGTCAAATGAACGGGTAATTTATTCACGACGAAAACAGAAACATGGGAAATGTCATATAGACCTGTACTTTATGCATGAGCTAACGTATTTGTTCTATACTCGGCTTTCTTATAGGTGTAAATAAAGTCGCCATCATCTCGCATTCTATCGCATTCACTTATTCGTGTTCCTATCCGCATGAGTTGTTCTTCCTATCCCGCCCATCGTTGTTTGGCACTCGGCACTCTTACAAGCGATCTGCTTTTGAATAATTTCGCAAGCCGAGCTCTACTGGAAGTCCGCTTTGGTGTACGTTCACAGGCTCATCTGGGTAATCATGTCACTGTAGCATTGTAAGAGTACCTTCCCTATGTGCGCGACCCCAATCTAAATAAATACACTGCTGAGGAGAAAGCAAATCCCTCCTAAGAGCAGAATGGTACGCCCGAATTTTGCGCCATGGAGGTTCGGGCGAAAGCTACGCTCGACGGAGCATCGCATTCATACAAGATGCATCATCAATCTCCATGCAGGTCTCCCATGCGCTATTGGCAATCGCAAAGGACCAGTCTGTCTGAAGGCAGGCAGAAAAAGGAGGGAGTGCGGGAAAGCTTTGTTAAAAGGGAATTGCGATGGGAAGGCGGGTGAGAAGCATTGTAGCGTAGAATGAGAAAAGCCGGAATGGGCCTTTCATGAGTTTGCTGGAACGCCTACGAGTTTCGAGCTGTTACAAACTGGAATCTCTCCAAGGAGGGAAGCGACAGTGCGCGCAGCAGACCATAAGAAGGGCGTCTCGCTTCTGAGTCGGGTTTTCCTACCTGATGTGTCACAATGTACGCACCCTCTCCAACTTATTCTTGAGCCTCAAAGAAGGACTTCACTTTTTACGCTGCAGTGCGCGAGCGGACACGTACATTTAAGGCAGAGTTCAGGTGATTTATACAGATGGTCCAACCCCACCTTTATTCTAAAACAATGAATATGTGCGGGAGAAAGTGCGGACGCTGGGGCATTCAATTGGCCGTATATACATGGGGCGCGAAGAAAACTTCGCCATGGGTCTTCATGTTCTGGCTTCAACGTATGTCACGCACAGCTAACTGCGTACGAAACTTCGTTTACAACTATGGTGTTCATTACATTGAAGCACAAAGCCTTTACGGGCTGTCTTCGTTTATTCGCAGCGTCAGTCAGCTGACTTCGTACCCATGGTTGAAAAATCTTCCGGTCGCGTTTAAATGTATACACAACCATGGGCTACTCTCGACTGTTTCCCCTGCTCTGTTACTCAACTTACAGCTGTTCCTGAGACAGCGACCATTATATGTTTCTGCTTCCATCAATCGCTTTAAATGCACCACTGAGTGGTACAAGAGCGTGCGAGGTAAATTTCCATTACACAAGAGGATTCCTTTCTTGGTCTTATATTTGGCCGCTTCGTATAGTTGAGCGATTGCCTGTTGTACTTGAAAGCACATCGTAGCGTAACCCGTCGATCGCTGAAGAGGGGCGAATAGTGAACGGTGCTCAAAGTGCTGGCCTTCCGTATGTGCCTAAATACTATCAGCACAGGCTAGCACCCAGAAATATTTGTCATTGTTGGCTAAATTTGGCCCAGTTACTGTTGATGTTGGTACGTTTTCGCTTACTTCTGTCAAGTCACGTTCCGAAAATGACGACCTCTATGGTTATATATCTGTTTAGAGTATTTCTAGAGAATTTATTCTAGTATACGCGCGTTGACCAGCCTAACCGTTTACTGCTCCACTCATCACCGCAATGCACGTCAGGAAGCGTGGTGGTCCAGACTCTTTCTTTTAAAACTTCTCCTGAACGTATTCGTCCCCCGCTTGGAGAGGCCGCAGTGAAAACTTGGGCACGCCACTCTATCTCGCTATACTAAAACCCGCTTTCGCTACGCAAACGATTTGATACGCGCAAGTGCGCAAGCCTTTAATATTCTGTTAACTCTCGCTAACCCTCAAAACTAAAACTCTTATCTATGATGTAGGGTAGTAACGGCACCTGAGCCCTCGCCAAAGGTCTGTGTACCGAGACAGTAGCTTTCCGAAATGCCCGAGTCGATCGGACGGAGAACCACAGCAGCTAGAGAGAAACAGGGCAAATGCGCTTGCTTTAGTGTCGTCGTTCGTAAAAGCAGTGTTGGTTCTTATGGGAGGCTGTCAGGACAAACGTGGGCTATTTTCCTTAAGTTCGTGGTCCGGGTGTTGGCGCCGACTGGGTATTCGTTGACCGGTGCTTCGGCAGATGGAGTTGTGTCCAGAGCAGACTTGTACGAAACGATTTACAAGTAATGGATTACTTGCAAGTGGTTACATTTTTACCGTAGTTTTGTGACACTTCTTTACTTGCTTCAACGAGGCTGCGACTAAATTCTGGAGGCATAAAAAGCGTGCCTTAGGTTTCCACTGTATGCAAGGACACTGTCCCCGAATTGTTTGGCACAGCACACATTTAAAACATGTTTTAAATGGGTTCGAAAAAGTGCTGCGTTGTTTTTTCTCGCCCTCGGGACCCATCGCCTGCGCATCTGACACAGACGTGACTCTGTTAGAAGTAGAACGAAAGTTTTACTGCAGTCAAACCGTATTAGAGGGACGTACAATGGGGAGTTTTAGCAGCGCCGGTTTACCGTACAGCAAAGACGGTAATGCCGTACCGTCATGGTCGGGACGCGGCTATTTTACTCGGAAAGACCTGCACTAGTTGCTCGGTGAGTACAGAAACGTCGTCAGATGATAAAACTGGCTGGTAAAGCCCCCAGAAGCTCAATTTTCTACGTGCCAATCACAACGGTACGGCGTTATCGTAATTACCGTACGGTAAGCCGCCACTGCTAAAGCTCCCTAATGAGTGGTGACCCACAGCACCGGGCAAGCCTAGACGGTCTTGTTTTGTATTCTCCTTGCGGATGTCCGGCGAGAAGAAGGCGAGGAGGTAACGAAAGAATGCGGCGTTCCGGAAGTATGGGCCTGAACACTCTCTATTGTGTGCTGGACTTCGTCTGCACGGAAGCAACGCGGGTGCTCGAAAGCACAGAATGGAGCAGTGTGCGCGTCTTCGCTTTGTGGCTAGTCTTTCTAGGCACTGACGTAACTGTCTTACTGGATGCCCTGAAACCGAAACGGAAAATCGTTGATGATGATGATGATGATGATGATGATTGTGGTTCGGTTAGGAAAGGACGCTAATTTCTGCAGCCCATGTCGGGAGCACGGCTAAGCGTCCGTAGGCGTGGGGAAAGGGAGTGAAAGAGATAGAGAGGAGAGAAAGGCCGTAATGGAGGGCTCCGGAAATTTAGACCACCTGCGGTTCTTTAATGTGCACTGACAACGCACAGTACACGGGCCTATGGAACTTGCGCCTCCATCAAAAATGCGACCACCGCGTCCGGGATCGTTCCCATGAATAATGAGATAATCAATTATTTACTAAGATTATGTGAACCTTCGAGCACGTGTTGCGCTCCATGAACCAATAAGGAATTTTTAAAACAAAAAGCGCACAAGCCACAAATTTGACGTCTCAGCCCCTTTGAGGAATAATTTTCCTGTAATTCAACCACTTTTTGTCTGTAATCGATTACAGTTACATACTACGATTGAATGGGAGGTTTGCATCGAAGCGCTGCGCAACATCGAACTCTCGTGGGTTCCTCTCGTGGGTTCCCTCTCGTGGGTTCGCAGAAAGGGTCTTTCTTCATCGTCGCAACGCACGTCTTCACGAATAAGCACAGGAAAACGACGAACGGAAACTCCGACAGGCAAATTCTGCTGAAACTAAACAATCTGTAGGGTAGAAAAGAAATGAAGAGAAAGAAGGTGCTAAAGGCAAAAAAAAAAAAATCCACGCATATCCACGGAGGGAATGATGATGAGCGGGCGAAGCTTCGGAGGTTCATCGAGATCGTGCCGAGTTCCGGATTAATTTAGTTAACGCGCACGCTACGAATCCTTATGGTTCAACTACGCACAAGTGAAATCTCCCACAGGCACTTCATTGCAAGTCAAGATCCAGTGCATATATATATATATATATATATATATATATATATATATATATATATATATATATATATATATATATATGGGTGGCCGGTAAACGGTTCTCCATCGCGAGCAGTCGGTGTTTTTCAATCAAGAAACTCGCTAGAAAACGCTGCCTGCGTCAAGCTTGTCTCTCGCGGGTGAGGGCGCGTTCTCCTTCTGTGTGAGCTGCTAGCGCGTTCATCGAAGAAAGAGCGTTTCCATAGTCAGCGCGCGCCTTTCGCTCTCTCGGTCTCTGTCTCTCTCTCACAAGAAAGCAGATGGAAGAGTGAGAGAGCTCGCGCGCCGAGGGCGAGCGCGAGCCTCCCGGCGGCGCGAGGTGGCTACATACATACATACTACTACTACTACTACTACTACTACTACTACAGAGGAGGGAACGACCCACACCCTAAGGAGCTTCACCCCTAAAAAAAAAAGGTGAAGCGTTCAGTTCATCTTAGCCTCTGTCAGTTCCGTGAGTGATGCCGAGCATATTGTTGAGTGTTAGTAATTATTCATTTTCGGATGTTACTGCGCAGTAAAAAATTAAAATCAAGCGTGGCTCATAAATGCACTGAGTATGGAGGTATGAACGACATATAAGAAAGAAAATGCAGCTCCACTAACGTCAAACCTGGGGTGGTCAGGAGCAGTGATGCACCTTTTTTTTTTTTTTTTCGCCGTGGGAACACATCACTCGCTGCGCTGAACCGCTTTTGAACAATTATTCACTTGTTTTGCCGTGTCGACAGAAAGCGTGGGCCAATCCTGGGGGCAGTGCATTAAGAGAGTATGTGTGCATGTGTGGGCCGATACTGGAGGCTGTGCAATTGTGCCAGAAGCGATTTTAACAAATTTCAATTAATTAATATGCAAATAGGTCTCTCAAATTGTTCTGAATCATGTTACTTAGATTTTGACCGGTTTTGGTCAATTGTGCGCTTGTTTTGGTTCTGTTTTGAGCACGTGTTTATTAGCGTGAACATGACGACGACGTTAGACGACTACAGCTCTAGCTCACAAGGTGCATCACACGTTAAAAAAAAAGAATTAAGAAATAAGAATACAAAGTGCGTAATTATGGGACACGTGTTTAAGTTATGACGTTGCATAAAAGAGAGGTGAAATCGAGTCTGAAAAGTCGGTTCCTGGACTTACGTACCTTAGAATTTCGTCTCATATTTGAATTTGCGCATCGACCTTTATACACTAACCTGCGGGGAAAATTTGAGCAGCAATGCATTGGTGGGCTAGCGCCTTGTTATGTCGTCTTTCTAGCATTTGCTCTTTTGCGCTAAAACATTATTACGAAAATTTGAGGTATGCATGCGCAAGTACAAAGCGTTCCCACTTATTTTACCAGTTGCTTAGCTATTGATGCCATGATGTATCTGTGAATATAAAGTGTGTTTCAGCTAACTTGCACCATCAGTCAGCAAATAAATAAATAAATAAATAAATAAATAAATAAATAAACACACGTGCGCGTTACAGAGATGCAACGAATTCCTTATTATACATTGCCGCCTTGAGCAACTCAGACCATTTTCACAATGATGCATTTAATTGGTATAAATTCATTAGCTATCTGTTTAACGTTGTGCTGTCAAACATGGTAATTAGTGGGCAAATAATGTATTTCCATGACAATAGGAGCAATGATCTTAGTTTTTTCCGGGCTCATAAGAAAGCGCGCGAGATTTGAAAAGCTACCACGTGACTTGAAGTTCGTAGTGCAGTGGCACCCTCAAACGGGCTAACAACGGACCATGGACGATGCATGCAGACCGCCTGCATGGACACCAAAGGTGTGGGTACCCCTCATCAATTCCTTTTGTTACCATTCAGAATTATATATATATCTGCGTCAATCATCGATGGTTCCTTCTTAGCTTGTTTGAGGGTGCAAATGTCATTGCACGCAAGTGCCTATTCACGTGGTATCATCGAAATTTTGCGCTTTCTTTTAGATGCTCAAAATAATTAAAACCGCTGCACATGTAGTAAAGGAATACATTACCTGGGCGCTAAATAACATGCTTTACACTTTCGCTATAGAACATATGGAGCTTAGAGCTACAACTTAAATACTAGCCACATAAAGTTTATTTTCTTTTTCACTGTTTGTTGCTCTTCTTTCTACTCGTCCTTCTCTGCCCGAACCCCCCTCCCCACGCAGAGAAGCATGCCAGCGATGTTTCAACGCCTGCTAAATTCTCAGCCTTTGAATAAATATTACCTCTCTCTATATAAATCTTAAAAATTGGACAATTATTAATGATCATTATTTACCTGAGGCCATTTTAAATATAGTCTGAGATGGTCAAGACGACAGTGAAAAAGTTGGTTCGAACCCCGCAACGCAAGCTTCCATTCTTTAAAAGGGTGGCGCAAGTTAGCACCCTGTATGTTCTACAGCAACAAAAACGTATCAGAAGTAACGTGCACATGTAATTTATTGCTCCACAGTAATTCTTCTATAACATCTTTTAGGCTGTAATTGGTATTGGAATCGGTTACTCCTTAGAGTGGACTTCTCATTGTACTTGTAACCGGTAATTTTTTTATATGCCAAGCATTTCATGGCGAACTCAAGTACCATTGACCGTATCTATCTATCTATCTATCTATCTATCTATCTATCTATCTATCTATCTATCTATCTATCTATCTATCTATCTATCTATCTATCTATCTATCTATCTATCTATCTATCTATCTATCTATCTATCTATCTATCTATCCGACCACGTCTCGGTAGGGGCATCCCTAGTCGCCCCTTCCCCTGATATACACAAGCATTTGGAAGGTAGAGTATAAATTTATGACGGACATGAATGACTGACCTCTACACCACTAACAAGATGTACCCGTCAACTACGCCACAGTTAAAGATACTGCAATCACGCGTCTGTTCTGCACTTCAGAAGTCGCACTGGAAGGAACACTTTTTGTCCTCGCTTGCGATTTCAATGTAGCCATAACAAGCACACGAATACACATGCAGCTTACAACGCAGTCGGGGAGGGGGGAGTTATCAAACACGGGCCCTCGAGTTGCCAAGCAACCACGCTACCAGTAGGTTACGGCGGCTCTTCGCACACGATATATAGAGTAAGTAAACCTATTGAACCTGCAGCAATTCTGGTGGTTGTGCCACATTAACCGCGCTTTTAATGTGTGCTAAGCCCTATCGTAGCAATACAAATGTCATGATCGTTCTGTATGTTTTTTTGTCACTTAGCTCGATCCCGCACAGATCCCGTTCATTAACTCCAATGAACGACGCTTGTGATAGCGCATCAACGCCCCGTATAGAGCATTTTTCCTCGACAAAACAGACGTCTATGCTTTGGAGTAGCATGAATGTCAACATTGCGTCGTACCATGAGCTACGATTCAGTCGCCATGGTGCTGTGGACGTTCTTCGTTAGCCCATGCTAAGCACACTCATAAGTGGGTACTCGTGCACTTTGCACAAGGACCTTCATCCAACTCACAGCGCTTGGCTGAATATCACACAATGATTCCCACAATGAGTGGGATCACCAAGGTTTTTTTCAATAATATGTACAAGTGTGGTACACAGGCAACGTGTATTTCTGGTGGGACAGTAATAAGCAAACAAGCACAGCAGGCAGTCTATTCGAGAAAAAGCAATCCTGTGCGAATCTTATGCTTCATGCATCAGGGTAAAGCCTTGTCAATGCGGTGGAAAAAAAGATACTTTAAGAGCAAGGCCTTAGTAGTTTGATGAACTCGACCCGTCAGAAAATTTTGATGCGTATGGCACCACGTAATGTGCCTGTGCCTGGTTTCACAGGAGTGCTGGATGTCGGCTATGACATTCGACGAAAATGTCCGGCCCCGGCTCAGCAATCGCATTTTGTGCATCTCCATCTTGTAAAACAATGTTGAGTACGTAAAATAACATATGTGGAACAGCTTTTGGGGAAACATTTCGGTGATGATGTGGCGTCTAGTGCAGTGTGTAGCTCCATCTACCCAGTTTTTGTCTTGTCCGACGCAATGCGATAGAACTGGCTGCAACGAGTGGTTGAAAGCATCCGGCAGGACGCGTCGATGGTATTTTGCGCTACTAACGTTTCTGACGCTCCATAACGTATCTTCGGGCAGACCGTGCACAACCTGACAAGGACTAGGTTCCACTGATCCGGTCGAGGTGGCTACCAGGTGGCAGGTCCGGAAGATGAGAGCACACGAGAGGGGTTTTTTATTTATGTGTACATGTCACGGGTTCCAGCGCCTAAAAATAGCGTGAAGGGCACAAATAACAAGCACAAAGAAATGGTATAAGGCATAGCAAAATTGAATACGCGTGATTGCAGAAATGTGTGCAAATTCATATTGGATAAGGGAAGAGAAATTTAGAAAGAAAGAAAAAAAAGCCACAACGTCATCGTGTGCAGAAAAGTGCACGTATGTAGCAAGAAATTCCACGAGATATTATAGTATATTTAATGCAAACGTATGAATAGCCAACAAGCTTTACACAGCTAAACTGATACAAGCACATATTGGAGGCCTTACGAACGGCGAGAGAACGATAGGACAACCGGAGGAACATAGTGGCTCAACGGTGCATTATCCTGGACTTGAAAGACGTTCACACCAAGCAATGCGCTTTTCTACATTAAACTTGCCCGACGTTTCAGGGCCAGCTCGGGCCCTTTTTCAAGGGTGACAGGGGGCACAGAAAAGGAAAGCTCATATAAGCGCGCTCTTTTGTTTGCTCAACGGAGGTGATTGCAGCGTCTATACTCAGACACGTGGCAAAATCTGTTGAAGTATGCACTCGGCAGCGCACATGCACACGGCTCGATGTTCGCGGTGTCACCTGTATGTACCATGACTCCACGAAGAGGCACTTGCGGTGGTTGGTTTATACGACAGTTATCCCGGCGTAGAGACCCGCGATAATTACAACACTGGGGTGATCATGCACCTCTCTGTGCTCTGCGAGAGCGTTCTTGTGGCCCGAGAGACCTATTTCCCCGAAGGAGTGCGGCACCACAAGAAGGACGTGCGCAATTTTGAGAGGCTGAAGGGCGCCTTCGTGGAGCACAACGAAGTGCATGATCACCGCACCTCGTTCGACGACTCGGAAACACGTAAGGGTTCCTTGTCCAGTGTTAATTGAAACACTTTCACTGAGGCATTGTCCGACGTCGGGAAACGTGCATGGTTTCCATGTTCAATGTGAAATGAAACGCGGTCACTGGTCAAGTCTGATAATTATCCGGCATTGCGGATCACCATGATCACTAGCCTTACCATGCAGAGATTATACTGATGAAGTTAGCATAGGACCAAGAGAAACACGTCACGATAGGCTAACCGAAAGGTGGCATATACAGGTCTGCTACTTGCTCACGTGTTAAGCTCAACGTGATCAAGAGGTGTAATGTTATGCCGAGGCAGTTGCCGTCCTGCGGTTACGGGTTCACGTTTACCCCCTATCGAAGCGCGGCCGTCGTAACAAGGAATCGAACCAGTGTCCTTGAGCTCAGCATCACGACAGCTTAGTCGCTAAGTTACCATGGCTATCACTAGGTTGCCACCCTCCTTGGTCGGCACCACAGGTCACGGAGAAAGAAGTATTTGAGGGGAGGAAACTGCTATTCCACGGCAGCGTGCGGCGTCGGCCCGTTAATGTAACGCTTGGTCGAGGAGGAAGTTGGGTTTTCTGTGCATCACGACAGATGGCGCTGCTGACCTGTTCCCATCGTTTGCATGTCATCCTATGGGCGCGACGCATAATTGTCGCGTTACCGTCTCATACACTGCAAATTTTCCCAGTTTTCACTCTGTAGCGTCGATAAATAGGGGCGGCGGACATTTTATCTGCAGTTAGTAATAAATGCTGAATTAATTACGTGCCGTACAGCGCTTAGGACGAGCTGCTTGCACTCACTTCAGAGCAGACGACTTATGCCTCTGGAAGCCATTCGCTGGCGTGTTGTGAGCACGCATGTGTAAATGGCCTTGCGAAGAAAGGGCGTGAGAGCTGCCGCGTATTCTTTGTCATCTGCTGACTCTAGAACAGTCACGGGCTTAGGCAGCGCGATATCGCGCCGCCGCAGCCGATTGCGGAGGCCACAGCAAGACGCGCGCGTTTCTTTTCATCCGACAGAGGGCGCGTCGGCGCGATGCCCTAAGGCGTGACTTTATCGGGCCTCCAGAGCGAGCGCTGTTTTCTCTCCTCAAGAATTCTTGCTCCGTGCCACAGGTTAGCGGCCCACAATGGACATATGGGCTGAAGTGTGCAATAGCGCCATAAGGGGCACACTATGCATAGCGTGCCTCGTGTTCATTTTTTTTTTTGTAAGGAGCATTGCTAAATACTTAGGCACGCATATTGCATTGCTAGAGTCTTGCGGACAAAGCTGTGACTAGGGACACTTGCTACACTGAAAGCTTCCACTTGCCACACGAAGCTTTATGGGCGTCCATCACGCCTCTGCTAAGAAATCTAGCCCACAAGGGGCGTATTACATAAGCAGTAACGTCGTGACAATAATGACTTGCAGTGTTTCTTTCGCGACAATTTTTGGCGATTATGAGATACTTACAATATAAAACAAAGAAAAAAATATGTTAATTTTTTGTGAGCACCATTGCTTGCCCGTTCTTCTATTTCTTCTCACGCCATGAAGAAATTATAAACCGAATAACACAAGAGAGAACATTTTATTGATGAATCCGGAGATTCATCAATAAAAGCCACGCGAGACAGGAGGGAGTGTATCGTACCATCTCTTCTAATTTCAACACGATTACGTTAAGGAGCTCGTGCTGCAGAAAATCCCGCATCGGCGTGAGGAATAGGCACCGGTGTTCGTGGCAGAAAAAATCCTGCGCTATCATCCTGACCACGCGGGCGCTCCGGCGTGGCGCAGATGCGTTAATAAACATATTTGGATTTCTCAATGTGAAATCCGTCAGAAAAATTGTAAACTACAACTTATAGACTTCCCACACAGAGAACAGCTGGTATTCTAAATGGAAATTTACGAGAAAACTTGACTCCGAGACGGCGGGCGCGCCCGCCATCTCGGAGGTCATGCGACTACAGCAGAGCCTATATGCGGTCTCGTCGGATGCTCTGCATCCACTTCTTTAGAATTTCATTCTCACGACACCATTAAATAAGTGAAGTACTGCAGTTGCCATTTCACGGACCATAAGGCGATGCTTGTTGCGATTGGCCGGAAGAGGTCTCCAGAAGAACAAATCGAACAGCTGCCAGATAGTTAACGCAAAAAGGACGACAGAATGTGACCATTTACGAATAAAAGTGTCACGCCTACGCGCAGTTCATAATACAGGACCATGCGACTACATCACTGTACAAAATGTTCATGAAGTTGATATAAAAGTGCTCTTAAATAGATCGAAAACCTCTACCATTACTATAGATACGTCGCGCGCGCGTGTCTGTGTGTCTGTGTGTGTGCGTGTGTGTGTGTGTGTGTGTAAAAACACACGTTAATGAGTATGCACTGAGTGCTTGAAGTGCACACTGGGAGCCGGATTTCGCTACCGCGTTCAACTCTTAAAGGCGAAGCTTAAGGGTCCCCCAATTTTTATAGATGTAGACGATAGAGGCGGTGCTTTTTCCATTGAATGTTCTATGAGAAGGCAATGCGAGCAGGGTCCGCTAATGCTATCGCATTCTACTCCTAAAGTCAAACCTTAAGCGTTCTGAAATTTTCTTCTGTTATTCAGTGCGTGTACTTCTTTTCATAAGTAGTTCAGTATCAGTACGCCCACTCAGTGATTCTAACACGTAATTTTTACGTTGTAGAACTTTCAAGATAAGGATTTCGTTTTATAAGGATTTTGTTTGAGCAGGGTCATATACGCATTCATGCATGGGGCGTGAAGGAAAATACGAATATCTTAATTGATTGTTATGGCAGCAAAGGTTTGGGCTTGGGGCCGCAGAGTTGCTCACCTTTTTCTGGCAGAACATCGTGCACACCGCCTTGTACAACGTGTATATGGTGCTGATGAGTAACGAAACTCTAAACTATGAACTGATAGAGAAGTCTAGGAAGCGCCTTTATGGCTATGGGAACACGAACGGTGAAATAAGGCGCCCCCCTTTGTTGAGAAGTGTCTAGAACTGTACGCTACTTTCGCGAGAGCAGCCTGTTGAAAAATAAAATGGAAAGAATGAAAGGATAAATAGGTAAAAGGGGCGGGAGCTGGTCACAAATGCGCTAGGAACAAGATAGAAGTGCAACCAAAAGCAGCTGCTTTCTATAGCGTCGTCCCGACAGCTGCTAGAAACACAAAGAATTACTTTGAGTTAGATGCTCTCGTCTGGTGCTGGGTCGGCGCGCCGCAGGCGAATTCTCACACGGGTGTCCGCCAGGGAGCGTTGGAATTTTCGCGCACCACTGAACCGAGGAAGCAGGGCGACTGTGTTTTCCTACTAGCCAGGAAAATTGATAGCGAGGTGTAAGCAAAACAAGAAAAAAAAGCTCGACAACATCGACAGTTTACTGCAAGAATAAAAGAAAACATGAAAGACAGTGAGAAGAAGTGCACAGGACTTTCTTCAAGTCCTACAAATTGAGTGCAGGTCAAAATGGAGACAGTGTAAAGATGGTTTCATCCCTGGGGAAAAATCTTCGCTAGAGCAGAACAGTATCACTTCGGTTACATTGTTATTATGACGGTTATTTTATTGTTGCTCGCCTAGCTAGTTTGTCGCTTGAAGAAGCAAGGACCACGCGAACGGATTCCTTTCAGGACGCGAGTTCGCTTGATCGCACGTTGCTTTAGGCACTGCTGAGAAACAACGACCAAGGTTCTGAAATGAAAGCAAGGGAAAGGAACTTCGAATGTTGTCTAAATTTCACGTGTCTTTTTGGAAGCCTGAGTTGCTATTTTCATCCTGTAGATTCATCGCCACAACACCCTGCTGAGGCTCTCTGTTTATTGAATTTAAACGCGCTAGAAACCAGCTTATACCCAATGCAGTTAAGAGCAAGCTATGCGAGATTACTGAGGCTGCATAAAATGTTTTATTCGAAACTAAGTATTTGACTACAAATAACGTTTGTAGAGAAAGATGAACCACATGCAGATCATCATCATCTTCATTATCATCATCATCAGACTATTTTAGGTCCAGTGCAGCACGAAGGCCTCTTCCAACGATCTGAAATTTGCCCTATCCTGAGCGAGTTGGTTGCATTATATGCCTGCGAATTTCTTAACTTCGTCGCTCCGTCTATTTTCTTGCCTGCCTCACTTGCGTTTTCCTTCCCTTGGTATCCATTTCGTCGCTCTTACGTCCCATCTGTGATCTGAGCGAACCTCCACAGCCGCACCACATAACTATCAGTCTTGTTGCTCAATGAATTACTCTTCGCCTGAACACCAGTTGTCATCTGGTAGAAATACTGATGGCAATTGTTACCTCAATCAGGGCGAACATGTACCGCGTAAATACGAATAAAATTGAGGAAATGCGTCCAATGTACATCACATTGCTCTAGCTGGTCGTTTTACAGAAAAACTAATATTGGAAAAGGGCCACTTTTTTTATACGTGCAGTTTGTCGAATGGTAGGTATGACAGCTATGGCAGCTATGGTGTGCCAGTAAAATTGCTAGAGATACACTTGCTGTCGTAGGGGGCTGAGAAAAGGTGCAGGCAGGATACCCACGAAACCCAAGTTAAGGGGCAACTCCGGCAATTTTTCAAGGTCAGTGGATCAAAATAGAATTCGCTAAGTACGTTCCTTGGACACATCCGTCGCTTGTGCGAAATTATAGGCTCGATACATGTGCAGATTGCTTACAAATCAACTTTCATCGATGACCTCAAACCGCCCACCTAACTTCCTACGACCTCATCGTGGGCGAAGGTGCGGAAGCGGGCGGGTATACCAAACGCGGGGCCTTCGAGATTTGCGCACACAGGCCGAACTGCTCGACCTTTCCATGAGGGTAAGGTAGATGCGCTGTCGCTGTCGCGCTATGCAATGGCAAATTGACCCGCCTGACGTCACGGCTCGGTTGGATTTCGTTTTGTTTTCACGCTCGTTCGCTCGTTAAAATTATTTTCAAATTTACTGAGCATTTCTGCAATCAGACGCATTACCATGCGTCTGATTGCATTAGCATGTAATCTTCATACCTTGACATCGTCAAAACATCACTGGAGGTAGTCTTTCGATGCTATCAGGATGGCCTCAGGTCCGGCTGCCGGTTGCGAGATCATAACGACATGAAGCTGCGCGACACGCTCTTGATTTCTCGGCTAGGTAACGATCCCATGTTGTCTATTTTTTAGCAACATATGTATTCTCTCTCTCTCTCTCTAAGCTGTTAGCGTAGGCAGTTTGTGGTGCTACCCGCTGGGCAAACAAGCGGCTAGGCATTGCGTTGCGAAGATTCAAGTCGCGAGGGCGAATCCCAGCCTCGGCGGCCGCGGTTCGATACGTGCCTCATAGTCATAGTTGTTTTTGGTACGTAAAACTCTATCGATTTCTATTGTGCATGGGGCTGGCAAGAATTGGAATACACCCCATGTGTACTTAGTATATCGGAGAGGGGTAAGCTACGAATACGGGCTCCCACCGCTATTTGTAGATATAAGCAGGCAATCGAAATGTTCGTTTAGAGAAAGTGAAGGCGATGTCCTTGTTATGAGGGCCATGTTAACCTAACTACAATTATCACAAAGGGCTGTTAGCCTAGTTATACACGGCTGGTGAAACAACGATTAGGCCGCTAGCCCTCCGCTCTTGCCATCAACCACGGTCGATAAATAAATCTTCGAAAATGGGCCGTCTAGGCTCCAGTGTAGGCTCTGATGCTCACTTGGGAAGATAACGGGACCGCTCATCGTTTAAGTCGTTGAAACACGCGTCTCTTCCCCCACCGAGATAACAGCTCAACTCTATTATTCCCGGCGGCGATGGTAAACCAGTACGCTCGGAGCTTAACAACATGAACAATACGTTTTATTGGCGAGTTAATAATAGGAAAGGCGACGTGCAGAGGAATATGTGCTGGTCGAAGGAGAAAACGTTTGCTTAATACATGGGATGATCTAATTCTTTGAAGATGTGAGCCGCTTAAGCCTGGGTAATAGAAAAATGCATGTGCTTAGGCGTGTGAAGATATTTCACCTCAACAGGATATTCCCCGAAGTACGCCGTGAAAACAGAACCCTCAAACATATAAGAGACTGTAACGCCCCCGGCAAACACGAGTTAAGGGGACCGACAACTGGCCAGAACTTGTGAAAGGACCTTTGTTCATTGGAAAAACCTTGCATTGTGGCGATGGAATCGAGCATCCTCTCCAGATTTGAGTAGGACTTGTACAGTCAACAGCAAAAGTTTACGGGATCCGAAACTTCGGAAAAACTTGTATTACCGCTTAGCTTCGCAATGTAGCCTCAATTTAAAAGCTTCAGTGGGTAGATGTTTATGCGATTTATAGGCTGTAACCTCTAATTCGAAGCTATATACACAGGCTAAGTGGTAATATACATTTTTCCGTAGTTTTGGATCCCGCAAACTTTTGCGGTTGACTGTACTCTTAAATTGTGTTTTAATATCGCGGCTTTCAAAAGCCTTTAATTTGTGGTACGTCAATCGCCTGCTGCTGATGAGGTAGCCATAACCCAGGCCTAAAATTACAGTGAGTACATAAAAAAATGACCGCAGTTTAGCTCAGCTAGGACCGGTTGTGCAAGCGAAACCTTGTACTGTGTTTCAGAGCCGGGTTGGGGTCATATAGACGACAGCATGTTTTGCATTGTCTGCATGGTTTATTCACGGGTTGGTTTTACGGCAGCAAATACTGTTCTATGGCCAGTGAAGTAGTTTGCCCACCGTTTCAATCTTGGCCACAGAGCAAGTCGGGCCCATCGACTCTCTCTCAAACAAGAGGTGATATTCCACCACGACTGTTACATTACCAGGGTGGTCCGACGCAGCTTGTCGTTTTCGCCGCTGCGAACCCGCACACAACTTTAGCACAGATGGAGCAGTGTCCTTACCTACTTCCATCGCGCGACCATGCCACAACGGCTCAACAGGAGCAACTGGAGCGCTAACACGCCAGCCGAAGTGGCAGAGAGAGCTTCTTCTGCGATAGTTTCTGCGATAATCAGCTACGCAGAGGCTGGAGAAGTTGTCCTCAAGCAAGGCTTTGTGCAGAGAGCACGGAATGCTCACGTGCGAGTGGCTGCTCCTCCACGACGGGCGTTTTTCTTCGGCGGCTTACGATTCTCCGCTTCACGCATGAAATGGCGCCACGGCGAACGCATCGTGTGCAGGAGATATTTGCGTTGCGGATGTTTGCCGAGTCAGTGTAAATGACGCAAGGCGAAGCGGAAGCAAGAAGCTTCGATCGATCTGTCGTCGCGATATCCAGCGCTCCTTGAAGCACGGCTTCATAACTTAAATGCGTGAAATCGGTCGCCCAGAAACGTCAGAGTTTTGAATTTTCCAGGTAGATATCTGGATAGTGAAGAAAAGCAACAAAAGTCAAACCGCAGGGACGAGGTTACTCGCAAAGTTGGAAGGTGCTCTGACCCTGCCGTTCACATGGCTTTATTTAGCCGACGAATTTCGATTCTTCTTCGGTTCTCTTATAACCTTCAGGACGGGAATCATCCAAAAAGACTTGTAAAGATTGCGTCCACCGGCGCTGTTGTGACGATGACGACGCAATGCAGGTCTGTGCAGGTCTGTGCAGGTCTGTGCAGAAAAATTTGGAATATCCCACGCATAGTGGGAATTGATGTCATTGGAAGCAGTCAGCCAGGGTTCGGCCCCATTATTTGGCATTGAGCCAAATATTACGAGTAAAATTTTCGTCTTTGTGCAAATTGGGCGGTTGTGCCCGTAACGTTTGCTTACCAGACGCGTCCGCAGCAGTGCGGTGAGTGTAATCTGGTACGATGGAGCGACAGTAGTCATGCTTTGATTAGCACATATGTCTGTTTCATCGAAACCTACATTCATGTGCAGGTGCACAGATGCACATTTCGTAAGCGTCGTTTCGTGGCACGTTTGTTTCTACGGAGTTGATCAAAGCTAGGCAAGAGCATGTTACAATAAAGATGTATCTTTTTTACACACTGCTGCGACAACGGCTAACACTCACTGCAACCAGATTTTTTGTTGGAAACTTCGCCACAACTTATCATACATTATGTTAATTTTCAATATGTACTGCGTGGTGGACAACTGGTCTAGAATAGTTGCTTAACACTTCGGTGACCCGTGTTCGATTCCAACACAGCTGCCACGTCGTTGGTTGCCTTCAGTCCTCACAGTGCAGTTGTCTATATGTGTCCGTTTGTAATCTACGCATTTATATGCACTTAAACCTAAATAGGTGTGTCTCCAGCATCTCCTCTCCTTCGAAATACGACCTCCTCAGGCGGAATCAAACCGGTGTCTTACAGGGATAATAGCGGAGCACCCCGACCGCTGTACAATCGCAGCCGCAACTTGGGACAGATCCTGCTTTTCGTGTACCACAGATAATTCTCGTTGGGCTGCGCTTTTGTTTACTGGGGTACATGACAGCGCTATGTCACACAAGTGTAGACGGTCACACTGGTACCATGTCGCTTGCTACAACGTGAAGCCTACCGATTGCGCAGCCTTGGCCGAGTCGGGACAGGAGACGCTTCGGGACAGCAGCTTCTCGAAGGCATTCTCGCTCCTTTATTTTATTATATATATATTTTTGTTATGCGGTAAGAGAGATACTCGACGCACACGAATACCCGAGAGGAAGCTCTTCGTCCCATCGGTATGCCTCGGCGAGGAATGTGCCGAAGTCTTGTCAGCCCATTAATCACTCTGCATCTCTAGCACCGTAAAAGCCCGGCTCACGTTTGCGTCTGCGCCGTATACGAGCAAGGGCTTATTATTATATACGGATGCTGATGAGGCTCACCGCAATATAGGTGTGACTGTTGTATACTTAGACGATGAGATATCTATAGTGCTGACGATCCTCATCAAACTACCTTGGAGGGCCTCCACGGCAACTGTTACTAGTATCCCGTGAGTTGCATCTGTAAACGACCTTACTGCCCCACAAATCGCTCGCTGCAAAATAAATTTTCAAATTCGTTTGGTATTAGGTGAGTTACAGCGTCAATTTTGAGGGGAGTTTTACCGTCCGAATTTATTCCCTGTCCTTTCTTCGCAGCGAGGGGGCTGGAAGCTACACAGTGGAAAGGGGGGGTGGGGGAACGGGGTGTAAAAAGGGGTAGAGGCCACATCTACGCGCGTCGTGACCTTAAAGGGACACTAAAGTGAAATATTAAGTCAACTTACATTGCTAGATCGTTGTTTAAGAATTCTGTTGCCTTTGATTTCATTACAGAGGGTTGAATATTAGACGAGAAAAATGAATGCCAAAGTTTGAATTTTCTTTTAAATTCCGCGCGAAATCTAGCACCTCAACGCAAGCGTGACGTCACGGATCTCAAACACATTTCTTGTATTTTCGCCACGTTTCCATCAATGAAATTTTACGACACTCGCTACGTCAATTCTCTGGCAACCCGAGAACATAATGTAGCTAATCTTTATTGGTAAATAATGGTGCGGTTCCTAGCAGGCGCCATCAAAATATATGACGTCACACTGAGTTGGCGCGGAAACTTCAATGCGGCGTCGCCACCTGTGTTATCATTTTGCTCGTTTTCTAGCTTTCCGAGCGCTTTCCAGCGGCAAGAATGGTGCTTTTGGTATTGTGAAGCAGTGGTTTGCTAATAAGAGAAAGGTCGTTTTCCTCTTTAGTGTCCATTTAAACATTTTCTCTTCTCTTTTTCGTTGAACACGTTCGCGCTTGGGCAGTGACGATAAGCTCGCCGCTAGGCTCACCGCGGGCACGTTGCGCCTCCCCATGGAAACCGCAGTAACATCCGCGGGGATTTAGCCTGTGGTACTTCACGTCATTATGCCCCGCCACGGTGGTCCGGTGTCTATGGTACTCGGCTGCTGATCTGAGGGTCGCGGGATCGAATCGCTGCCGCGGCAGGTCCATTTCGATGGAGGCGAGATGTTGAGGCCCGTGTACTGTGCGTTGTCAGTGCACGTTAAAGAACCCCAGTTGGTCAAAATTTCCGGAGCCCTCCGCTACGGCGTCTTTTCCCGTCATTATATCGTAGTCCGTGCTACTTATTACGTGTTTTGTTGAAATAAAAGTGGTCGTATCCCGGGTGTATTTTGAAACCATGCAGACTGCATATTCCGTGCTTTGTGTAGTGCAATAACGTTTTGCTCACATGTTCACACGAGTCTCCCTTATCGATCGGCAGTGCTTACCTGCTGTTCTAAAAAAAGGGTTGCAGGTACACTTTAATATACCCCCATGATGAGCCCCATGTACTCGCACGCGAACAATGTGTCAAAAATGAAGGGAGAGTCGTGATTTTATATAATGATGGCCTCATTACCTAACCTAGCTTGATGAATACATGCTGGAAGCTTCCACTGAAGCTGTGTGTGTCATCCACTTAATAATCTGATTTGTTTGTGCGAAAATAAAAGAAAAATAGCACATGAGAAAGTCGAAGCAGAAAAAGCGCTGTTATTATTCCTTTTCCATGTATTTTAGAGGTACTACATCATGCAATGTTACTAAATCACCTAAGAAAATAACTATTGTGGAGCCATATGACAGCCCTAGCGTTCCGAGAGTGCTACAGGGCTTTACTGATAAAGCTGCAATAAAATATAAGATTTTGACAACTTTTCTAAATGGCAATTCTCATATAATTCTTTTGCTTCTATTACTTCCTTATGCCGAAAAACCTGATTAGTTCCCACAACGTACGAACGTGTTAACAGCATTACTGCACTGAAGCGACGTAAGTAGTTTTATGAGTGCTCATGAGTGTTATTATATCGTTAGATTTATCGCTCTGCATAGGCGCAGTTACTTTTTGTACTGTTTTACATCATTAGGAATCTCTGTCACCCACCCATCGACAACTTCGGTAGGGCTTTCACATTGTTTCCTAAAATCTAGTTCTTGCATTCATTGATTCAGCCCCTGCCTTCGTCATATTTTGTTTTTTTTTTTTGCAGTTAAAGGTATATAAGGCTAGGCGAAATAAAAATCAGCTCATCTCCTGTGCACACAAACATCTCCATTGGCTGCGCCATCCGGTGACGTCGTTCTCTGCGTCGCACCCAAGCACGCGCGCCATTGGCAGCGCCGTCAGTATAGCGTCGCGCGAGGTATAGAGAGGATGATTGATTGATGATGATTGTGGTTTGGTTGGGAAAGGACGCTAATTTCTGCAGCCCATGTAGGGAGCACGGCTAAGCGTCCGTGGGGGTGGGGGAAGGGGAGTGAAAGGGATAGAGAGAAGAGAAAGGCCGTAGTGGAGGGCTCCGGAAATTTAGACCACCTGGGGTTCTTTAACGTGCACTGACAACGCACAGTACACGGGCCTCTGGCATTTTCGCCTCCATCGAAAATGCGACCGCCGCGGCCGGGATCGAACCCGCGTATTTTGGGTGGCAGCCGAGTACCGTAACCACTACACCACCGCGGCGGACTATATAGAGAGGAGCAGTGCAGCAGGCCATAGTGGGACGCCTACAGCTGCTCTTTCTTCTCCTCCACTTTTATATCCCAAGGCGCTTAGCAGTGTCCCCAGCATGGGAGACGGAAACTATCGCCTTTTCCTTTCTCACGAACCACTACTATACCACAGCTGCTGCCGAAGCCGACCACGTTTTCCCGCGCTCGCGCCGAGCAAGTCCGTGCGCCGTCAGTGACGTCATTCTTCCAGTCGCAGCCGTGCTGCCGAGCCTGCGCGCAGCGGTTTCAACTCGCAACTTCCACATGGATAGACCACGGATCGTAAGAAATCCCGAACGGCAGACAGCTTTCCAAGAACACCGCCGACAGCAGAACCGTTAGACAATTCGTGTTCGCCGGACAGATGCTGCAGTCTGGTCACAAGAGCAGGCCCGGGTGGTCAAGCGCAAGCAGCAACTGTGTACCGATGGTCCGGCAGTCTTTCGAGCCGCGCCAAACGGTGAAACCGAACGTAAGCGCAAGTGGCGGGCGGAGGCTGCTGACCACGACGCCGAGTTATGGTGGCTAGCCGAGCTAACTGGAGAGGTCGCACGCAAGCGAGAACGGCGAGAAGTGGAGGCGGCTTTGCGGGCAGAGCAGCGGCAACGTGACAGTGGCGGGAATTTGTTCACTGGATCCGACACCCGCTTTCGACAGGAGTTAAAATGAGCGTCTCATTACACTCCTCCATGACCGTGATCATGTGAGGCACAGTGTGCGGCATATGAAATAAACACTGTGGTAAACTCAAGCCAAACGTGCGTGCCACTTAATTAACAAGCACAGGTAACCAATAATTGAGAAAGGCTTCAATGCACCGTCGGGATTAACCCACTGCCAAACACCGGGACTGCACGTTTCAGCTTCGCTAGCTAACCATCTGTACGGAGTGCTTGGACGGTGTTTTCTCTCGTTTTTTTATTATACTTGTGTAAAGTGAACAAAGCTCATCGTACAAAATATCTTTCCTTTTCTACTGCTAGCTGGCTATTGTAATGATTTGTCAAGCCCAATGATTATCTACAATATTCTCTTACCAATCTTTTTATCGCGAGGCGATGTTGTGGAAGCGAGCTCTTGGCCGTTTAAGCATTGTCCAAAAGCACCTTTCTGGTGACAGTCGTTTTATCTGAACCTATCTTTGCATGACAGACTGCCAGGGTCACATACCAGGTACCCGTCTGTTCAGTATAGTTATTGTGCACTTGCCACTGCTCTATAAGGACCTTAACCTTGGTAACGCACAGCATACCTTTGGAGTAATTCAGCGCTGGCACAGTTGTCCAGTCGCAATGTGCAGGACAAGTGTCGCAGCTCTCCTTTCTTTAATTCTGTTTCACAAAGCACGTCACAAAAATTGAATTAACGCGCGTGTGGCTCAGTGAAAATTCTCACTGATGTGTCTCACTGTGTGTGTGTGTTCGCGTGTGCGTTGCGTGTGCGTGCGTGCGTGCATGTGTGTGCGTGTGCGCGCGCGCGTCGTGCATTCCGCTCTGTCGCATAGAGTGGTCAGCTCACACTGAAGCAGTGTAAGTAGGTTGGGTAAGCAAACGGATGAGCAATCATGAACCGCTTGATGCATGTACGGCTCTGGAGCAGCAAAGAATTTTAAACCATTCGTACTGTTTCCAAACACAGACAGCAGCAGAGCACAGGATCGAAGGGCGAGAAATAGAAAATGAACTGCTGTAAATCGAGGTACACTCGGGCAAAATATTGTGCTGCATACTGTCATTGGGGTTGGCTGTTGTTTAACCACCCATGCCTTTTTGCGGTGTTGATCGGAAGGGGACGTTTATTTTGCCTTTCGCTGTACGTTTTGTCGGTGAAGGCGGGCGCAGAAGTCAGCTGCCTTTTCTTTTTCTGTTTGAATTCAACGTCGCCAGGTCTATGTTCCAAGACAAAACCGATAGAACTCACACACAACGCAAAGTGATCACAAAAGAGCACGAAACTTTCATCAGCACTTGCTCCACATGCAAGTCCGAGATTTCTAACATCGCACCCAATCTTTGCGCGGCCACCAGCTGGGAGGCGCTACGATATCCAAAAGTTTCTCTGGATAAATGAGCTCTGGATAAATGAGCGCTTTAATAATTGAGCTCGGAAGAAACAGCAAAGAAGCCCTGTTAAAAGCCATTGAAAAAAACTTACAGGACAGGGGAATACCGAACAGTTGGCGTCAAAGGATGAACTTCATTTATAAGGGCAAGGGAGAGAAAAATAACTTTCGCTCACATAGACCACTGACCATTAATATCAGTACTCTACAGGTTGGCGATGTAGGCAATTAAATTAAAAATGCAGATATGGACAGAGCAGAATGGCACTTTTGGCGAACTCCAAAATGGATTTCGAGTCGACAGGAGATTAGATGATAACCTTTTTGCGCTTACGCAGTGTATGGAAATAGCCGGAAAAGAGAAGAGACCTTTACAATTGGCATTTTTGGATATTAAGAGTGCGTACGACAATGTAAATCAGAATATCTTATGGGACATAATGAAAGAGGCTGGTATAGGGGATGACTGTATAGAGCTCTTAAATGAAATATGCAGTGGAAATACAGTATGTGTAGAATGGGAAGGTATGGCGAGTAATGGTAGAATGGAGGTTGTCGATATAGGTAAAGGGTTGAGGCAGGGATGCCCGTTGTCCCCACTATTATTCAGTGCTTTACATGAGGAGAAAGGAGAAAGCATTGGAAATGAGCAATATTGGTTTTAAGCTGTCATACAGACAGGCAGGTATAGTGGTAGAACCAAAGCTCCCCGTGTTGTTTTATGCCGGCGATATTGTGCGGCATTAACCGACATTCGAACAGATTTGCAGGGTCTGGTTAATATATGTGGTCGGGAAAGTGCAGATTTAGGAGCAAAATTTAGTGTGACAAAATGTGGTTGGATGATATACAATGACAGCAACGATCAGACATTTCCAATGATCAGATATTTCCAATGTCTGTTAATACAGTGTATTCATTGCGTGTAATATTTACTATTATGTAGCATCATTATCTTTTCTGTAATGTGTTTACATAATCCTGTGCTTACTTTCCTGCATTTATTTCTCTTCAAATGTTTTCCGCCCCTCCCCTCTATAATGTACTAATGTACCCTGAGGGTATCACAAATAAATAAATAAATAAATAAATAAATAAATAAATAAATAAATAAATACATGGTGCGGAGATACCCAGAGTACGAGAGTACAAATACCTCGGGATAGGGATAAATGATGGGAATAGATACATAGAAGTACAAGAAGAAGCTATGATAGTTAAAGGAAAGAGGAATTCCGAAACTCAGTGGTCTGTATGAGGTCAGAGGTACAATCAAGGCTGGACGTGAATCAGAGGACGGTCGGACGTCCCGCATTTGGCGGCCATGGGAAGACCACAAATGAGGCTGTTAAGGGGGATATGGGATGGTCTGACTTTGAGAGAAGGGAAGCTCATAATGAAATTAGGTACGAACAGAGATTAAGGAATATGAAAGAAAGTAGATGGGCATGCAGCGAAACTATTCAGGTATTTGTATAGCAAGAACGTTGACTCATAATGGAGGAAGAGAACTAGGAGGCTTACCAGTGAGTATACAGCCAGTAACGAAACGGATGGGACGAAAAAGAGCGTTAAGAGCATGGTTAGAGCGGCGGAGAAGTCTGATTGGATAGCAGGAATGGAGAAGAAGCCAGCACTGAACAACTACAGAAAAGGGAAGGACGAAATCAAGAGAGAAAAATTTTACGATAATTCAAAGGGAATTACTTTACTGTTTGAAGCAAGGTCCGGTTGCCTGAGAACCCGAAGTTACAGAGCGAAATTCAATAAAGAAGGGGATACATGTACGTGCTGTGGGAAAGCTAGGGAGACGACGGATCATATTTTGATTGAATGTACAGATGTCCACCCAAGTGTAGCTGTGGACACTACACTACAGGAGGCCATGGGTTTCAGGAGTAGCAGGGGAAAGCTGAACATGTCGGCGATAGAGATAAGTAAAAGGCGCTTAGAGCATTGGTGGCGCAAAGGTATGGAGCAAACAAAAGCGCAAGGTAGTTTGGGTAAGATTGTTACATAACAGCGGAACGATAACAGATAAAATACGTAGGCGAGGAGAAAAATTAGTTGTGAAAATATGTGTGATTAGGGAAAAGAAATGTTTGTAGAGGAAAAAGAAATAAAGCTAGAGCTTGGTGGCCCGGCTACTGCCCCGTTATGAAGGGGATGCTCCTAATATCCATCCATCCATCGTTTCGAAAAACGCTGGCTTGCGTGTATTTCCTACCACAGAAGCGTTATTCTCATTCATTCCGGGTTGAGTCGTGCTCTCGCATATACGTAAAGAAGTAATTGGTTGATTTGTGGGGTTTAACGACCCAAAACCAGCTCTGACTATGAGAAGTACGTAATGAAGTAGCTGAATTGGGGCGAGCGAGCTAAACTTCATCACGAGTTGTAACAATTCGCGTCTGACCAGTTAGTGGGCTGTGCCACCCGCCGAAGTTACGGCCAAGAGTTCTTGCCTCCGGGCGGCTTCCTCGGCCCGCTGGACGGCCCAGGGCTGTTCTTGCAGTTTCGAGTTGAACAGTGCGCTCTGCCACCGCTCGCCGAGGCTTTCGGTGCAAGTTTCGCCCTCATTGTTAAGTACGAGGCCCTGGCGGTCGCACACGGTATGTGGTAACGCGGCTCTTGTGCCGCACACTTCATATAGCTCCGCTGCGTATATTTCTGGACAATTGGTTCACCACAATCTTTCTTCTTTGTTGAACATATGCCCCTCGTGCAGTTCCAAAAATTACAAATAGTGCAGAGCTTCTGTTTCAAGCTCATTGCTAACACACATTTTTTTTTTAGACACGAGCTGTGAGGCAGGCACGTGTGCAAGAGAAACGACAATAGCTATGACGTGGGCCGGACGTCGCGCGCGAACCGCAAGTGATCGAGTGAAAAGCTAACATTGTCCCAATGTAGTTCCAGTTCTGTTTATACGGAACGGTTGAGCAATCACGACAGCGTAAGTATTGTCAATGAAAAGAAAATATAATTGAAGGCAGCCACCTTTATGTAGCCGTAACAAAACGAACATGAAAGTGTACCTATCTCTTTGTCTGCCGTTCGTAAGCGAATCTCTACTGCGCGTTGTCATTTGCGCAAGCACTGCTATCACAGCATCGCGCACGTCGACCAAACGGGTCCCGCACGTGGGGACACATAAAAGCAGTGAGGCGTCCGCTTTCTATATATAGACGGACTGATCGTCCTCACATTCAGCAGTGAGAAAATATGGACGTATTGGTATAGGACTTCATTCCCCGCGGGGGGCTAACGGCGTTGCAGGGGAAGTAAAAGACAACACGAGACGGAACACACTCAGTCGTGTCAGCCGCGGCGCCGGAAACAAGTGTGGCTTCCGAAACGACTGGGGCCGGACATCCTCAGGATGCAGCGTACGACGAGACCGACACCACAAGGGTTCGCACAAGGGCCGAACACTTCCGCGACGGCTCAGTTCGCCCGTACTTTATGATGCGGCTGCTCGGTTTACAGAGCTCCACATCATTTGCTGTCATGGACGGCGACGGAAATCTATGTATGTGTATAGTAGCTTCGTGCGGTGTTGGAGGGAACGCAGAATTAAAATATCGGAAATTCTGCAGTTCGCTGTTTAGATGGTACCTGCGGGAACAATAATTTTATTGGTTAAGCCCCTTAACATATACAAGATCAAATTTGTCGTTTAGTATGCGCTTGAAGAGAACGGGTATTTACAAGAAAGACGCGCGATTTCTAGCGATGATTTTTTATGACGGCTTGAGCTGTGATAGTAGTGCGAGTAATTTCGAATCAGAATGTGAAAGATGGTGTAGCAACAGAATGCAAGAGAGATTTAAAAAGAAAACTGTATTGACCGAAAAATTATTAATATCTAATAGTACGAAGAAAAAATGGGGCTAGGACTGACAGTTATTAATGGATCTACAGTGGTGTTCTCAGCGACAGAGACATTATGGAAGTCCTGTGTGCCAAAAGAAATCCTACGACATGTAGCTTGATTTGCGGACAAAAGCAGATATTCTGCCTGCAAAAAAAAAAAAAAAAAGAAGATTCAGGGCTAAATTGTGGCCGACTTTAATGTTTATCACATTCAAGTAAAAAAAAAAAGGAAGCAACGGAGTTATAGCGGCTTCTACACGAGACACATGGCGTGGGGCTATGTGTTCTCAATAACAACGTGCACATATGTAGCAGAAACGTTTAGCAGAAACACATGTAGCAGAAAAGTTTTGTTAAACTATAGCAGAAACGAGACATTTCTTTCACTCTATTAATGGTGTTAAAGCCTATATAACCTAAGATTGGTGAAAGAAAATGAAATGCAATAAAATATGAAGCACGTCATCCCGCTCTTTCGTTATGAAGTCCTGCAGTGATGCAAGCAGAATGAAAGTTGTGAATGGGCTGTTGCGAGAAGGTGCGCTTAAGAAGCTCGCAGCACATTTAAAGCGACCGGCTTCACGCAAGGTTTCCTAATATTTTATGGCTAGGCGTCGTGAAATATTAACATAATATACATTCCGAAGGTGAATAAACATATTCCTGGGTAAGAAGTGAGCTCAATGAAAAAACGCAATCCAGCCACACGAACACACACAAAAAAAAAAACAGCAAGGAAGACAGGAAAGTGGCTGACTATACGAACTGTTTATTCAACGGAGCAGCGCTAAAATATATACAGTCACGCGGTAACATGGACTTACAACTAAAATCTATCACGTGCAAAGCCTTGCACGTACTGCCTCACGTGGTAAGTCCCTTCTCCTCCCGTATTTCTTTTATTCACTTTTCCTTTTTGCGGGGATCTTAGTTCGTTGGGCTCATAAGATTCCATAAGCCCAACAATTACAATCAGCCCAAGGAACAAAATCGCCGAAAAAGAAAAAAAGTGAATAGCCGAAAAACGGAAGGGGAAGGGAGTTACCACATGAAGCAGCACATGCAATGCTTTGCACATGATAGATTTTAATGATAAGTACATGTGACCGCGTGACTGTATATATTTGAGTGCTGTGAAAAATTAATTGATACCACTCCATTCCTGTGCCGCGATCAATTGGTTACACCGCACTTATCACCAAAATGGCGTTGAGGTGCTTATTAACTATTCCGAACTGCATAGATTGATTTATGAGAGAGAGCGACAGACATCTACGCCGTGTTTCTCGGCAAATCGCAATGAGTCGCTAAAGCCATGCGAAGGGGTGGGCACTGGCAGTCAATGAAGTTCCCAAACCTCCGGTACAAAAGGGGGAAAAATAGAACTAAAATCCCACGATACCGTCGTTTGCCTTGGCGCAGCAGAAGGGAGAACTCCGCTTTCACACTTAATTGTTGGCGCAAATGCGACCTCGGGGACGCGCGAGAAATTAGCTATACCTCGGTGGTTTGCACTACAGCAGCCTAAGAAAAGCACAGGTCCTTTCTGTGTGCTTTCTTTCTTTTCTTTCATCCTTTTTTTTTTTGCCTGCACACGTGTTCGCCCCAAATTCGGCCCTCATGACCAAGTTCGTTCGAGCTGCAGGGAACGAGCAACGCTTGCGGTTCTGGAAGCTGAGCGAAGGAGAACGCCATTCAAGGCGCGCTTATGAGACTCTTTTGTTCGCCTGCCAGGGAAAGAGAAATGGTGCAAACCAAGTGGATACATTGCGGCTTCAACTACAAAGAAAGGAAGTCCGCAGACAATACGGAACGGGTACGACCGCTGCTCGTCCTCAGAGCCTTCGCGCAAGAAAACTCGACCATGCGATAGCATTTCCGGCTGCAGCGCTTTTTACGCTGTGTCTGGACGCTTGGAAAGCCAGCTCTTCTGATGGGACTGTGACAGTGGTATCGCAGTAACATGATCCGTTTTCACTACAACCAAGCGGGGCAAACCATCTCTGTTTAGTAAGCGTCAGCTGGTTCGCAATTGCGTGAAGCACACAGCTGCAAGTCAGCATCCTGCAACTTCTCGTCGAGTAGCCGAATTACTTATAGTGTATATGAAGGTGCCCATCAAGGAAGGATAGTTCAGGTAAAAATTGTGAGACCTTTAAGCTTCGTCTTAATAGAAGAACGGGATAGAGATGCCTGGCCCAATTCTCATCGCTATCTCTCCCGCTTGCGATGCTCTTTAGTCGCGTAGCCACGTAATTGTCATGACACCACTCGGTAGAAAGTGCGTGTTACATGCGTTACTGCGTGGCCTCCCTCGTCTTCCTGCGTCATTTGAAGTAGAGGCGCCATCAAAACTCGCCGACGAAGTAGGCGCCATCAGAATTGAGACTTGAGCTATAGTTGGTAATGTTTCATCTTGAGGTGGGGGTGCGGCTCTAAACGAAACACGGACACAGAAGAAGACGCACCTGTCCTGTGCGTCGTCTTCTTTGTCCGCGTTTCGTGTGGCGTTGCACCCACCTCTACATCGAGAACGCAAGAGCACTCATGCAGGATGGTCGAGCGCCCAAATCACCACATGAGGGTTATGAAGGTATGAGGGTACCATAACTGGATTCTTGCGGGAGGTCTTACGTTCATAGAGAATGTTTAAAGTCTGTCAGTCAAGAACATCATTGAGGTCCTGAGGAGTTTTAAGTCGTAGGGGTTCCAATGGCGCCGACACCGACACCGACGCTGGAATTACTGCAGAACGAACCCTTCAACGCTATCGCGTTAAAATAGAGTAATGCCCATCAAATGCGCAAAACATGGCTGTCACTATGAACAGATTGTTCGGCTGTAAGGCGCGCATCAAAAAGAAGCAAAAGACAAAACAAAACATTCGCTGTCGCGTATCACGTGCTGACACGCATTTGCGTTTTGTTTCTGCTAGACCACAAAACGAAACTGTTTCATTATTACGGGGTTGCCAGCATAAGCTCTATGCGCATGCCGATATATACCTTATTTTGAAGAGAAGTGAATCACTGTTTAAAGCATGATGTACGTACACACATCCAGATATCTAGCTTTATACAGAGTACATATACTAGTAATGCCTATAGTATTGCTACGTATGAATACTAATTACATCGATTCTGCGTCCTACTGAATGACCCCGCGAGTGAAAAGAAGCTATCAACGTTCCCACAGTTTAAGTAGAATAAGATTTGTTCATTTATCTAATAAAGTCGTTATCTTTCTAGAAGCGCCTGGCTATTCTCTTGCATTGACAACCATGCAATTGTTTCCACACATCTTTTCTCCTCTTCTGTTCATTGCATATGCGTGCCTTGTTGAGATGTATCTATATGTCCTTTACATTGTGCACGTTCTGGCGGTTACGAAATACGTAATACCCGTAATTGACGTTCAAACAATGTTGTATATTAATACACAGAGATTGCGCCTCAAGCAGTAACATGAGTGTTCTCATATTAAATTAACGTTCCTCTGTAACGCTAAGGTTTCAGAGCTAGAAATCGTCGTGAGCTTTAATTTGCATCCAGACAGCAACATACCGAAGCGACGCAGAACAACAACGAAGTCGTGGGCGGCGCTTATAGAAACGCTAGCTCGCGTCTTCGTCCACTAATTGAATTCGAGCACCGCGGCAGAAAGAAAGAGAACCAATGTTTTCTTCGCTCCTGTGAGCGCGCTTCAGGCGCTTCCCCGAAGCTGGGATCTGGCAATTTGGAGCCCCGATTTGCGCCTTTTGCGGCCCCTCTCTGTCAGTTTGCGCAGAAACAAAAGCTAATTTGGCGCACGCGCGTTTTCTCATCTGTGTCACCACTATTTGCAGGCACCACACGGAGAGGTACGCTCATACGCACGAACAAACGAGTTCACGAAAAGTTCAGTCGTTTGCATTACCGGCGCCTGCGTATTCATAGCCCTGGGCTATGCGGCACCTCGCGCAACGAACGCCAGCAGGAGTGCTGTAAACAAAATATGACGTACGGGGGGGTGGTCCGCCGCCTGGTCTGCGTAATTGTCACTTTGCAAAAAAAAAAAAAAATGCATGGCGACGTGCCGCAGAAGTTTGAAAGCTGCTGCGTTGAGAAAGGAGAAACCAGAGAATTCCCATTACAGTTTCATTTCCTTCTCTGTCAACTCTTCTTATCCTGAAGGTTTGAGCAATGCAATTTTTTATTCTTTTAGTACAGCGCTAGACTGTCAGCTTGAAAGGTCATCTGAGACGAAGACAGTCCGGCTATAAATAGTGCTTTTTCCGCACTTCCTAATGAGATTTCCAATCTTCTGAATACATATGCGCGCAGAAGCAGGTTGAGAAGTTGACGACGATACTTCCGGAATACGCACGCCACAATAAATGCTCGGTGAAGCCTTCTCTCATTTTGTTATTTTTGCTGTACGAGTGCAAACCCACGCTTATTAATTGTTTTGAACAGCGGAGACTGTTTAAGCTTTTTGTTGGGCCGTGGAGTGCGGACAGGAAACTATCGTAATCATGAAATAAGTCCACGTGCACTTTATTAGAAAGCTATTGAAAGGCTTGACGCCAACCGTCCTCAGAACAGCTTTGGGCACGGTGGGCACCCCTCCACACCACCCCCCCTAGCCCCTCTCTTTCCCATTGCCCCGTGGTGAAACTAATCGTCACGCACCCCACCCATCTTCCTCTGGACCACGTGCGGCCGCAACGCCGTGGCCGCAGCCAAATGATCCTTTCTCTTCTTTCAAGTGTGTGTGTGTGTGTGTGTGTGTGTGTGTGTGTGTGTGTGTGTGTGTGTGTGTGTGTGTGTGTGTGTGTTGGGCGAACGTCCAAAAGGGAGAAGTCAAGGCCCTTTTGGAGGCGGAGGCCGTGGGCGATGGAGGGATGACCTATTCAAATGGACGTTCGTGCAGTGATTGGACCTATCTAATTGAACCACCGAGCTCACTCTCGACCCGATTGTTTCTTCATAGAAGCCATGTAAATAAACTTCCGTGAAGTTTTTTCTATTACAGTTTCTCTCTGCTTCGGTCTCTTTTCTCCCGAGGTCCGAGGGCCTGCGGTTCGACTTAGCTCAGCACAGCGCTACCCGTGGTTGGCTCTAGCAGCAGGCCAGTTGCAACAACTTCTATGAAATGCCCAATGTGCGGCTTTCGCGCGCGCACTTCTTCTCGCACTGATGACGTCAGTATACTAAGCACTACGTAATGGCGGAAGCGTTTGACCAGACTAATTTTCTTCTCGCTCTTGTCCTTATTTTCATGACTAATTTTCTGCGCTCATGTCCTCAACAACTTCTACACAGATGCGAGCACACGGCACAGAAAGCGGGTATGTAGTTTCTAAACTCTCGTACCCGGGCATAGTGTGGTATGGCAAGTGGGAGGGAAAGGGGGGTAAGGTGGAGTGATGCGAGAGTGAGGAAGGAAAGGAGAAGGGAGAGAGTAAATCGTGGCACAGCATTGCATAGTATAGTCTATGCGCCACAGAAAGTAAGTATGGGTTCAGCAGCTCTTAGCATAGCATAGCCATGCATAGTACTATAGCAAGGCGGTAGGAAAATGAAGTGAAGGTAAGAAAGAGGGAAGGAAGAGGGGAGGTGGAAAAACATAGCGAAGCCGTGTACGCTACAGTACAGCAACCTGTTACGAAAGGTAGTGTGAGGAGGAGGCAACAAAACGGGGAAGGATATTAGTTCGGCTGTTTCCTCACGCTTTGCACCGCTAGTAAAACTATGTATGTAAATAAAATGTATGTATGTATGTATGTATGTATGTATGTATGTATGTATGTATGTATGTATGTATGTATGTATGTATGTATGTATGTATGTATGTATGTAAAATTATGCATTTTGTTCGCTATGTATGAAACTGCGCGGGTAGGTATTATTAAGAATGCATAATTGTTATTTTGCCTATGCCCTGAGTGTGCATTCAGGTGCTAGGGTCCTGTCAGGCAGAGCGCATCTGCCTTTTACCCTTGCATGCAAGACACATTTTTTTTGTTTGTCTGAAATAAATTCAAATTCAAATTCGAATAGTGCGTAGCTACTTGATATTTTTTTTCATCATTTTCAACGATATATTTTTTACTTTGGGCATCCATCCTTCCCGTGATAGCTGTTCTTGTTTGTGATATATGGAGGAGCACTTCACCAGCAATCACGATAACGGCAACCTAAAGAAAACACTTGGTCTGTGGCCAACAACCGGCCATCTGAAAAGAGCCCGCCTGGAACTGAAAAGAGGCTCTTAGTATGAACCACTTTTCTGCAGAAATATCAATTTTCACTTGATCCTAAAATCAATAAGTGACATTTGTGTTGTATTTCTAATAGTATTTTATGTTGCCACCGTATATGTCTTAAATTATGAATAATTAGTTCTGCTATTGTATCTTTCTGTGCATAGTCGCCCATCACAGATATGCAATTATGCGTGCGCACGCGTGCATTCATTTTTTGTTCTACGTGAACTCAAGCGCGAAATATTGTAACTTGTCCACCGTTAGACTGCATAATATTGACCCTTCAAGCGTTCTACTGTAATACATTTTGTGAAAATGTTTTTCATTGAAGTTTTCTTTGGATTGCTAAGAGAAAAGGAGTATTCGGTGCCGTATTGAAGCCACCAACATCGCCGGTTCACTATTTCAATGAAATGTAAAGAGAACACCCAAATTAAAAGATAGAACAGGCAGCATGTATTGACGAATGAAGCAATCGTTCACGCACAGAACCTCATTTTATATATTTTTATTTTTTCATGGCAGGAAGCTACATATCCTTTAGCTGTACGCTGTATAGAATTGGTGAGGAAAAAGCTTTAGGCATGTCACACGTTGTACAAAATTGTGCTACAATTCCTTCACTAGGACAGGTGTATCCCAGCATGGTATGCCAGGAAACAATGAACTGTAATATATGCACGTATCTCGTTTCATTGACGCAAGAAAAGGACATCAACGTGCTGCGCACGCTATTCGACTATCTTCAAATCCCCATTTTTATAAGCCGCAATTGTGTCTTTAAGTCAGCACGAGGTACTCCATGAAAAAAACTTCATTCAACAGCGCGTAACTGCCAAAGTGGCGTTTAAAAAGTAAAAAAATAAAGAAAACCTGACCCACTAAATAGTAAATTATTATAGCTTAATGGTCTTTGTAACTGAATATAGGAAAATAGAAAGCCTTGCCACCTAGATTGCCTTCACTACCCACGTGCCATTCAGCGCAATGGCTTTCGGTGAGCTAATGACACCCCCGTCATGGTTATTGGGCAACGCTACACTTCAAGCATTTCCTCGGTGACAGGACTGTCCACGCACGATTGAGGAATCATTGGTCCTGCGGGCTGTGGCTTCTGCGGGATATACGAACAAAATAAAGAAGCTAAAACAACGAGATGGCAAAATACGACTGATGCTGATTACTAGGAAGTATAGCACAGTTGTTCCGGGAATCAGTGCCCGAATGAAAGATAGGACAGATCCACAATCTAGCTTACGGGGCAAATACTTCTTTTCTCTGGTTGCTCGCTTCTGTTTGTGTTCGTTTCGACCCCAGTGCTTTTATGACTATGGAAACTGAGGAGTCAGAAAAAAGGGTGCCCCCAAATGTCGCTTCTGCTCGTAAAACAACTTCCGCAAGACTTTCACATACTTGTATTCTTTTCCATCCATTCGTCACTTTGTCTATATTAATATCTAAGAACCCCACTGAGAAACTGTAGGACTACCATGTCTGGCGGGTAGTACTATTTACGTTCCGCGTAATTACTAACTAACGCTTTAGCACTCTCGAAATATCATTAAGAAAGGAGAGGTTAATACCCATCGCTTCATTTTGTAGTTTCTTCGTGCGGCTGCGGTGCTGTGCGATATAAATGTGGTGGCAACAAAAGAAGAAAGCGAATTATGGCGCCAGTTCAGTAAACGCCGTAAGTACATGTACACAACTTCCACTTCACAGACGTTTCATTTCTGGACGTCATCAGTACAATGAGAACTATGTCAAACATAACAACGTTTAGAAACTGCTTTTCGGGAGCAGGAGAAGCTGTTTCTGTGTAACCCTCTTGCGCAGGAACTGCTGTCGGCGGACGAAAGAGACACTGTTGCGTGAAATCCGAAGCGTACCGGTGCAGGCAGGCTGCGAACGTGGTATGACCACGGAAATTCAAGAGAAGCATATGTGCGACATCCTTCCCTTATTTATTTACAGCGGAGGCTATTTAATTATTTGATTTGACAGTGGCAGCGCGGACAAGAGGCTGTTATCATTATGAAATAACTGCTCGTGCACTTCTATGAAACGCTCAATGTGCAGCATTTGCGTACGCACTTCTCTTGCGCTCATGCCGTGGCCCATTGCTTCAAGCGGCTCAGAAAGCGGGTGTGTTCCAAGCAGCTCTTAGCATAGCACAGCCATGCATAGTAAGTATACCAAGTTGGTGGAAACAAAAATGGAGGAGGAGGAGGGTAGGACACGGCTATGCTGCGTCCTACCCTGTCGAATAGCAGGGGTGTGCGAAAGGATGCGAGATTAAGGAAGAGTGATGTGAGGGTGAGGAGCAGGGAGTGGAGGTGGAGTAGGACACCAGCTCCGCATTTTCCTCAGTCTTGGCACCACTAGTCCGTAGCTGCCTAAATTTTTGTTCCTAGGCCCATACGAACAAGAACCGCTTATGGAAATGTCACCGAATACACGAACAGGAGAATACGGCAGACCGCGACACTTCTTGTGAAAGAGGAAAACAACAACAACAACAACAACAACAACAACAACAACAACAACAACAACAACAACAACAACAACATTAGTGAAGCTTGCACTAGCGGCGCAAGGCTAACGAAGCATAAGCTGATAGGCTCTTGGCTATACTCAAGGTTTGTCTCCGGAACACCCGCATTTCGTCGTGGTCCGAGCCTTCGGGAAACGTCTAGCAAAGCACTGCGAGGCGCAGTGAACGCTTGCTAACGTTTCGCACCGAGCTCAGCTTAAATGCGTTCGCGTCGAACCACAGACGGTGGCAGACGCGCAACGCATGGCCTCGCCTTGACGCCGTTCCTCCCTTTTACTATACTGCACTATGCGTTTGTGCATAGCTTTGCGAGGCGGTGTGCACCTGAGAAATTGACGCACAGTGTCTTTGTATTCCTTTTCTTCTGCTTAAACATGTGCGCCTACCACCCGCAGTTTTGCCAGTGTAGAATTGGGCTGAGGTCATATGCGCAACAGAAGAAAGTAGCACGCGTGCGATCACCGCATATTGCGCATTGCATATAAGTGCACGTGCACTCTTGGGGACTTGCAGTAATGATGATGATAATTTTGTGATACGGACGCTGAAATTACGAGAGATGATTGATGATGATTGTGGTTCGGTTAGGAAAGGACGCTAATTTCTGCAGCCCATGTAGGGAGCACGGCTAAGCGTCCGTGGGGGTGGGGGAAAGGGAGTGAAAGAGATAGAGAGGAGAGAAAGGCCGTAATGGAGGGCTCCGGAAATTCAGACCACCTGGGGTTCTTTAACGTGCACTGACAACGCACAGTACACGGGCCTCTGGCATTTTCGTCTCCATCGAAAATGCGACCGCCGCGGCCGGGATCGAACCCGCGTATTTTGGGTGGCAGCCGAGTACCGTAACCACTACACCACCGCGGCGGACGAAATTACGAGAGCCTGCAATGCTTCGCGCTTAAAACACGGAGGAAACGCAGGAAGATATGGCTGAAAGAGTGCGTCTGACTCCAGAGGAAGGGATGCCCCTTGTGTACCCTTCCGAGGCACAAGAGCCATTGGCACCGGCTAGCTTACCGTAGATCAAAAGGGCAAGTCTAACAGCCATTTTGCTGCTGTCATCATTAAATTACCACACGTTCCGTAACTCGAACAGCTTTTTTTGTTTCTTGCTATTCCTAAATGTGCACTCTGCTGGCAGCCCCAACTAGCGTAATGTCCTCCGCTCAACGAAACGCTCCCAAAATATCTTCTGTTTGCAACATAGTCTCCACGAGAACTTCATGAAGGTATTCAGAGCTATTAGATCTTTTAGTACCACTGCGACATTTAATCGAAGATTTAAGTCATGGAGTATACCTCACCCTGATTACATTACTGTGTGAAAATCAACACGATTTTTTAATCGATGACTGCTTGATTTTCGCAGTACGCGCTGAAGCGTGGTCCTATATGAAGCCCAGCGCTGCTCCTTTCTGTTATTCTTCTTATGCCATTTTCCCCATTTTCCCAGCAGAGAAAATTAAAGTGGTCTAAGCCCTACTAACCTCCCTGCCCTTCTGTTCTTTCCTTTTGCCCCTTCTCCTCCGCGCCATCCTTCCTCAGGGTCGGCGACGTTAACACAAAGTGTAGGTATAATTTAGGAAGGTGTGAAATTTGATGCCTAATTTCCAATCGCACAGTTTTTAACCTAACACATGAAAGCTATACCCATAAAAAGAAGTTTGCTGACCGCCTACCCGCCTACTAAAAAGCCAGAGCATGAAACCTGTAAGGGGATTACTCTGTAACCTGAAGTAATGATTTATAAAACTACCCGACACAAGCACTTCTAATGTTAACATGCCCTTTATTTAGTACGATGAACCAAGATTGGCAGACATTTATCTCCGAAACACCGCCCTCCAAAATGGCGAGAAAGTGCCTTTGTTAAAGTGAAACATTTCAGAAAAAGAAAGCGCCAGACCGGGGGCACCTTTTTATGTGCTTAGAATGGTGCATTGCGTGGGAAAAGCCCACGCTGTTCCAGAATTAAGCTGAGAAATAGGTGCGCAATCTGCTACGGCCATTATTCGGCCACATGCACGAGCGTCGGCGTAAAACTTGAGCACTAACGCATCCGGCCATTACGGCAAAGCTTGTTACCGTAATCGCGTTCACCTCTAGCCTTCTATTTGACACTTGAGCCACATCCGTGGCTGCCAGCCCAAATGAGGCAGTCTGGAACAGAATTCATTAACGAAAATGTACAGCCCGTCATTGAGATAGAACTAAAAAAAGTTGCGCGTAAAATATAGAATGAACAGAAGCACCAGCCCGAAGCCCGTTAGTATAAAAAATCGCGTCCGACGGAAATAATTACCAACTTAAACTGATAGAGGTACTCAAGAATATAAAGTGGACTAATGATCACTTTCTCTTACCTCTACGCCCCCTGGTGAAAATATCTTCATTTGGATCGGCCACTTTCGTTGCTAATCGTTGCAATGCAGAGCTAAAGGTGGCTGATGCAATGGGGCCCAAAAATACGCCTCACCTCGATAGCGAGAGGTGCGGTCACGTGAATGCGAACATCGACGTAATTGCGGCAACGAGTGCCCGCATGAGCTGGTGCCGTAATTGATTTCACATTACGCCCTTATCGCCTTGCGTTAAGAGGGCGCTGTTCTCGCTTCAGCCCGCGAAGGCTATTTGTTTTCAAAAGGGGGGTGTACTTTCTTAATTGCTTCTTTGTTTTGGATTTTAGTTCAGCGCGCTTCCTTCCTAATGTAAGAAGCAGGAATAATCGAGTACAATGATTAAGCGGAGCGAGAATTGGACGCGACTGTTGAAACCCTTAAAACATATGGGTTACAAAGCGTATTGTTGTTGCGAAGCCCGGGGAAGAAAAATGAAGGTATGTGAAAAAATACGAATATATCGGCGTCATTTGGATGGAAACATACAAGGCGCGGTTTTGAATGGTATTAGAATATCAGATGGGATGGTGCTCTCAGTTCAACTGCAGGTCGTTTTATCTTCTAGCTAACGCCCCGTCAGCGTTGGTGAGTGGTAATAGGGTGCGGTTACTGAGTACGAGGCCGCAGTTTGGATAAACAGCGGTAGACGCTACAGTCATATAAATGACGGTGTATCCGCGTTTATTTACTGAAATTCCGGAAAGACGCCGGTTAGAAGAAGTAATCTCGAGACTTCCAGTATTGTATCGTTTTTAGGCATACCTTCCAGTATAGTATGCGGGCCAATTATGTAATGCTCGAGAGCTGGCAGACAGACGTCAATTGTAAGGACCGTTATGGAATTTATCCTGTCGGTGCGCATTAATATTCATTGTCGATCAACATAAGATTTTACAAAAGGCTACGCCGGTATTGCATTAATGCGACAAATAGCCACCACCCATAAGAGTTTTAAAAATCTCTGTACGTAACAATATAATTTAATGTCGTAGAAATGAGCTTCATGAGGCTGCTTAACGATGACAGTAGTTAAACTCTAAGCTTATTTTAGGGATATTAATAAGTAGACAAAAGCTGGAACTGCACTTTGTCAGGACAAATGTCACTGACATGTTGGCGTTTCTAAAATCTTCAATCCAGTGGACGGCGAAGTCACCCAAAGCTATCCTGCTTCAGCGTTTAAGCCATTGTTTCGGCCACTCGAATGTACGTCAGTTAAGTCTGTTGGATCATATGTTACCTATTGAACAAAACATCTATTACCAATATGCACTTTTAATAAGGAACGGAAACGTTGTTTGCGAAAACAAACAAACAAACAAACAAACAAAAAAGGGCCAATACAGACCACCGAAGCTGGGTAATGTCCCCTCTATATGACTACATTCACTGGGAACGTGGCCTATCCGCCAAGATGCCCTCACTATTCTTAAGCATAAGATTTTGCAGACTCGAGCAACCTAGTCCGATTCCGAGTCACGTCAGCCCCATTTCGAAAAGCTCGTAGTGCAAACACTGCATGCTCTTTTTCTTCGCATCTTAATTAATCAAAACTATAATTTTGTTTAAAAAGCAAATACGTAGTAATTAAAGGGGCCTGAAAAAATTTATTATTTCAAACAAACTGGCCGCGTGAAAGCAATGAAGAACGAAGTCTAGGAAAATATAAAGCGGGCGTTGCTTACACCATCTAAATTAGGATTAGTGCTTACTTACAACACATAAGTTCAAACTAAACTTAATTGGTACTGTGTGTTTTTTTTTTTAGCTTGAAATACGTTTTTCTGCATATGCTGGTGCATTATAAAGAAAATGGACCGCGATCCATCTCTTTCTTTCATTCAAGGCGGATATGCGGTTGTGAAAGGTAAGACGATCATCCAGTTGTTTGTTGCACAAGGTTACGAGGAAGGGCTTTGGTCCTGACTTTGAAGTCCAGACGATGACGAATTTTTGAACTAAGAATTTCGTCGAAGTAATCCGTAGGAAGTTTCCTACGGTCCCCAGCGGCTGCGAAGCAACTGACCATGGCGGCGGTCAGACCTGTGACGCAGCAGAGGGTGCTAAGAATCTCTGGGTCCGGACAGGCCGCCACTGGAACCTGACCCTGGCAACGTTTAACGCAAGAACTTTATCTAGCGAGGGAAGTCTGAGGTACTGTTTGAGGAATTAGCGGGCATTAAATGGGACGTTATAGGGCTCAGTGAGGTTAGGAGGACGGGTGAAGCCTTTACACTGCTGAAAAATGGGCACATCCTATGTTATCGTGGCCTAGAAGACAAAAGAGAACTAGGAGTGGGATTTCTGGTCAACAAGACCATTGCTGGCAACATAGTAGAATACTATAGCGTTAACGAGAGGGTAGCAGGTCTTGTAATTAAGCTTAATAAGAGGTACAAATTGAAGGTGGTACAGGGCTATGCACCTACATCCAGCCATGACGACCAGCTAGTTGAACGCTTCTATGAAGATGTGGAATCGGCAATGGCTAAAGTAAAGACGCAGTACACTATTGTGTTGGAGCCTTCAATGCTAAGGTAGGCAAGAGGCAGGCTGGAGACAAGGCAGTGGGGAACTATGGCGTGGGTTGTAGGAATGACAGAGGGGACTTATTGGTAGAGTTCGCCGAGCGGAATAATCTGCGTATCATGAACACGTTCTTCCGTAAACGGGAGAATCGGAAGTGGACGTGGAAAAGCCCGAATGGCGAGCATAAAAATGAAATAGACTACATACTATGCGAGAACCCTGGCGTCGTGCAGGATGTGGAAGTGCTGGGCAGAGTTAGGTGCAGTGACCACAGGATGGTGAGATCTCGAATTGGGCTAGACTTGAGTAAGGGACCGCAATAAGCTAGTACGAAAGACGCCGATGAATGAGCTAACTGTAAGACGGAAAGTCGAAGAATTCCAGATAGCGCTGCAGAACAGATATTCAGCTCTAACAGACCAAGCAGACAATTGCGTTCAGGAAGTCAGCGATAATCTCACGCGGATTGTCACGGAATGTGCAATAGAAGTAGGAGGTAAGATCGGTAGAGAGATTATTAGCAAACTTTCCCAGGAGACGAAAGACTTGATTAGAAAGCGGAAAGGCATGACAGTATCAAATGCAATTGACAGAATAGAACTAGCGGAGCTTTCGAAGCTAATCAATAAGCGTAAGACAGCCGACATACGAAAGTATAATATGGAGCGGATTGAGCATGCTCTAAAGAACGGAAGGAGCCTGAAAGCGGCAAAGAAACGTCTAGGCATAGGTAGAAATCAGATGTATGCATTACGAGACAGGCAAGACAATGTGATCACAAATAGGGATGAGATAGTGATAATAGCCGAGGAGTTTTACAGAGATGTCTACAGTAGTCGTGATAACCAGAATAGTGAACGGGGAAGCAGTTTAGAAGAGGCTGACATTCCACCAGTGCTGACAGAGGAAGTAATGAAAGCTTTGAAAGAGATGCAAGCGGGAAAAGCACCTGGTGAGGACCAGATAACAGCAGAACCGTTAAAGGATGTGGGAGATTACACTGGAAACGCAGCTACAACGGCTCCACAGCCACCATAGTCCTCCATAAGGAGAGCGGCAAGATACCTATAAGGAAGGGCGTAAGACAAGGTGACACAATCTCTCCATGTTGATGCACAGCATGTTTACAAGAAGTATTTAGAACGCTGGATTGGGAACAGGTGGGTGTAAGGGTTAATGGGGAATACCTCAGTAACCTCCGATTTGCTGATGACATTGCCTTGCTAAGTAACCTCGGGAGATGAGTTACAAAGCATGATTACTGACCTTAACAGGCAAATGTATAACAGTGGGCCTGAAAATTAATATGCAGAAAAACTAAAGTAATGTTCAATAGCCTTGGGCGAGTACAGCGATTTCAGAGAGCTGGCGAGGCATTGGAAGTAGTAAGTGAATATGTCTACTTAGGCCAGGTAGTGGCCCCTGATCCGAATCATGAGGCTGAGGTTATTAGGAGGATTAGAATGGGGTGGAGTACATTCGGCAAGCATTCTCAGATAATGAATGGTAGCTTACCACTGTCTTTGAAGAGGAAAGTGTATAACAGCTGCATCTTACCGGTACTCACCTACGGGGCAGAAACTTGGAGGCTAACTAAGAGGGTTGAGCTTAAATTGAGGACGACGCAGCGAGCTATGGAAAGGAAAATGGTAGGTGTAACCTTAAGGGACAAGAAGAGAGCGGTGTGGGTTAGGGAACAAACGCGTGTTAGGGACATACTAATAGAAATTAAGGGGAAGAAATGGGCCTGGGCGGGCCATGTAATGCGAAGACAAGACAACCGTTGGTCATTAAGGGTAACAGAGTAGATTCCTAGAGAAGGCAAGCATGGCAGGGGGCGGCAGAAAGTTAGGTGGGCAGATGAGATCAGGAAGTTTGCGGGGATAGATTGGGCCTAGTTAGCACAAGACAGGGAGAGCGGGAGATCTATTGGAGAGGCCTTTGCCCTGCAGTGGGCGTAGACTGGATGATGATTATATATATATATATATATATATATATATGCGGTGTGTGTGTGTGTACGAATAGTTAAGCAAAGAACGAATGGTTTTATCATTGTAAATATTGTGTTATATTTGCGTACTCTTTGTTTTTAGTCGGCTTACCTTTATTATATATTCTTCTCTAATCCCGAACAAGAAGTTTCGCTGCAGTGTCCGACTGTAGGGCCTCGTTCTGTATATTTCCTTCTGCTGTATCTTTCAATCTTATGAAATAATAAGTTGAATTGAATATAAGCAGGGGATGAAACAAAATTTCAACAAAGAAATTAATACGTAATGGCTTAAGCAATGCAAAGCATAAGTTGAATCATTACTGTAGAGAGCTTCAGAAAACATTCATCATACAAAATGTGCAAAAATTTCTGACATTTATTACGCAATTCTTCAAGTTGAAGTTACCTCGTTATATTTGAAGCGCTCTAGTTGAGGTGATACCCTCCAGAAAAATAAGTATGTTTCGGTATATTTATTGGTGTCTAAACTATCAGTTATAGTAGCATAGTAACTAGTATAGTTTGCAGAGTATAGTGGTGCTACCTTTACGGACCTGGATTATTGGTGGCGTCATTCCGCATAGTGCTTGAGCACGCACCATGGCAAGCTCTATGCTGCCCAAAGTGTAGGCCATGGTGCGAGCGTTCGACGCTGTTTCGTGCCTTGGTGGAAGTAATGACAAGGATTACGTCACATCCTTTCAGGTTGCTCGCATCTCACACGAAAAGTGGTTTTCGTGATTGACTTTTCTGGATGCCTTGAAACTTTGAAGTAGTCTTTTCCAGAACTCCCCAACATTTACATAAACCGGGAATAAGCTTAGGGCGTCGCGCTGAGTGCCCAACACAATGCGTGTTTCCATGAAAGTTCCCTTTCGAAGCACTTACCTAGCTATGGAAGTTGCCAACGCGCTTATGTTAACGAAATTTATTAGTCTTAAATATGCTTCTGCACTTCACGGCATACAGGTTAAACAGAGCTCAATTTACCATAGCGTGTTCAATATGTTGATAAAGAGTGACTGCTTCACGCGGCAAGGGTAGTGTAGTCTGCACAGCCGCTCATTGTGCAAGAACCGAAGCTTGCAAGTCATGGATATTTTTAATCATATATCTCCATTTAAAATTGGTGTAGTTTCTGTGTCGTTATGGGGCGATGACGTTTTAGATTGTTGTGTACGTTATCAAGGTGAAGATGAAGTTGTCGCGATGCAGTGCAACGAGTTCCTGTCCGGAACCTTAGTGATGAGTTTCGCGAAGGTGCGAAAACTTTGCTGGGACATGTAGCAGTGGTGACACTGTAGATGATGACGTGGATGAAAGGCAACAAAACTGCTATTGTAAGTCGTCCATTATGACAACGTAAGCAATTGTAAGCTTAACGAAATGAAAAAAGAAATGAACGGGCGGGATCGGAAATCACAATTTCGAGCTTCGATCTCCAGCCGAAATAAAGTAAACTTAAACTGAACCACAAGGTCAGTGGTAGATAAGCAGTTTTTTAAATTAACAGATAGTAGTATTCTAGAAACATGGTGGACACGCCCATTTTCTGTAAGCTAACCCCATACGGACTATGTTTGGTCTATGCCGAAACACTGCAGAAACATAGCGAACCACACAAACTCCGGAAAGCCGGTTCCATCAAGCAAAAAATAAGCAACAAAGGTAAACCATCAATGACAGTGCTCGAAAAAAGTTGAGCAAACAACACCGCTGTTCCCGCAACTCCTTGTCCGCCTTCTCCCGCATTTTCATCATGAGAAATAAAACCAATTTCTTGCTTGTTTTTAGCGTTATTACTATCAGCTCAATGTGCAAACGCAAAACAAAACACGTTAGAGTTGTTTACTTCTGACGTGGCGAAGAAGAGAAGTTCTGCGAGGTCCGCGATTGCCTCAGGAAGCATAAGACAAACTTTTTGCAGAAGCGACGATAAATTTACTAGGAAAGTTCCATCGCATAAGTACTCTGAAAGAAACAGTTTCTCTCCTCGTGTAATTAATTTTCTCGACGGAAGCCACTTTGGGCGGATACCAGCGTGATAGCCCCAGCTAACGACTTTCCGCTCCTCCCGTTTTTCTTCACCATTGTTGGGGTCGTGAGTGACACAAACTGTTCATAGAGAGCGGGGACACTGTGCGGCCATTTCTAAGGCTAATTACGTCGGAGTCTCGAAGGAAGCGACCTTCCTGACACTGGATTAATTTTCGCGTTAAAGTAGTCGTATTAGCGTCCAGCCAGTTCTGCCGGAGCAGCTATCAAACGAATGTAAACGAAAGTACTCTAACTTCTCTCTCTCTTTTTTTTTCCTTAGCAGCGGAGCAGCGTAACCCGCCCGTAATTTGTCAGGCGTGCCAGTTTTAACAACGAAGCTCTTTAAGCTAGCCGTAATTCGTCAGGCATCATGCAATACCCCGTGACAATGCGTTACGTGATTTTGGGCAATCACGAGACATGTTCAGGCCAGAATCACGTGAAAAATGGCACGTGAAATGTTTCCTCCAAGATCGCCTAGCGCAAAGTCACGTGATATGATCCCGTCAAAATATCATGTCACTATCAAGCCACCTTTCTTATTGAACTATCGGTCAGCTTCGCTACGATATGGCTTTGCATGACGTAGCGGAAGCTGCGTACTTATTTGGGGCAGCGGGTGTGTGTCAGAAAAGGAGTTGTTTATGTTTAGGCTATCTGGACATCGTCAGTAAACTATGAGCGACTGGAATGACAGCTGCCTCACCTGAAAGCTGATGGCTGCGTCAAAACACTGGCGTAGTTTCCAGGAGAAGAGAATCTCTGCCCCCAGGGAAAATGCGACCATTTGCCGTACAGTCTGCTGCAGGACTTGCCGCAAGGTGTCTCGGCTCCACGATGGCAGAAGGCAAATTTAGGCATCACTCGCTGGGGTCTTAACTCTAGAACTCCACTGGTTTTTAATATGAATGCGAATTGCCTACATTGGAGACACGGGTGTGGTGCCGCAGTTTGAAGGAGCCATTACTACCCTCGCTTAGGCAGTCCGTGGTTTACAGCAGTAAGAGGGAAGAAATGTAAAAAAAAGGAGCAATCGTGAAGACCAACGCTCATCCCCGGCCTCCGGTACCTTTCGTCATACACCAAAAAGAATTTTTCATTTGACACTCCTCGCGGCCTTGTTGATGATCGTACCATGCAAAAAATGCACAGCTTCACAAATGATGGGTGCCCATTTTATAGGAATAATTTGTTTGAATTCCTTACTGTGAGTTCCTGATACCTTTGAATTTATATAATTTTAGGCTCTTGAAGGAATATTGATCAAGCCGGGACCATAGTGAGCCTCCCTGTCCACTCCTGTGTTCTCACTAACCTACACTTGCCCTATTACGTGTTTGATAACTCCAATCTCTCTGCATGATGGCCTGCAGAAACAGTCACAAAAAAGCATCCTGAGTTCTTATGAATGCTGTAGTTACGAATTCCGCAGCGAAATGGTCTTTTTGTTCGTCATAGATTCGATAAGTGGTGCGATTAAGACCATGCGTTTGAATTTCAGACAGGAGAAACTGACGTGACCGATGTTCCTACTCTTTTCGTACAACATTTGACTATTGGCGGCGCATTCTGCAGCTTACATGAAAGGCGTGCGATGAAACTGCGTCAGGTATCACACCTGTGTATTTGTGAGCAGGAGTGACTAATAGCCTTGCTGTAGCCGGGCGCTGCTCAATGAGAAGCAAGATGGGAAAAAAATAGAAAGAGCATAGCATCCCTAGCCTACATTCATCATATTATCATCAGTATACCGCTACTGAAGAGTGAAAGCTCTTATGTCGTGTTTTGGAACGGCAGTCACAGAAAACATCAAGGGCTCCATAAAAAATGTCTGAATTCGCGCCGTCACAGCATCGTGGTACACGCAGACGCCGACATTTTTGGACAACTCGAGCTTGCTATTGTCGGCAGGGAACGTTTTAATTCGTTCAGTACTAGAAGTATTGCTATAAGGAGCCCCATGGGCTACGTTCTTGCATTGGGGTTTCAGTCAACGTGTCTCATTCGCGATCTGCGCCGCATACTCAGAGAAGTATAGAATTTATAAGGGCACCCTCCTACTATGCGCATGCGCTCCTTAGACGCGAGACACTTTTTGCGCACGAACTAATCGCGTCAAGGGCATGCAGTGCCATTTACAGATAAAGGAAACTGCATTTGTCACTGTTTTTTCGGCAGTTTTGCAATTCGCACAGTACGCACGCAGTTTTCGCACCTAAATCTGGAGGAAATATCTCGTACATACGGCAAATGGCACTGGAGGAGATGACCCGGTTACTTCTTTCA